>VXBU01003114.1:644325-783771 GCA_013400315.1 Bombycilla garrulus | reverse complement strand
TTTTTTTTTTAAATTTTATTTAGTTGTTTGGTTTTCATGGTGTGGGGTTTGTTTTGTTCTGTTGGGATTTATAGTGCATGGACTTTTTTTTTTTTCCAAGAAAAGCNCAGGTATTTTATATGGGAGTATATATTCTTTATATATTTATATTTATATAAAATATAATGATATAATTTTTTTTTTTCATGCCTCTATGCAGATATATATTGCTGTGTAGAATCTGGAACTGACAGAATTCCAACAGGCTTTCCTGTGGACTGTGCAAAATAGAATGAGCTCTGAAACCATGGCGTTGATATTTTATGTATGGCAACAGGCACCAGCAGAGGATACACAAATCAGTCAGCCACATAGGAAACAGATTTGGTTGGGTGATATTAGGTGATGTTACTGTCTTAATCACTTCAGGGGGAAACATTGAGTCTGAATATTTTTATGGCTTATTTTTCATCACTTATTTATCTCTTGCAGCCAAATAGCTATGTTTATACCTGAATGATATTAAATTTGTGTAGATTAGGAAAGGACACCAGAATGCAGAGATTAACTTCAAGATCTGTGTGCTTGTAGACATGTCTCCCCACCATATTTTTGTCAGGAAAGCCTGAAAGTCAAGAAGAGAAGAGATAGCTTTAATACCACAAAAAGATATTTGCAATGTGTTCAGTGACTCCTAAGACAGTGAATGCTCTGAAAACCTCACAGCCTCAGAGCAAACAGGTTCTCTGTGTGTCCTTCTGTAGATGTTGAGTATGCAAAGAGTTATCTGGAGACCAGTGGAAAGAACAGCCATCAAATGGAATTAAGCAACAACTGTAGTACTAAGGAAGCCCAAGTCAGGCACTGGGAGATAAAAGCAGCATCACTCTTAATTTAGCTTTGTGTATGCGGAGAGAAGTCAGGTCGTGAGAGCAAAGCTGAATAGTAATTTAATTCAACTTTTATCAGTGAGCTCTCTCTTGAATCTGAACAAGGAGTTACCTCACATCTTGGAGCAGCTTCATTATGCCCCAGGCAGATTTACAGTGCTTTTCTGATGCTTCTCTGTGAGCAAAGAAGGAATAAAGAGCAAAAAGGCACACGATGGATTAAGGGATAAACCTTCTCCTCAGCACACTGGTCTGTATGCCAGCTGGATGAGAGGGTGGGAAAAGGGGGAATTGTGCTGCTTTGGCAAGGACACGGTATAATGTCCTCTTTGTCTGTAGCTAGTGGGAGAGAAGAGTCCCTTCTCCGAAGAATGGTTCTGAGGGGAATACATTCATTGGGGTTGTTCAATTCCTGTGCTATCCTCTCCTGTGTCCAACTTAAGGCCTTGGGGGCATGTAAACCTTACCTGGACACCGTCATGTGCGAAGAAAGTCTTTGCATCTGCTTCTGTGGCCAGCTGAAGGCACGTGGTTTTGCTCCAGTACTGATTTTTCCTCACCAACAGAGCAAACGCTCTCTCCTCACTGTTGTGGTAGCATTCACTAAACAGTTCTGCCACATGAAGGAAACACAGACAAAAAAAAAAATGTATCTCTTGGGTGATCCTCTTACACTTTGAAGGATGACTTGTCATGCTGTCCTCACTCTCTTGAACAGACTAAAGAAAAACAGCTCAGCTTTGTCTCACAGACAGCAAATCCTTCATTTTAAGCCAGAGCTACTTGACATAAAATACTATTAGACTTGGTGGGGTGTTATGGCATAGTTGTTTCCAGAGAAACTGGTCCTGGAGCTTATAAACCAGGATAAATTTAAGCAGTCAAAAAAAAAAATCAAGATCTTCTCATTAGACAAGATCTGACTTCTTGGGTCAGTTCCACTCTACTGATTCACTTGATTACCTCAGTCCCTTTCCTAAGCCAGCCTACACCTTGTTATGCTGTGAGGCTGGGCAAAAAGATCAAGTGCACTTAAAATTCTATACAGACACCTTCTCTAGTTGACCTGGTATTTATTGTTCTTAAAGAAATTTTGCTTTGCACAATCCAAGCCAGGAATTAAAACTGAGGATCTGATCTAATATTTATCAAAGCCAAGAAGCAGAAGTTCTGTGTATTGTATTAGGCCCCATAATGACTAAATTACTCAAGTCCTGTGATTATGAGAACCTGATTTTTAATTTTTGTAAATAATAATGGCCCTGTGAGAAAAAAGGAAAATGTGATCTGTGTGTAAATAATGTAGCAACGCCTGCATGAGCCTTCAGCAGCTTGATGAACTATCTCAAGGGGAGAGCAGCCTCTGTGTTTGTTCCCATGTGGGGCATATTTTAAAGCCCTCTCCTCACAGCAGTGAAGGTATGGATTGGACTGAAGTCAGATCAGCAGAGAAGCCTGTGTGCACACATCTGTTTCTGAAGCAAGCAAAGGGGAGAGGGCTCAGCATTCCAGCATTGCGGATGCCTGGATCTGACTGCTGTAGGGAGGGGCATCTTGTCTGCTGCGAAACCAGCCTGAGCCTCTCTGCAGTTTGCAGTGCACTTGGCCCTCTTCTGGGTGAGGTAATCTCAAACTATTTTTAGCTGCAATGACAAAACTTAAAACTTGTTGCTCTAGTGGCCCTTACAGAGCAAGCTTGATATTGCAGGAAGAGCTGCTGCGAGCCTGGAAATGTTTTGGTTTATTCTATCTTTTACATCATGGTAACACGCCTTGTACTAAAATCAGACAATTAAAAATATCAGGTTTGGTATTTGAATAGCAGCAGGAGAGTATCCATGCATCCCAGGGGGACTGTCTTAGAACACAGATTTTTCCAAAATGAGTGGGTTTTAAATCTTTCCTCTGTATCTGAATATTTGAGACTGCCTGTG
Organism: Bombycilla garrulus; assembly: GCA_013400315.1. Lineage (NCBI taxonomy): Eukaryota > Metazoa > Chordata > Aves > Passeriformes > Bombycillidae > Bombycilla > Bombycilla garrulus. The sequence continues at coordinate 780,968 of VXBU01003114.1, read as the reverse complement.
CTGCTATTAAATTATTCATGACAGTTGACCTTTTACAACTGAAACGGTATTTTTTTTTCATTTGCATGCCTTCCAGTGGCAGTTCCTTCTTAAATTTTCAATGCCATTCAAAAAGTGCCATTACTCACCAACAGCGAGCTGCTCGTACTTGGCCTCTTTCATTAAACAGGCGGCTTTGGTCTCTGTCTCCAGGCGGGACATCTCTTTGAGGATCTTGCAGGCTGCCAGAGCTGAAGCTACACCCTCCTGACCCTGTGGATTTGAAAGGGGTGCTGCTGTCACCCTCCACTGGAGGGCATTTCTGAACGGGCAAGACTCCACTATGCAACACATCGAATAGCAAAAAGTTCGTGCCTTTCAAGGAAAGTCTTCTCTCCAATACAGATTTGAAAGTCAAAAATGCTGATCAAAATGACTGTTTTGAAGATATTTGAGAATTAAAACCACATATTGTGGATGCCCCGTCCCTGGCAGTGTTCGAGGCCAGGCTGGATGTGGCATTGAAGCGGGAGATGTCCCTGCCCGTTGCTGGGGAATGGATGATCTTTAAGGTCACTTCCAACCCAAACTATTCCATGACTCTTTATTGGTAGTTCATGTGCCTTGTAAGGCTGGCCACTTCTGGCTCCGAGCTCTTAGAGGGACCTGATTTGGGATAGCAATCAAGGGCTGAAAGGAGAATAATATGCTCGGGAAGTAGAGCAACACATTCTCCGTGTGTCGAGATGCCTCCAGCACGACTGTGCTGTGGCAGAGATGCAGGAGACAGGAGGGAGCAGAGCGGGCAGAGGCACTGTAGTGGCACGGAGCAGGGACGCGCGGTGTGATCGCGGGCTGACAAACGCGGGCCCGGCAAAGTGCCGATGTGTCCGCACGCACACGCCCAGCCCGGGGAGCCGTGCCGCGGCTCGCCTCGTCCCTCCCGGTGCGTGGATGGAGCTCTCGCCCTCTCTGTGGGGGCAGGGGGGCTCCCAGATGCGGGGGGACTTGTGAAACAGGAGCCGATTGTGCCAGCTCGAATCTCTGCCTTGGACAGTGTAATGCTGCTCCCTACGCTTCGAGCACGTAAGCTAAAGATGCTTCATTGCTCCGTCTCCCCTCCCGTCACGCTCAGAGCCAAACAATTGCCGATTGTCGGAGGCACGAAACCTGCGCCTGGGAGCTGTGAGTCATCGGGAGCTGGGAGAGGAGGCAGAGAGCGGAGCCTCAGCCTGATTTACACCTGCTCCTGCTCTCCCCCTCCCCCGCGGGCGGCAGCCACGCAGAGATGAAAGGCCCTATAAATGCCCCCCCTTGTGTTTTGGAAACAAACCTATCTGTCATCGGAGCTGCAAGGCTGAGCGAAAAAAAACAAAAACAAACTCTCGTAAACTTGAAATATGCCGATACTTCACCTGAAGCAGCTACAGCTCAGAGCTTACCATAGCCCAGAAATAGTTTGCCATCTTGTGCCGGTTTTGAAGTACTGCCCATACAAACAAATCCCTCCAAGGATTTTCGCTTTTCTGGTTCATATCCAAGGGCCCAGGTAATCGCTTTGTGCTCATTTTGTCCTGAAATAGGGTTTGTAGAATTTAAAACCTGGTTCACAGTCTCACTCCGTGCAAATTACATGATCTAAGATGCTCTCAGCTTCGCTGGCTGCTTCATATTTCTTTGACTTTTCTTTTCAGTAAGACCGAAAGGTAATTAGCTCATTCTGTACAGAGTTAAAGGATCCTTGTGTCCTCCATACAACCCAATATGTGTGAGAACATTCTGGATGAAACGGTGAAATGCTAAAGTTTTCATTGACTTTATTAAGGCTGGGGTTTCACCACTGGTGTGTAATATCAGACAAGACAAACCTGTGATTAACTAATCTGAGCTTGCCTTCAATTATATCAGACTCTGCTCAGCTGCCACAGAGGACACAGCTTCAGAGAAAAGGGAACAAAAGGCGTTTTATTTCATCAGAAATAAATCTTGCCAAGGCCCTGTATGGAATAAGAATAGAGTACGTCAATACTCTTTTTTAGTCTTTCTTTTGAGAAACCGTTCCCTCATGCAGAGAGCAGTTTAAGTAGAACACTGCTTATTCCTTTAACACTTGATAAAAAAATTGCCTAGAGGAAGTGTAGCCACTTAGGTCAAGTTCTGAGTTTCAAGTATATTTAAAACCTACCTTTTTATCTATTGTGTTGGTTAGAAGCAGTTAGGGTATAATTATTTTTAATTAAACAGGGTTTTGTGAGAATATATTTTTTTAATAATTATGGGATTCTGTTCAGATTTATTTTAAAGGCACTTTTGCAGGATGTTGGGGCGGGTGTGTTTCTTCAGTTTGTAGTGAGCTATTGAATCAACTAAATTGCATTGAAAACCTAGCAGAAGTCAAATATATCCAAAAAGTCTCATCTGTCTTTGTAACCACTAGTTCCTGACTTGAAAAAAGACACACAACTTGGCAGCAGTGGCCCTGCTGTCCCAGTACTGTGATGCTCTTTCTGTTGCCAATGATAATGGGATTCAGCATGGGAAGAAGTCTTGAAAGGGGAAAAGCTGGTAGAGAGCAGGAGCTGATCTCTGAATCGGGCCTTATCTACAGCACTGGGCTTTAGCTCACTGGCTGCCAAATGCCAGAAAGGTTAAGTGAGGCTTTGGGGGCAAATTTTTATTTCTGGCAAATTCATAAGTCTGGAATATGCTTAGTGATTTCAGAGGTACTGTCTCAAGTTGTTTATCCTTGTGAACGAAGTATACCCTGAGTAGATTCAAATGTAACTCCTCATACTACTAACTAATTTAGCTAGGCTTTATCAAAGCAAAATGTGATTCAAGATCTCAAGTAAGATTTTTCTTTTTGAAATTAGTTTCTAGTTTTAACAATTTTTTAGGTGCAATTAGAACTTGGCAAGTACAAAAAGGCTTAATTGTTTAGTTTGTCTGAAACTGAACCGTAATGAAATTTCTTTATACATCTGTGTTTTGAAACCTTGCACCCAAACGTATTTTCAATGCTTTTGCAAGCACTTTGGTACTTAGGTGTTTTAATGTTAAATACACCGTCAAAATGCAAAAATGATGATGCATCTACTGCACCACTGTGGATTATAGACATTCCATGTTGGTACCCCCATCACATCTTATCCTTTTCACATGGTGGCCAGTACACTCAACAGAGACACATCACACAATTGTTCCTATTTCTTATTCTGTGTTCAGTCACTCCATAAAAAGACAAAAATGATCTAAAGGCAAATATTAAATACTGGATATTATTGAATATCATTATCTGAGTACAGTCTTCTTGTACAGAGTATAAATCTGAGAATAGTCTCATGTACAAAGATGACAATTTCAGACCTGGGACTGAAAATCTCCATTGCCTGCTTTTCTTTCTCCTAGAAAAAATTGCCTTTCCAGTACTACTTCTTGAAGTTATGTATGAGAAAAACAGACCACTATTTTTATATCTAATTACTTCTTAGTAAATGTAAATGTAATTCATATTTGTATTCCCCATATCTCTTTAACTAAATCTCTTCCCTGCCCCACCCCAAAGACTAGACCTAGTTAAAATTGTACAAATTCTAAATTGGAGGGGAGCAGAACTACGATGCAAAGCTGTGACTCACACATTTCTTCTTGCCTCCGTGTCTGAGGTCCTGATAGAAACCTTTGCATGCATCATGAAGAAAATCCTTGAGAACTCTAGAGACCTCACTGAGAGTGAAGAGGGGGCCGATCATCTGCTCGTTTTGCTGCTGACCACCAAGCCCTGCCAAGGTCAGTTTGCTTTCTTCATGCTTCTTCAGGAGAAGTTCATAGAGGAGACATTTCTGAGATATGGAACAGTAGAGTCTCTGCAGACGACTGTAGGTCAGGAATTCATATATGTTAGCCCCATTGTCAATAAATAACTTCACAAATTCTGGTTTGTTGTTGACCAGAGCATCCATCATCACTTCCTCCAGATCACAAGACTAGATTGATGAAAGGGAAAAAAATAAAAGAGGAAATTTTGGGGAGTAATCATGGAGGAATAATGAGAGAGGTAAGATTTAACACACACATTTTGTCTCCCACCAGTCAACAATGAGTACAACGAGAAAGAGGTGGAACTCTCTTCATTTTTCTCTGACAAAATGTCTGTGTAAGCATTAATATTAAAACACCAACATAAACTGCCTGCTGTACGACTTGATGTGAGGTATCCACCACCCTGGGCATTTATACAGCAGCTGAAAACAGTGTCATTCTTCATGCTACCTTCTGACAGTAATATCTGCCTGCTTCTTGTGCTTTGTAAACTTTGGTTTGCTTGCTTTAAAGGTCTATACCGAAGGGGAGAAGGACTGTTGCTCTCAAACAGCTCCAGAAAGAGATGAGCATATAGGGGCCCAGAAAGGAAGCATAATAACCCTTCCCAATGTCTCAGTAGAGTGTGCAGGCAGTGTTAAAAACTGAAAGCATGTTTTGGGATGTTCCAGTGTCCTGTACACACTGGAATATAACACTCAGTGTCCACTAAGGCAAAAAACTCTGGTACCTTCCACTCCACGTCGCCATTGAATATTTCGCTTTTAGCAATGTCGACCCTATTCCAGGCCACTGCCAGTTTCAGTTCATCCAGGTATTCCTTAGCCTCCTGACTCTGGCTTTTACAGGCTGGGAAAAAATAGGAAATGCAAATGAAGTTAATACTTTACAGTTCTGTTTAATTTAATATAGTATTGATACTTCCATTAGCAAAGCAAATTCTCCTTCAGCTATCACAGATCTGTGGGCTGCTTAACCAGAAGCCCTTCACAGCAGTGTTTTCCTAAACTAAGAAACATTAATATTCAAAAATGTTGGGTTTTTTTTCCTAGATGAACTCTCTATTAAAAGCATTGAGTTTAAATGGCTGTTGGATATTAAGAGGGACACTGGCCTGCAGAAAGCAGGGGGCAGGACAGGCTGTTGGTTTTGCCTTGTGTCAATTAGCACATCAGGAACAGAATGACTTTTTTTCTCTTTTTTTCTCCCATGATAGGCTTAAGATAACTCAAACCATTAACAGAAACTGAAGTAGATGGCAGCACAAGTAATGTCTTCTTTCAGAAGATACAGTGGAGATTTCTTATAGGAGAAACGGATTGTTTCTGAAACAAAGGAAGTTTTGCTCTACTTGTGGGTTTTGGTTTTGTTTTCATGGGGGTTTTAAATGGTTTAATTGGAGTAATATACTGCTCCAGTATAATTCAGTTCTTTTATAGCCTCTGCTATTAAGAGAAGCAAGTAGTGAAATAAAGGAGTGACTAAAATAGTCATACAAAAATAACATGAGATTAAAAAGCAAACATTAGTTTAAAGGAAGCTTACAAGAGCTACAGTAACTGCCACAGTTAATTTGTCAATAAGCAAACAAAAGAACAGTGCATCAGAAATTAAATCTTATCCAACAGTCAACTGAACCTGCACTGGGAAAAGAGGAAATATACTTACGGCTTAGAAGTCAAATAAGACAAACATTACAATGTTTGTTTATTGTATCTTACCTTTTACTAAAGCTTTTAAAATGACTGTGTCTAGTTCTTCTGAACCATCTTGCTCAAAGTTGTGCAGAGTTAGAAGATGCTGGTGTGAAATAATGTTCTGAATCTATTCGGAGTCAAAACAAAAGTAATTTTACACATTGTCCTTTGGATGTACATTAGTGTCCAAACGCCCAGTGGAGATCACCCATACAGTATTTCCCAAAAACTTACATTCTAATTGTAAAGCTGAGGTTTGGCAAGAAGGCAAATATTATTAGTGTCCCATATATAAATAGCTCCTAAGGCAATAAGGGAGTCACTGCCTTTTCCAAGTGACCTACCAGGATAGGAGGAACAGAACTTGGATATTCTGAGAACCAGAGCACTGCTTTATTTAAAAGATCCCTCCTTAACTTACATTCCTATTTGACTCAAAGTCACATTATAGCCAGCATACCACTAGTTTCATTTTACCTCATCCTGCTTTGACATTTAAGGTTTGTTCTTTGAGTTGTTTATTTAAAAGCATAGTCTCTAACTCTTCTCTGAGTAAAAGTCCTCAAATATTGATATATATACAGCACTCTTCTTTTTCCTTCTGCTTCTCTATTTATTGAGTTTTCTTTCTCACAGTGCAGCTGCACTGAGACTTTGTGAGCCTCTGGCAATATTGCTTCTAGACGCCTTCATCCCCTTTTGTTAGTGATCTGGTCAACTTCTTCCTAATGGAATTAGTATGTGGAACTTTTAAAGCTGAGGATTGTGGCAGGGAATGCAAAGAATAAGCAGTGGGCAGGGCAGGTGGACTTGGTTTGTCTGAGAGGCACCCAGTGCTCTTCAGTCTTCACACAAGCACAATCTCAGAGCGGGTAGTTGTTTCTAAAAGGCTTATGCAAGTGTGCCCCAAGACAAAGAGTAAAGAAGATTTCTGAATCTGCTTTGTCTTTCTGTTTCAAGAGCAAAAGTTCTTAAAGAACAACTAACTGACAATAGATAGGATAATTTCTAAACACTCTTCATTCTACTTAATTTATTCATGCTTATCCACAGCTAGGTTTCCATTTAACAGCTGTAGATCATGAATTAGTTCTCTTCTGTCACAGCTGCACAAGCTCCACAGCTGTGGATATAAATAATGCTTCATGTCCCACAGAAGGACTGTGGGGTTCCTGGGTGCTGGCTGTTACTTGAGGAAGTAGTTGAGGAAGGACAGAGCCCTAAGTGTTCAGCTGAATCACTGGGGCAACCAAGTCATTTGCATCATCAAATGACCATTGATTTTAATGCTAGAGAGGCATTCTATGACACCAGTGTCAAAGCACTGGAGTTCCCAAAACTTCTGAGCAGCTTCTTGCCAGACCTGTACTGAAGGGGCTGCCAAAGCTACGGGTGTTAGGAGACAGCTTTGTGAACACGGTGACTTAACAAACATAGGAACTCACTGTCACTGTCCACTGCAGAATGTCCTTCCATGAGAAGCTCTCCGCAGGGAATTTCTCCTTAAATTGCTTCTCAACAGCTTCTGGCACGATAAGCTGTGGGTCATTCATGAAAGCAGCTAAGATGTCAGCTGTACCTCCAGACCCTGCTAAGATAAGCCAGGGAGCAGAATTTTCCAACCCGCTGCAAATTGTCTGTAGTTTAAAATAGGACACTTTTAGAATTCATAAGTGGAATGAAAATGTTACTCAAAAGAAGGACTTCTAGCACACCAGGAATAAATGTGTGCCTAAGTCAGATTCACTATGGAATCAATCAAGACTCCTCTAAGCTATTAGGGTTTTTTGAATTCTGTAGCAGTCATCCATGTATAGGCCTCTGACTATGGTTCTCTGCTGAATAGCTAAGCAATCTGATTTGAACAAACAATGCATAAAATTTCTTTTGACCCTGACACGTTTTTACCCTGAAGTCTCTGTTTCAGCACAGTCAAGTGCAAGTGTAACCCTGTACAGAAATTATGAGCAGGCTTTTTTGTATAGTTTTTTTTTTTTTTTGGTGGTTTGATATTTTGTCTGCTAAATCTGGCAATATGTTCTGAAAATCAGGAATTTGCCTGTGGGAATACAACACTGGGCTACGGGCTACAGGAAAAGAAAAAAACAAACCACTGAATCATAGCAACTACAAGAGTTAAAGGCTACTAATTCTATTACTTGTGTAATTACAATGAGTCAGGCAGGTTGTTGAGAGAGGGAAGCAGAGGCTGTGGCATCCTAATTGCAAAAATGTCTATTTGCTGCCAGTCTGTTTCTTCCTCTGGAGCTGTACAAGACTGCATTGATTCAGTTGTGGTGCAGGGCTTTTTTTTCCTTTAGTTTAGGTATTGAGGCTCTTTAGAAGAGTTTGTAGCCTCTGGTGTGTATAATCCATTTTAAGAAATATATTTTAGAAACTGATATTCTAAAAAATGCAGCCAGTTATCCATTCCCAACACATGTTAGTTTAGAGCAGCTCTAGCCAGTCACTATTTGTCTTCCAGTCACACTGTTCTGTAAAACTGAAAAGAGGATTTACATGTCATAACATGGGATTTTTCTAAACCAAAGATATAGGCAACACTGCAATATTTAGCTTCTCGTGAAAGAAAGCAAGCAAGCTCATGAGGTGACATAATCTTTGTCTAAACAGTGAGATTTCTAATACAAGTGTGTGTTTTAGTCCAGCTGACAAAAGTTATGAGAGGGTAGAAGAAACTGAAACTAGAAAAAATCCCCAGAAAGGAGTCATTATTCTGGAGAGGGGTTACACTTTGCATGTCACAGTCTCAGCGCTTGGAAACTTTAAATAATAGTTAAATTATGTCTCTCTAAAGGTATTCTAGACTGAGAGTATTATAAAAAGAAAAGTAAAATAGAATAGAAATCAAAGACTGTCTCCTTGTTAACAGGTTCTTTAAGTTGCAGAACTACTCAGGAAAAGAATCAAAACTGATCCTTTGTTGAAGAAGATTTGGGATTACAATCAGACAACACTCCCATCTTCAATCCTACAATTTACTTTTGCTCAGTGGAAATAGGACACTCCCATTTTAAATGGCATGTCCAGCAAACCAGCAAACCTGGTCTTGTGCTTCTCTGAGCTCCACAGTTGTGTCATTGTTGCTAAACAGCACTGAAAGATTCCTCTTTTTTTTTTTGTTTGTTAGGGTTTTTTTTTTCTTTTTTTTTTTTTACTGTTCTCAAGCACTAACACATTATTTCTGTTTCCCTAGATCTGGAGCTGCTTTCTGTGGGTTTGTTTTGGGTTTGGATTCTTTCTTCCCACTGGACAAGCTGGCAGTGGAAGTTTTAATGATCAGCTGGTGCCTATTCAAAAGGAAATATTTCTCCCAAACAAATACTGGAAAATTTAGTATTAACAGAACTCAGTTCTTAGTGGTGTATAGATGTGAATTTTGACTTTATGTCAAGTGCCAATAGATGTGTTTGGCACCCAGCCAAATTTTTCCATTAATTGCTTGGCCCCAGTAATTTATTTTTCTAAAGCTGAAAACAACTTCTTACCTCAAGTGTGCCTGGTCCTCCATTTACCAGTAAGCAAAGCACAGGGATCTCGATGCTACCCGTTCCTGTGAAATAGATGGTTTAATTTTTAAAAAGTAACAGCTTTCATAAACCTGTCGGTGTTTTGCTGACTCCTTGAAAATATTTCTCCTCTGATATGCTGTTTTGGTTTCTGTGTGAACCTGCAGAAGGAGACGTGGCAAAGGAAGAGAGTAGCACTGACCTAACAGAGGGGTCCTGGCCTAGGATTCAGGACAAAGGCACCTTTGCCTTGGAAATTTTGTGCGATCTCAGGCAAACAGTCCAGGCTGTTCCAACCTCAGCTGCAAAATATGGATATTGGCACCTCTCTCAGTGTGTCATGCCACTGCTGGCTTTTTAAATTATTTATTTATTCCAGGGTTGTCAGGTTGGGGAGCAATGGAGCTGCAGTGGGGTGCAGCACAAGGCTGAGGCATCTACCAGTGTTACAGTAGGTCACAGTCAGAGGTGAGAGGCTCTCAGTTTTTCCTGGATGTTATGCATTAGCTTGTGCTGGAAGGGGGACTGGAATCCAGGACAAAAGCCTTATGAAAGGAGGATTTAAGAATATGAAGGGACTGACGGTGTAGACTGGGTAGGATGAGATGAGTCAGATAGGAGTTGATAGGAACAATATTTTGTTTATTGCTCTGCTTAAACAGCTCAAAGTTTCATTCAGCACAGCCTGGTGTGGTGATTATTAATAATGCAGTCTGATACTTTTAAAAGAAATGCTAATGAAATATTTAACATGCTGTGGTATTAGGGGAAGAAGTGAGGTCAGGATCCCTGTCCTAAGCCATTGTCCCACAGGGGCCCACATAGTTTTGGATGGTTTTTACTGTAAATGCTGAACTCTGTAATCTAAAGGTGATTGTAGATTGGCCTGAAGGAGCTCAATCAAAACAGTAATATCAAGAGATGAATGCCTCTTTCAGCTGAAAGATAAAAGGCATTTGGTTCAAACAATTTTTTGATGGTTTCCCTTTGTAGATCTCCCAGAACTCAGCTCAGATTTCTACTTGCTGTTTTTTTGTATCTCTTTTGCATGACTGCAGAGATAAGGTTGGACTGAGCTGTAGCCAGGATATGGTTGGCAAGAAAGTTAATTTGTATTAGTGAATGGCATGGCATTGTCACACTTCTCTAACATGATCCTCTTTGAAGAGTGACCTCTGGGACTACAGGTTCCTCAGGTATGGTTAAGGCTACAAATATTCTTCATTTGTCATAGATTTAGTTAAAAAATTAGCCAGAGGAGGGTCAAATGGATTCTGACTTTATGCTGTGAATCTGGAAAGTCCTCAGTTGTAAAAAATATTCAGTATATATAAAAAAATTCTTCTAAAGGACTTGCAGGTGTTTTTTTTTTTAACAGGGAAATTCCACATGACCTTATTAAAGCGTTCTACTTCAGTAAAGCCCCATAGCTTTGCTTAGCTTGTTTATAAATGGGCTTAAATTAATGACATTGGTTTTGTTTATAGAAGATAACACTGAATTCAGTATGTTCCAGCAAAATATTTGTCATATGAATCAGCATTCTTTGTCAGAATTATGTTCCTCTGAGATTTGTTCAATCAGATTTGGTTTGTGAGCAGAAGGAGGCTGCTTTGTAACTCTCAGCATTGCAGTCTCAGGCTATCCTTACAGCCTGCCTGTGGTGGTTCCTATCTGAGTCACTAGGTGAGGATTCTTCAGGTGCACTTGTGCTCTCAGGTACCTCTGTGCTACCACCCTCTGGGCTGTGTCAGTGGATATTCCACTGATGCACACAGCAGTGAACAAATGAGCTCTCCCTCCAGTTCCAGCTGTGCTAGCACTGCACGTATGACACAAACAAAGCAAAGGTAAAAATAACTGTATTATCTCGACAACTGCTTTCCACAAACAGCAGCAGGAGACCTGCCCAATGCCCAGTTCTTATTATAGAAAAAGGTCACACTGATTCAGATGGACATTAGATGCTACGGTATTTACCTAGGATAAGATTTTTATCTCAAAACAAATATGGCTTAAAATATTTCAGAGAGCTTTGGAACAAGTCTTTTCTTCCAGTGTGGGAGCAATTCAAGACCCTGTATGTGAGAGGGGATAAAAGTATACAACAATGACTATCAATCTCTTAGAAACATTGGTAAGGGCACTTGAAGCTGGATTTATTTTCCATATGTTGTCTTTTAAGGCAATTTGAGCTGTGCTTTGAAGATCAGCTTCAAGCTACATTTAAGGAGATGCAATAAAAGTCCAGATTTTTGGTTCAAAGAACGGCTCTCTCAGCTTCAGAACTTACCGTCGTTCTGCCTCTTACACGATGACAAATGTGTTGACTTGGTCCTGCCTATATGGGCCCCTGCTGGGTTTGAGAACTGGAGTTCTCAAGCTTTGACAAGGCCAGGGGCCCGCTGTGCTGTCAGTGTTACCTGGGGTAGGTGCTTGTACAGAAGCTGCTCACCCCCGTATCCCGTGCGCTGCTCTGAGATGAACTTTTCCAAGGTGAAGCGGAGCTTGGCGGTTCCGTCTGGCTCGTCCGGTGTGCTGTGGTCCACCAGAATAAAATGGGAATGGTTGTGATCCAAGGAGTACAGTGGGCCTTGGATATTGTCGTCTGACTGGTAGCGTACGAGACTGTCACTCTGGAGGGAGGAAGGGAGATGTCAGTGCTCTCTGCAAAGCCCGGCCCGTGTTCCAGTACCCTTCCTCCCCATTTCCCTGCTGTCTGTGCCCTGGCACAGCTCACCGCCTGTGAGACCCTTGGACAGACTCTTAAAAAAAAAGGGTGAAGATGGAAAATCTGTTCCTTCTGGAAGCAGCCAGATTTGGCAGCCTTGACAGCTGGAGTCCCTGAAGTTTCCCTCTTGGCCTCTGAAAAATATGGTGATATCAATCATCATCTCCGGAATGCAGGTTTTGGAATTGTTTATTAGAAAAATGGAAAGGGGTCGTGACACCTGATAATTGTGTACAGAGATGTGAAGCCTCAGCTGGTGTAAAGAGGGGAAATTTATTTCAGTAGTGTTTTGTCCATGTTTAGGCCAGTGTTTGAGTTAGCCTGCTCAATGTCCATGTCAATTTATACACAGCTTTATAGAATTGGCAGGCTTATATGAAATCTGATGGTTATTCTCAGTTGTGAAATTGTATTCTAAAAGAGAGGGTGGCAGACAGATTTCAGAAATCCTTATATCCTTTATTTTGGGTGAGTGGTGTTATACCTTTAAATTTTTTATTAATGTGTGGTTTTTTTCCATAAACTCATCTTGTAGGTAAAGCAGAACCCCTGATACGGTCTTTTGTTCTAAATATTGCACTACACGTGGGCTTCTATGCGTAGACTTTTTCAAACTCCCCTTTCTTTCATAATACATCTTTCTTTCTCTCTGTTGCCCTCCCCTTTGATACATTATTCCAGGCTGTAAATGTCTGATTATTCTTCTTCATTTTCATAATCATTGTCCTCTTGCAAGCAGGTAGATTGTGAAAGAACTGATTAAAATCTGCATTTCCTTCTATCATGCCTCTTTTCCAATTCCTGCAGTGTTGCTGGGCTAAACTCAGATTATCATCTTGGCAGTTGTCACCATGTATTGCATTTTCCTCACACTAAAACGCACTAAACTTGCATGTTTCCTATCAACAGCGAGTGCCATGAATTTCTTTCACTTTCTTCTCTCTGTCTCTCATTCCTTGGGGAAAACTTCTTGACACAATTAATTTCCTTCGGATTTTGCTTTGACAGAGGGCGTGCCTCTGTTCTGCTGCCATGTAACATTAAGCCTCCTCCCCAAAGATCTGGCCTTTGATTAGGACCTGGAGGCACAACAACCAATTGAAAAAGGCCTTTGGGGATTTTCCTCTTTATTCTCTGAAAATGTGGAAGTGATCTTTCAATGATGTTTAAAGCATATCATTAACACAGAAGAGATGGGAAGGATACATTGATTTCAGGGTTTGTTTTTCTCCTTGCTAGTGAGGCTTGTTAGCTCTATTTTACACAACAAGCTGCTTGTGTTAGTGCCAAGTATAAAGAGAGTTGGGTTTAGATCAACATCCCTCTCTGTGGTTCCTTTGTCTTAAAGTAAAGTTACTGACTAAAATCCAAAATATCTTTGGGTGTAATCTGTGCCAGAAGTCACAGGGTCAGGAACGCTCTTTGCAAAATATCCCTTCGCAAAATATCTTTGCAAAAGAATTTAGGCTTCAATTTAGGGGGAGAAAATAAAGAGAGTGCACCTGTTTTGTAGCTGCTGAAAGGGAAAGATCCAGATGCGTTTTGATCACTTAGAAGGGAGGTGAAATAGTTTGCCTTTGCAAACTTTCCTGAACAAAATTCACAAACTAAGCTCTTTTGGCCCAGTTGCTACACAAATAGGTTAAAGTCTTCCGGCTAAAGAGTCCCACCTGGTAAACATGCCGGTAGCTGTCATTGACAAAAAAAAAAGAAAAAAAAAGTAAAAAATAACAAAAGGGAAAGACCAACGACAATAAATTGCTGGTACAGTCTGGCAGTCTCTCAGCTTCTAGCTGGTACTTCCAGGCCTGTGTGAATTCAAAGGGTGGTCTTTGTCATTTGTTTCTTAGCTTCTGCAGGGAAGTGAAATAGTACAGAGAAACTGTCATTGATTGTTATTAAACACCTATTTTATCGCTGTAATATTCTACTTAGGAGAGATTGTACATCCAGTGACAGGAAGGGAATGCTATTTTTTTTCTCTCCACTTCTATGTCCATTCTGCAGCAACACTTTCAGCAACAGTTTTCTTGGGTGAGATTTTTTATTTCTTACTGTGTTTTTTGTTTTCTTCCCAAGAACTTTGACCCCTTTTGCTCAGTTTGAGAATTCCCTAGAGCTTCCAATCCTGCATGGCTAGTATTTTGGACCTGTTGTATTGAGCAAGTTTTTGTGTATTAAATACCAATTCAGTGGCTACTTTAAGAAAAAAATGTCCTGGAATATTAATGGCTGGTATCCCATAATATAAAATATGCTTTTTGCAGTATTTCTGTAATAGCTAGGAGTAAGTGCTTCTGCAGCAAGTGGACAAGGGAGAAATCCATGAAAAGTCCCTTATTCCGGGGTATCTTCTGGATGTTCAGCCCAGTGCTGCTCGCTGAGCTAATGCCTAATGCTGCCACCCGCTGGGCACGGAGGGCACAGAATCATCCAACAATCCTCGAGCTCTGTTTCTGTTTCCTCCCAAATCACAGCTCAAACCCCACTTCCTCTGTTTGTTTGTTTGTTTAAAGTTATATCAAAATTGTTCTGCCAACAGCTTACAAGTTTTGTAAGGCTGCAGCTTATATCCGAACAGTAGAATAAGAGAAAAATACCTTTGTGTTATCCAGAATGTCTCTATGGTGGATTTTCCTGAGTGAAGTTATTCCTATGGCAATCACACTTAGTGTGGATGAGGTACTAGCCAGGGCAAGATCTCGGACTGCTTGCACTAAGTGTCTTGTTACTCCTGCACGCAAAGCACTGGTGAAAATCCAGGCACCTGAAATTATTCATAAAAAGCAGATAGGTAATTTCTTTGTATTGCAATGTGTTTGTGCATCAAGTAACATTACTTAAGTACTGGATTTACTGGATTTTTCAATAGATAAAGTGAAGACAGGTCTTGATGGACTATAACTTTTAGAATTAAAATACATGCGAAGTACATAAGACTTTAATGTGGAAAACAAGAAGTTATCAGCTCAAGGAAACATTCTTCATTTGTCATGTGATGCAGCATTGCCATCTTTACTCTGTTGTTAATATGCTCATAAAAAATGCTGTGTCCACTCTAGAGTTACTCACTGTCTACATATGAGCAGAAACACCCCTGTGCCAGGCAGGTCTGAGGGTTTTACAAGAGGAAGGGGATAGAGTCAGGGAAGTTGTTGGCTTGAACTGAGGCCTGAGCAGTCCTGTGCAATCACCTCTTAGCAGAAGAGCAGATAATCTGCCTAATCTGGAGTTCTTTCTCCTGTTTTTGTGGGTTTGTGGAGAGTGAATTCTTCAGGATAATAGAATTTACAGCAAGGTTGTTACAGTGACAAAGAATTTGGAGAACCCTAGGTAAAGAGCAAGCTGGCCTTTTTCAAATATGTAACGTAAAAAAACTGGGGATCTTGATGCTGCCCAGGCCGAAGTACAGAAGGCAGATGGAGATAGAGAATATCTGTGTGGCACAAAAGTACCTAAAAGAGCTCTGGTACTGGACTGTCTCATTACAAAAAGTAAAACTGATACAATCTTGTCGGAACAGTGAAGCTAAACCAAGAGCTTCCTATGAAATGCTCACAGATATTTTCACTGTATTTTGCAGGTGAGAATGCAGAAATTCTTATTTTTGACCTAAATTCATTCTTGTTGTAGTCAAATTGCTCTGCTGTCCTCAGAATTGTTTTGTTATGGCATAAAAGAGGGGCAATTGTATTTGGTCCCATTTTGATGCTATCTTTCTAGTGTCACCTCTGAGGGAATAATATCAGGTAATTTTAACACTTCAAAAATGGTTACCTAGGGTAATTTGCTTAGAAAGAATTTACTTTTGCTACTGTAATACAATCACTTTAGTTTTCAAAGGTATTTACATGTAGGTTGCATTCAGCAAAGTCTTGAATTTTCAAAAATAATCATGTGAGCAGGCCCATTGTCATTACCAGATCAGTGGGAGCTAAGTGTGAGACTCCATCAGGAATACAAATTCCTCCTTTAAAGCCTAAAGGGCTCACCTGTGCTTTCAGCTGCCTTTATAAATCCTTTCTTTAAGGTGTCCCGTAGCCAAGGCTTCATCTGAAAATTTTCCTCTCCCCCTACTAAAGAGATAACCAAATTGGGAGCAGGTAACTTCCATTTGTTGAGCATGACTTCAAATATAATTCCAGGGTGAATGGTACTCCGGACCTTCATAAACTTCAACAAACACAAGAAAAACCCAATGAATAACAGCAGGACAGAAAGATACAGTAAAGAGTCTGCTCATGGTAAATGGAGAGGGAAATTATAATGAACTTGGATATTTAAAAAAAAAATTATTTGAGCAAGATTTGATAGAGAACTAAATACTTGAATTAATTTAGCAGACTTCTGTTTAATTGCCATCTCATTAATTGGGTCAGTTCCATTAGTTCTGTGTTGCAGACTGACAAATCACACTCTCTTAGAGCCTCTCTTGAACCGCCTTCAGTTTCATGGCAGCCTAGCAAAGCCAACAAATTTTATAGGTGTCTTTTATTTCTGCACAAGCTGAAATATTTGCCTGATTTCATATCTACTTTTCAAGGACACATTACATGAATCTATTGCTTCTTCCAGTTCTGTATCTATTTTTTTTTCTACTTAAGACTTTATGATGAAACAAAATCTTGAGGCAGATTTCCTAGGAATTATCCTAGGAATTCCTTTGCTCTAATACTGACTTGTGCATGGCACTAGTGAGGAGGTGGGTGAGTACATCTATATCCCTCTCTGCCTATCAGCAGAACAGAGAGAGAACTTTAAGGAAAACCTTGAAACAGCTCAACAGTATGTTTAAAATGCAAAAATCCATCATTTTTGGTGGGTTAAACCAAGGAAAGGATACAAAATGAAGGAAGCAGGGCACATGACTGGTTTTTCCTTTAAAGGGAGAAGTGACCACCTGTACTTGTATCATGTAATTGCAAATCAAGTGATTGATTTCTGAATATTAAAAGGCCATGTTTTAGACCACGTTCATGTTCAGAAAGACATGGTCCCTGGTAGGGGTATGATGTGCTGCCTCACACTGTGGCACATTGACCCTCACTGCTGCAACACTCTGCATCTACCGCTAAGAAATAACAGCTGAACAACAGCAATACTGTAAAAGGGTTAAAACTCCCCAGTGCCCATACCTTTCCATGTTTCTTCCCAGAAACTGTGAAGTCTATTTCTCCTATGCAGTATGGTAATTCTCTTTTGAGAGCTTCCTCTTTGTCACTGCTGCAGAGCTTGGTTTCCATTTCCTCCATTGAATTTGCAAGGTGGCTGAGCAACAGTGGACCAAGATGTTGGACTGGGATGACAGAAAGCTGGCAAATGAGAAGCCATTTAAACTGGAGAGGCCACAAAATCCATTAAAATGTATCTAGATGAGTTTTTAGTCAAATGTTTTACTTTCTTTGCTATTGTGCCTGTAATGTTTAGCTAAAATTGGAGGTCTCTGTACCAAATGTCAGATGCTGTATACAGAAGGCAGATTCCACACCAACACTTTGTAACCTAAGGTGTAAAAAGGCATGAAGAAATAAGGCTTCCTGAACTCTCATTCAGCAGACAGAAAGCTGAGCTGCAAAGGGCAAGATTCTGCAATCTCAGAGCCCAAAGGTGACCCTGACCCTACAAAAGAGAGAGAGGAGTCTCAGCCACCAACTCTTTCCAGCAAGAGTGGAACAGCATCAGTGAGTGTCTGAGTCATAGTTTCTTGCTGTCACTATGCCCCACGCTGCTCTGACCTGACATGAATGCTAAATAACCAAGTGGTGACGTTGTTTGTCTGGAGATGCCTTAGGAGAGGTTTACTCTCTGCTTCCTGCAGGAATAGGCTGTTTATCTGTGAGCCCAAGTATTTAAGGCCAGGCTGTCCTAGAGTAAAGGTCATGTGGCAAGAGTTGCTCTTCTGCATTACATGAGACACTAGAAAGCCCTGCCTGCTTTTCCGATGCTCCAGTTTGACTGAACTGACAGAATTATGATCTGAAAAATACAGATTTGAACTTGTGTGCCTTATTTTGATTCTTTTCAAAACAAAAACAATGAAATAGCTTTCTTCCCTCTGCCTTCAGCTGCATGTTGAACTACATAGTCTTTAAAAAAAATCCTTGTGACACTAAGCCAGCAACGGTAATCAACACTGCATTAATTTTTATTTCCTAGTCTGACAGCTCTGCTGTGGGATTGAGAGTTGGTCAAGCCAGCAAGTCTCTTGTGGGTGCATTAGGATGCTCCAGCAGAGGGAGCAAGCCCTCCAGCCGTTCCTTTGGGCTGGGAAGTCTCTTGGGAGCCTGTATCCCGGCTGCTTCACCGCAGCTGCCTCTGTATTTTCTTCTCTTCTTTTCTGTTTGCTGTGAAAACGTTGTTTTTTCCTACGAGTTGCCTTTTTTTCCCTATGATCTGCCTCTGAAGAGTGGCTGTGGACTCTCTCATTATTTGTTTCCCCTACAGCTATACTACACTTCTGTATCCAAACTCCTGTCAGAGATGGCTGCTTTAAAGGTACTTGTTCTCATCCTCCCTGCCTGCCTGCTGCTCCCTTCTGGAGAGAACAGAGTGATTGCTGTGAACACCGAGATAACAGTCCTAGTCTGGTTAAGAGTCTTACCTAGAGAACTCCTCTTGGACCTTCAATAGTGGTAGTCACAGCAAAGCCCACCTTTTTGGCTGCATCTACTTCTCCACAGGAGAACCAGCTTTATCTCCTAGGAGCATTGAAAAGACTATAACGAGAAAAAATAGTTAATATAGAATAATAATAACACATTATTTATTACTTAGTATTATTTATGTAGAAATGGCTCTCTGGAACTTGATGACAGAACAAAGGATTTGATTAGAAAAAAACTATTCAGGACTGAATTTCCAGGGTACTGTGGTCACTGTTCATCACTGTCCTATATAGTACACATTTATTTGCAGCTACACACAAGCAATGAACTTGAAATAGACAGCAATTTACAAAATAATCCAATGGTTAATTTATCCTCAAGTGGTTCATTTTAAGTCCAGTTATCCATGACTTTTCTTTTGGAATAAAAATACTACGCTGCTGAGATTTTTAGGGAACATTCTTGCATTTAGGTCACTTATTTATTTTCAGAAATGGCACATTTTATTTTCTGTTTAGGAATTCTGGTTCTCAGTTGTAGTGAAAACAGTGTAGGAGGCAAAAATAGGTAAGATGCAGAAACAGAAGCTTTGTTCACAAGCTTTTATAAGGCTGGAAAGTGAGGAAAACACCTGTTAACTGGCAATTACATGAGGAAGAACTTCTTTACTGTGCAAGTGGCCAAGCACTGGAAGGAGATTATCCAGAGAGGCTGTGGAGTGTCCCTCACTGGAGATATTCAAGAACCATCTGGATTCAATCCTGTGCCATGTGCTCTGGGATGGCCCTGCTTGAGCAGGGAGGTTGGATCAAATGTCCCACCATGGTCCCTTCCAAACTGTTTTGTGATTCTGTTTTATTACAAACGTTGCCAAATCACCAGAAGAATCCTGGTGCACAAGATGTGTACATGTGGTTTTTAAGGACAGACTGACCACAGCTGATGTTTCCTTGCCTCCCTCTATCAGCTGTCCCAGCTTCTGCAGTGTAACCCCTCCCTGCTGGGGACAGAATCACCCTGCACGGCACGGATCTCCTCAGGGGCTGCACCTCACCTTGCCACCACTTTGCTGTGCAGTGCAGCTTCACTACACACCCTCAGTCAGCACATGGATTGTGTTATGTCCCTGATATGTGCTCAGGGCAGGATATAATCAGCCCTGTCATTTCCTCCTGGATTGTCAACACTCCTGTTCTTAAAAAGCATGTGGGTATCTCACCTAAAGTCCTCTAACATGCAAAGTAAGCATGTATCAACAAACTATGTGATGTAATTATGTTTTTTTCAGAATACCTTTCTCCTGGGTTTAATTCAGTCTTGTTTGGCTTGGTTTCAGCTTTCATATGAGTCTCTGGTGGTTTCAGGGGCTACTGCTCTGAGCCTTGAGGCTGTACTAGATTGCAAGTGTGTCAGGTCACAGTAATTGGGTTGAATCTCTGGTGGAAGTCACGACATACCACTGCAGTCAGCTCAGCCGTGGCCAGCTTACGTCACTGTAACGTGACGGAGTGTGCTTTAATGGCAAGGCTCTGGGACGAGCCTGTGCCTTGGGATACAACAGACAGACCACCAGAAGGAGGAGGAGAGTCCAAGCACTTTTTGGATCAAAACCAATGAGGGATATTTCATAATTTTCTCCCTTTACATATACTATTTTTGATTAAACATTTTAGAAATCTCCAACATTTCTTTTATCCTGTTATTTAAAATTTTTCCCTGTGTGTTTTCTAAGGGAACACCATGGCATTAAATTTGATGAAAAGGTTACTTAAAGGTAAGAAATCTGAAAAACTTCAGGGGTAAGGGGAAAAAAATAAAAAAACTCACAAAAAATCTTGTCTGCCCCAACAGGTGCATTAATATTTTAAATTTTGTGTATATATCAAGAAATCTTACTTTAGTTCTGGTTCAGACTTAAGTACATATATTTCTATCTAGGCTGCTGTTACATATCTAAGTTTGTAGGTCAAATTCTGTCCTGGATGTTCCATCAACTACAAATACAAACATCTATGGAAAGAATGTACCTCTAATGATTACCGGATTGGAAATATAACCTAGAAAACTATTTCTAACTAGCAAAGCAAGTTAAGACAATTATGAGGAAACGACAATTGCCAGTTCCACCTACATCTGGAAATGTGAGTCAGTGTCATCATTTACATTAGGGATGGCCTGGATAAATCATTCCAGGTGTCAGCCAGTCTTGTGAATCGTTATTTCTTTAACCTCATAAACGGGAGTTGTAAGAGTTGTACCATTGTATAAACTAATGATACTGGAATTTGCAGGTCCTAATGGTCTTTATTCCTTCCTTTTGGATGGTCCTAACTTCTGATTTTAGAACTTGAGATTTCTGGGATGTAGAAAATTGTCAGGGAGGTATCACTTCAGGAGGGCAGTTGTGATGGCTCTAGGAAGCTCCACAAGGAGAATCCTTGGAGAGATTCCTTTCTAAAGGGTTTATTCAGAAAAAGTGTTGCGATCAGAACCACAGGGAAACATTTTGACTCCTATGTTCCCTCCTTTCTGGAATTTTCTCCCTCCTGTCTCTGCTTCCTCTCCCCCCACCTCTGCCATGCCTTTTCCCTACAGCTTCTCTCACTGGATTCCCCAGCTTTCCACTGTCTCTTTCCACCTATTGTCACTGCCACCTAGTCCCCTGTGAATGTGCATCTCTATTTCTTGTGTGGCAACACGGGACAGATTGTTCTCCAGAGGGGTGAGAAGAATGTGGGTCTGCTTCACCCTTCCTTTAGATTTTAACCAGGATTAGGCTGTGTCTATGGAAGGAAGAGAGGTCAAATCTGAGGCTTTCAAACATGTATTTTGAAAACGGGCCCTGACAAGGGGTGGTTTGGCCTCAGTAGTTGTCTTCAGGGGCAATGGCTCCATTCAGAGAGTAGGCGTGTGGCAGTCATTAGCTCTCATGACTTAGAAGTACTAAGAATTCTCCTTCATACTTGAACACTGATCAGCAGGCTGGGACACACCCTGACTCTGAATCACATCAGATTCCTTCACCCACTCAAGGTGTACATTTGAATATATAGGTGAAATGATTAAATATAGTAATGCAGTATCGTTGATGTTAAACCAGTCACAAAGTCCCCTCCTCCTCTCAGCTTCAGTGGCAGATGGGGCAAACCTCTTGATTTATAAACTTTCAAGTATGCTTTCATGTGGAGCCAAACAGAACTATACTGCACCGTGTCCTTACTGGTGCAGGGTGAGCTAGCAATCCCACCAAAAAAGAAGCCTCAACTATCGGTCGGAAAAAAAGAGGGTTCACAGTAATTGAAGTGAAAAGTAAGGGGAAAAACTCAATGAAGACCAATACAATGAACTTCACTTGGGCAGGAACACTCAGCTTCCAATACACATAACGGGATCCCTTTTGCTAAACTGCAGGCCTGGCAGGAAGGGTCTGAGGGTTACAAGCAGAGCAGACTTGACTAATGCTGTGCTGTTCTTGCAAGAGAGAAATGACACCCAGACAGCATAAACAGCCTGTGTGAAGTCACTCAGCTGTTCATCAGAACAGCTTTAGCTGCAATGTCATGTTTGGATTTGGGTGCCAGGCTTCAGGGGAATTGCAGACCAGCTGGAGAAGGTTTGAGCTGGAGCAACAAGAACTGCAGAGACCTTGTGCTAAAAGAGAAGGAAAGCTTGGACAAGTTAGAATTGTGCTACCAAAAGCAGGGGAAAATGCAGGGGGGGAAAAAGAGAATTTAATACTCTAAAAATAGTCTAAACAAGTGCAAAAAGATAATAGGAAAGATTTGTTATTTATATTCGTGGTTAGGACAGCAAGGAACAGGCTCAAGGGAAGAATGATGTCAGGGCTGTGCAGGGATACAGTAGTGACCACACTCTGAGAAAGACTTCCTTGGAAAGAGTAAAACTCTTACTCTGCTGGATAGGGAACAAGGAAAGCAACCAGACAGCAGCTCTTGACTGCAATGGCATCTCTGTGTTGTGACCTAAAGAACTTGACCTTAAACCCTAAGAGCTGGATATGCAACTGCAGCTCTGATCCTTGAGACACACGTACACTTATGTAACTTTTCCAATGGAAATGCTCCTCCTGACTTTAGTGCAAGTACTCACTCCGGGAAAACTGCATCAGTGAGTTTACTCACTGGCCAGCAAAAATGGAATGGAATTATTTGCTTCCAGTAGTAGCTGCATTTTCATTCCTGATTTGAATTAAAACTTACTTACTATGAAGAACAAAGCTGATGCAAAGGATCAGAATAAAGAATACCAGAGAAGTGAAAGGCATAGTAAAGACTGCAAATTTCATATTCAGTTTCAGCATGTGCTTGAAAAGTGAATTGGATGGACTTTAACTGATGTGCACATTTAAGTGCAAAGAAACAAAAGCAGTACTTAAATTAGAGTTGATTGCAGTGGAGAAAGGGAGATAGAAGAAGGCATTAACTAGAATCAAGGAATGGAAAAATATCTGTAATTGTTGTGGGAATATAAAAATATAATGTAAAACAAAAAAAAAGTATTTGCTACAGGAAATAAATATATCCATGTGAGAAACTGATGTAGGTACATCTGTGTGCAATTACAAACATTATCTTTCTTATATTTATTTTGCAGCTTTGGAAAATATTTGTCAGGAATTAGCACATTCAAGTTCTGGTAAGAATGCATGAAATGTTTCTGCATCACAGCCTAATGACAAAGCAGACTCATCTGCCATGATTGCCAAGGAACTGCTAAATAAAGCATGAAGACCTGGGGGTGGTGAAACACACCAGCAGAAATCATGGCCAGCTGTCCTGCACTGGGCTTTGTCATGCCTGTAGCAAATAAATCTCTGAGAATGGCACAAATAAAAGGGAAAAAAAGAAACACGCCTGTCAAGACAAGTCCAACTTGAATTATGTTGTGCTACACTTCTCTCACCTTCAGACAGGAGGGCTAAGGAAAGCCACTAACTGCCAGAGATGACACCTGGAGGGATGCAAAAATAACCTATGGGAAGGTTTCTCCATAGTTTGGCTAGGACAGAGAGAGGCTAGTTCAGGTTAATAACCTTGGGAATGTGTTCTGTCACCAGAAGTTTTATGGGTTTGCAGACACAGGCCCAGACAAGAAATCAGGAACTTGAATTAAAATCCTGGGGACAAGTGAAGCATGGAAGTGTCCTAGTGAAATAGAAGGGGGTTAAGTTTCCAGGTATATTTATGTGAATTGACCCCACTAGAAGCTTTTAAAAGCATCAGGGTTGACAGTTTCCTTTCTAGAACAGTAGTTGCTAAAGAAAGTTCTACCAAGTAATTCCTCTTTACTGTGTCTGTGCATAGTCAAAAATCAGAACAACTGAATGAATAGGGGAAAAAATTATTTTAAAATCCCCATCAACAAAAGCAAGCTATAAATAGATGTGTGGGAAGAGAGTCTTGTTTCTGAAGCAGCATAGGCTTTGTTAGAACATTTCAAGGGTATGGCTCTGGAGCTGGGTCCTTCCTGTAATTGCCAGGACATGAGGATGTGGAGCAAACCAACTCTTTGAATTCCCATTGATTTCTAGAAGAGTGTGTACTGCTTTGGTTTGGGTAGGGCTGGCACTGAGTCTTTAACAAATGAATGTGCAAAATGCTAATGCAAATATAGGTACTTGTCTTTTTTGTTTCTGTCTTCATTTGCTTAACAAAGTAAAGAGGACCAGAGGCTATTTGAATAATGTACTTTAGTGAATCTGCAGAAATTTGCATATGGATGTCAGCCAGCGAATTTCCTAGAAGTGGATTTATTCTGGGGAGAAAACCTGAGAGGGTGGAGAGGTGATAAAAGGGAAATGTAGACTTCGGGGGAGTAAACAATGTAAGGAGCAGATGGATCTGATGAGAGACAACACACAGCAAGGCTGTTCGATGAAAATAAAGGAATTGGCAGGGCTTGCTTAGCACACTGTATATGGGGCGTGGGGGAAGGTTGACACCGACTTCAAATAGCCCTGGACCTTCCCTGCCCTGTTCCCACAGCATGGCACGGTACTTTGAAGCTGTGCCAGCACAGCTCCTTGTGTGGCCTCGCAGTGAATCAGACTGAGTTCACATAAAAAGAACTCGTTTTTGCCAGGTCATTTTTCAGCAGAATCAGTCCACTGATGTGGTGCGCAGCATGCTACACAATTCTCTGGAAATAATGTGTCGGGAAACGGCAGCCATAGTTTATACTGAAAGAAAATACAAAAAATTTGGGGCAGCTCCAATTCAAAGCAAGTGCTTCAGGAAGGGCAATGTACAGACAAGGCAGACAAAACCATAACTGAAAACTGGATTGTGCATGGACATGGGCAAATAAGTACTGTTAAAAGCAAAGGATACAAAAATACAAGTGAAAGACAAAATACTGGAAAATAAAAAGGACTGCTGCTTGGGAAATGGAAAGACTTGAGAGTGTTTTTTCCCAGATCAGCTTATTAGGATCTTAATATATCATACTTGTAGAATCTGCAAAAGTTCAATGTTTCTCTTCATGCCAACAGCTGCCTTCACAAAATTAACTCCTAGCATTAAGCTCATATCAATGCTTATAAGCGATGCTAAAATAATCTTTGTTTCTTTTCCAGTTTGTTATCTGTGCATTTTTTTTTTTCAATTTCATGCCCATATACATGCATTCTTTTATGGGAAAGAGTAGTTTTTACAGTGGAAAATGACCCTTTGCTGTGTTTCCTGGTGTGGCAGCTTTCATGGTCTCATGTTTACAACAGCTTGCTCAGTGCTTCAGGCAAATTTTGTGAGCTCAAAGGGGAAGTATTCAAAACCAAGAAGCTCTTTTGCATAAGCCATATACAAAATATATGTTGAGAATTCAAAACCTTAGTAAAATAACTTAGTTTGCTTTTTCTCTTAAATACAACAAAACTGCAGACACAGTTCTGAACTTAGTACATTGTGCAAAAATGGTACTGGAAAAATGGTTCATCAACTGTTCTAAGTTTTTCCTTTATTAGACACAAATCTCTGTCTTTTCCGTTAACTGCAGAACTGAAGTTGCATTTGGATGTGCCTGTGACTTGCAGGAAACCTTGGACCTGAACACCTGAGTTCACTGGGCTGTGTTGTGCCTTTAGAAATCAGACCCACTGAATGCCCTATGATGTATTTTTTTGATTTTTTCCCCCCAGAAATTTGGGGTTCCTGCATATAGCAGGCCTACCAACCCTAGATTTTAAGTGTATGCCTATTGCCCGCTACAAGGAAGCCTGCTCTTTCTTTTTTCTTCTGGATGGTACTGATATTTAACCCACAATTGCTGCAAATCACAGTCAACTTGCTCTTTGTCTGTTAAAAAAAAAAAAAAGAAGAGCAAAATCCACAAGGATGAACATGTAGCTTCTAGCTAATGACAGAATGCTAGCCAAGAAAAAATTAAAGCCACTTTCTCACTTGCCACACCTGTCATAAAACAATTAAAAACTACAACTGTATGGAATTTTACAAAGTTAATGGAAATTAATACAAGGTTAAAAAGTAGCTATAGAAATGTGTGATTTCTACTATTGCTATCAATATCCTGTTTCCTATTCCACATTGACTATGACTCCACTGTTGATGAAACTAGAACATATGTAGCTGCATAACAGTAAATATAAAACTGAGATAGATTACATATTCATCTGGGGTGGTACTAATTGCCAGATATTGTTTACTTTCATGTAAAAAGTCTTAAAAAGCCAATTATGAATACAATAGACTTTGTACTCTGAGAATGCATGCACCTAATTCTGTTGACATGAGCAGTTCCCTTGAGCTGCCCCTTAGAACCAAAAAAAAAAAAAAGCAAAGTTGATATAATTTTCCAAAACCAGGATGATTTCCAGCTTTATCATTTATTTTTCAAAATTCACTGGGAAAAGAGGCTTTCCCAAATGAAGATGAAGAGTTAATAAAGATTAAATTTAGCCAAACTCTGGTTTATCATAATTTCTGGCTGTGTGATCCTGTCTGAATATAGAATCTTTACAGACAGTTGGACTGCCTTTTATCAGAAACCACCAAATAAAGGGGGCTTTTTCTACTTTAATTCTCTCATCCAGAATTTAGATAATCTGCTGTTCTGAATGCAATCTTGTAAAATAAAAATTGGATGAAAAATTTAGAAAAACTAATACTAGAACAGACACAGAACTGCAGACATCATCTGCACCCCAAGATACTGTTGGGAATTGTCTTCAAGGGCTGAGGATAAGAGCAGCAAATACATGAAAGAAGAAGGCAGAGTGGCAGAAAGAAAGGTTGTTAGTGCATATTCACGTGCTAAAATCGCGGGGCTGGTGGGAGAATCCCATAGCGTAGGAAACAGCAGTGCAGAAGAGCAGAGGTCGGGTGTCACCTCTGTACTTTGCTGTCTCAGAAAGAGCTGGTGGTAGATGGCTCCCTCACTGTAATAGTTCTGTGGGCTGCTCACATCAGGCCAAAATAGCATGCAAGGATCAGCCAAATACCTGAGTCTAGTAAGATTATTCCTAGTGCAAGCTTAAAAGTTGTCTCAAAGTGGAAAGTGCACTGGTGGAATGCTGCTGATGTCTAACTGAAGAGCAGGGCAAATACAGTAAGTTAGCTACCATTTATCTAAGGAAACCAAATTACTGAACAGAAAAAAACACTGCTGACAGTGATCGTGGACAAAGGATACCAACAAGTAACTGACAGAAGTTCTTTAAGTTTTACACGTACTTCATTATTCAGGGGGAAGAGGGAGTGGCAATGACTTGTGCATACAGCTGATGATTACTGAAAAATAAAAAAGAGGAAAGAAAATGTGGACTAAGCAATGATCCCTTCTTGGGTGAATCACAGGCATCTCAGCACACATAGAATGTTTTGTGATCCTACCTGCTGGCTGTCCTCTGCAACAGGCATGGCCATCCATCTGCAGGGCTGGAGATGCACTGAGGTAGCTTTTATTTGCTGCCAGTTTACTTGTCACTCTGGTCCCTATGACAATGAAAGTAAACTTTGCTGGTGTAGGATGGTATCAACAGCTCTTTGGGATGGAAATAAGCTCTGTGAAATAGATGGAGATGCAAATAATTGCCACTTCTCTCCAGCAGCAGAGGAGCATAGAGGTATCAGGAGCAAACCAGCAGGAATGGACTTAATTCTGAATGTATTTTCTAAATTATCTTTTCAAATTTTTGCAATAACCTGGATGTTGAGTAAATGCATCAGTAACTAATTCTTCATTCCCTTTGAGAAGAGTCATTTGCTTTCCCAAGCCACAGAAAACTTTAACAAATTTCCCAAAGCACAGGTTTGTAGTCAAGGTGCTCTCTTAATGATTTAGGTTTCCAAAGCAACTATCCACTTATCCTCAATGATAACTTCAAATTTTGGTGCACAGCATCAGCCTTAAAAGTGAATTTGTTTAAAAGTGAATTTGTTCTGTATTTAGAGTACAAAACTGCATCACAATGCTTCCTTAGGTGACTTGCCTGAGGGCCTTTTTTGATATGTAACAGACCACATTTGGTATAAATTATTGCAGCTCAGTTGACTGCTGTGAATAAAAGCTACTTTGAAGAAATCAAAGATATGCCCAACTCTTTCATGATTACAGTAATGTGTTTCTTCAAATATTTTTGTCCTTCACTATTAAAATGAGTGGTATGATTCCTATATGTTTGTATATGTATGTATGCCATAAATATTCTCTGTCCTTAAAACAGATTTTGCTATTTTCATAGGCTTTACATTCACCTTTCTTCTGTGAGTGTGCATTCCTTTGTGCCTTTATTTCTAAACTATTTAGAAAATATATCTCTGATACATCCCTTTGATTAGACTATAAAATTACATAAACCAGTCAGATATCCAAATTCTATCTGTTCAAGAGAACAGCAAATTTTGGTTCTCTCACAATGACCCATGTAATAAAAAGAAAATTAAAAATTAATTAAACTTAAAATTTTCCTTTGTACATCTATATATCAGTATTTTTTCAAACATCCATGTTTCTGTTATTGCTTGTATTTCTAGGTATATAATTGTGTTAAATTCCATAACATCACAGTCATAAAAAAGTCTTTGATCTCTGTTGCAGCAGTTGCTTGAAGTATAAAACCCTGAGATGAAGCAGGACCTTAATCAAGACATGTTCTCTGTAAGTGTTGAACTTAGTGGCTATTTTTATCCAGGCTGGAGTAATGGTTTGTCAGAAAGCAGTAGGTGCTGGGACTCTGAAATCACAGCCCAAGCAGGAGCTTCCCTCCAATTCAGACATGAGTGGTTAGCTTAGTTTAATCTACAGTCAATGAGCAATTCTGGGTCTGAGGCTAAACTGTACCAGACCCTGATGAAGACCATCTCAGTCCCTCCTGGGCTATTAGTCTGCAAGTGTCTCTGTTGAAATCCTGCATGTTTTTATTTTTCTAAAGTACTATTTAAACATCAGGATTCTCTCAGGTTAGCTTTTATTTGTGTGTTCTCCCTTCCGCTCAGAACCCGTGTGTTTATTATCAGCCTATTCCCCAGACAGTTCTGTTAACTTTTCTGGAGAATCCTAGTAAGGCTGGCCGGCCACTCTGACCCATCATCACACTTGTACAGCTGTCTCCCTTCCTGGTAACCTTCCAGCCTCAATGCCAACCTGCTAAGAGGGAAATAAATGCTTGAGTATGAAGATTCATAATTGATTACTATCTTACAGATGCTTGAGATTAAATATTTTGTAAGCTGCTAAATGCACCTGCAAATTCATGACACTCTTTATTCAGCTCTTTCCACTGCCTTGCTCACCCTGCCAGTGTACGTGCAATGAGTTATTACTAACATTCCTTTAACTTATAGGGTGGAACTTTCATTGGAATGTTCATTGCATTAAACTATGTCTTCTAACATAAAATTTGAGGTTTTGCATCCTCAGCAGATTCCCATTTCTGCCCCTCTGATTATTAAAACCAGCCACTGATGTGGTGATGGGCTGTAATTTTTCTTTTTTTGGGGGGTGCAATGACTGGCCTCTAACCTAAAAAATCAGGATTATTAGTGACACTGAAGAGTTTTACTATGTAGCCGATAAGCTGGTAATGTCCCTTTCCAAGTCTGTTCACCTGGTGAAGTCTCACCAAGGACAAATGCAAGAAAGAATCTCTGTATGACATATAGCAACAGTTAGGGCATTCATTCAAGTTTGTGTTTCCATTCAAAACACGTCCAGTGTTCTTAGTTCTATCCGCATGCCAGAATTTTGAGCAGTGGCTGATCCTGCTTCTCTTCTTCCCCAGCAAATCCGAGTGCTTAACCTGCAACCACATTTATCATCACGGCTACAAAGGAGGACAGTGTTATTATCCCATTTACAAAGTGACAACCTGAGGCACAAATAAGAACAATGACACACCAGAGGTCACACAGGAAGTCTGTGGGAGAACTGAGTGCTGAACTCTGGTCATTCAAGTCCGAGGTTAGAGACTGGAACTTTCCTCTTTGATGGGGGACTGAAAGTACTTTCTTAAATTCAAGCTATTTGCAGGAATTTGATCCTCTCTTTACCAGCTTCCTGTCATTCATTATTCAAATAAGGATAATGTACCAAGTTAGTCCAATTATTCTTCCTTTTTTGCAATGTGAAAAATATTTTTATTTAATTTGAGTTTATTTAGTGGGAAGGATTTTAAACATTAGGAAAATCTTTATGTCTATTATGAGAAATGTCTACCGAAGAAAATGAGGCAAAACATCTGTAGCCTATTAAGGCAGATCAGATAAACTTGACACTTTAGCCACTAGAGGGACCTCCAGGAATAGAATACATAAAAACAGACTGCACAAAACCATTTGACATGTTAGGTGCCTTTAAAGAAAAAATAAAAAATAAAAAAGCTTTGCAGACCGAAGTTTGCTTATAATGAGGTCTGAAATAATAGCAAACATGAATTAACTAATTAAATAATTAATTAACTAATTAAATTTTGTCAAGAAAAAGCAACATTTCTGCTGGTAGGATATTACTTTGGAGGGCTGTTTCCTCTTCACTGCCTTAGTGAGGTTAGCACATCTGTTTTGAGGAGGCCTGTAATTTACCAGTATGGTTGTGGATGGTTCTTTTGGGCAGTACAAAGAAAATGCAGTTATTCTCTTTCCAGAGTTCCTGAGAAGAATGTGATTTGGATGTGGTGCAGACAGTCTGAAATCAGTAACCTCGTTTTCCCACTGAGTGGTATTTTAGCAGAGCCCTCAAGTGATGTCAAATTTTAACAGCAGTTTAATAGCCCAATTAACAAATGTTAATGCCTGGTCATGCACGCAAATGGTCTCTAAAAAGTAGTTATGCTACTGCCTGGGTCACTGGATTTGTAATTAGCCATCAATCAGGAAGATAATTAGGGTGCTCTAATGTTCCCTTTTTCACATCTGCAAAAATACAGAGGGAGCTGTGGTGTTCTTCATGCACAAAATTTTGGGGCTCAGCAAAATTCAGCTTTAGCATTTGCACTGTAAAACAAAATCCTGCTGGGCAACTGTGCTTTGGAGACACTGGAGGTGAGGACACCGAGATAAGAATTGCAGTTAACCCAATAAGAAAAAGGTCAGGCATGTCTCTAGAAATTGGCATTAAATCACAATTGTGGAACAAGTTAAAAGAATTTTTGCAAGACTTTAAATTACATTGCATTGTTTAGCTTTACCTATTAGAATGGTCCTAGAGAAATGGTTCTTCTCTTATTTTGTGAGAAGAAAGCAACCTGAAATTCCAGTTTGGCAGAGCTGATTGTCGCACAGGTCTCCTGTGGTCTATCCACTGAGTTTTACAGTTTCCAATTTGTTTGCCTTGAGAAGTTACTCATGTAAGAAAAGGTGTAGTGCGAGGGGAGGAGACATTGCTAGTACTTCTTCTATTACTCTTTGTTGTGTGGTTGGGGTTTTTTAGGAAGTAGAAAGCTTTTTGATGGATTGTAGTTTGAAAAGCCTTTGATTCTCCCACAGAGTTAACATTAAATTCCTTGCATTGCGTATGTATAACCTCCCACAGAAGTTTTCCAGTGAACCACCTGCAATTAAAAGACAATTCAACCACAGGCTTAACTGTCAGACTGATGATGCTTGACTGCAAAAGGGGGTTGCCAAGTGGGTTCGGCTGAAGAAGAATGATTATCTGTCCCATGCCATTCCTTACACGTGAAGTAGGATATTATATGTTACAGATTAACGTGGTCACAGGCAGGAAGTGTTCCTGGACCAGGAAGAGATTTGGTGATAGCTGGTGATTTCTTTCTCAGCTGCTAAGAGTGAAACCTTTCCTGAAATACCAGGACAACCTTTCATTAAGAGCAGTCCTCTCCATGTGCAACCATGGGGCAAAAATTTGGGGGGTATTTCAGAATTTCAGTAAATTTATTTGGAGCTATTTACTCAGCAGTGTTATTTGGTACTGATTTTAGCCTAACAAAGAGAAGGTTTGTGACTAATGTGAGGAGGAGAATTTGCTTTTGATGCAAGAAAAAGGTGTAGCAATCTCTTCATTTGGAGAATGCTGTTAGTCACTCTGCCCTCAGTTGTGCTGGCCTGTGTAGGAATGTGCACTCTGAATCCTGCGTGGCATTATGTGAGCAAGCAAACGCCCGCTGAGTCTCACGTGCTCCTGAGATTGAAATACACCACATCTGCCATAATGATGAAAATTAATGTTCCAGGGTGTTGTCAGCCTCCTCTTTAGTTTTCTCTTTTGGAGTAGTAACTAAAAGAATCCTTTTCGGTTATATAAAAACTGCTGAAAAATTAACTACATTAAAGAGCTCAGGAGGACAGGCCACTACGGGCACCTGGTGAAACAGACTGGAGAGGTTACCCATACACGGGACTACAGGTGTGTCTGAAGCAAGATCTCCTAAAGGTATCCCCTCTTCGTTTTATAAGGCTTTCACAAGTTCCAGATTTTTATTTTTCCTACTGTCACTCCATTGAAAATTGCAAGTAGGTTGGCAGCAGGAAGAAAATCCTGAGAGGGACATTTAAAAGCTGTGATGCAGCAAAGTGGTTCAGTTACAATTCTAGCACCACTTTCTTATTTTTTCTTAATGCCCATGAGCCCTTCAAGGCTCTGCCCTGAAGTCCTGTTCCTAAATAAGTAAACATTTAGGGCCTGAATTCTTGAGACTCACCCATGGAAGATTTTGGTCAGCCAGAGAGAAAATGGAAGAGGCAAACGTAGAAAAAATTTTGATCCTTACTGACGGAAACCAAAATTCCAGTTGGCTGATACTAGCCTTTCATATAAATTAATGTTCCTTAACAAGGAAAATGAAGAGTCGATCAAGGTTTTTGCCTCAGTCTTTAACAGCAACCTCTCTTCTTACAGCCCTCGAGTGGATGGACAGCAGGATGGGGACTGGGGGAGCAAACTGTCATCCCACTGCAATAAAGATGAGGTTCATGACCACCTGAGGAACCTGACTGTACATAGGTCCATAGGATGAGATGCATCCCAGAGTCCTGAGGGAATTGGCTGATACAGTTGCCAAGACTCTCGCTGTGATACTTGAATAGTCCTGGCTGTCAGCTGAAGTGTCACATGGCTGGAAAAAGGGAAATATTGCATCCATCTTTAAATAGACTAGAAAGGAGGAGCCTGGGAGGACTTGTTTTCCTCATCTTTGTGCTTGCAAAGATGCTGGAACAGATCCACCAAGAAGCTCTGCTAAGGCATATGGAGAACAGGGAGGTGATTGGAGGCAGCATGGCTTCACCCAGGGCTAATCCTGCCTGACCAACCTAATGGCCTCTGTGATGGAATGTGTACAGCAGTGGACAAGGCAAGGGATACAGCACATCATTTAACATGATGGAATGTCATTTATCTGGATTTCTGTAAAGCCTTTGGCATGATCTCCCCCAACATCCTTCCCTCTAAACTGGAGACTGATTCAATGGGTAGACTGTGAGGTGAATAAGGAATTGTCTGGACAGCTGCATCCAGAGGATAGAGATCATTGGCTCAGAATTCCCAAAGTGTTTGAAAATAAAACAGAAAAATTGTTTGTGAGGCATAAGCCTAAATATATTCTCAGAGTCTTTCTTTGCTTTAGGACTCCAAACCTGAGCATTGGTGGACAGTAACATTCTCTCCCAGAACAGCACCAGTATGCTTTAAAATCCTATGAAGCAATGTGAACACGTAATATAAATGTGGCCATCACCACGCACTCGGATAGCATTCAAGGAGATAATGCTAATCAGGGATGTCAGCAGGACTGCATGGCTCCACATGTAGCCTATCTGGTGCGTGCCACTTGCTATCTCCTGCAGGGCTGCTTCTCTCTGCTGCCCAGATTCCTGAGCATGCTGCACCCCCTGTTAAAAATAACCCAGCTGTAAAGAAGGCAGGGAATTAAAGGACACTTTCTACCTCCTGGATAGAATACTGTCTGCTCCTTTTGTCTTGAAAGTGACTGACAGAGAAGCAGACTGCATAAACACCTGTTAAAAGTGTGTCTTTTTGACAGTGATTAGTCTGCTAAGGAAGTGATTAATTAATGTGATCTCTGACTTATGAAAAGTTGATGGCCAGTGTTTTGGGACACACTGCAGTTTTGAATGCACTCTCTGTATCTGAGGTTTCTGCTGTAGTGCTAAGTTGTTTGACTAGCAATGCCTGCCAACAGGGAAAACCTGCTGGATTTACACATGGATTTACGTCTTCAAGAGCCTGTAGCAAAGATTTTGCTTAAATTTAAAACCTGAAGTTAATTTGCATAAAAGCATACAAGTTGTATATTAATAGATTTGGATTAATTAAAAATAATGGTAAGTGAGATTATCCAATGGAAAATGTCGACACATACATAGAACATTGTTCTTAATTGAAATTTGATGAATGAATGAAAATCTACATATCTCTCCCCATCTCCCTACTGAATTGGCCAAGCCCTAGTCTTCCCAAGATTTAGAAAGTGAAGCAAGCCCTCTTCCCCCTTGATTTTGTTTTGAATCTTAAGGCTGTGGTTTATTTGTCTAACACATTATTATTGTGTTTTCAAACTCTTCTTTTTGTCTGAGGTCTAAGTACTTAGTTGTTTTGTAGTTTTAAATAGGAATGTTTTTAAAGTAATGACGAGTCTGTGAGCAGAATTTTTTTTAATTGATAGAGAATATTTTAAAAGTTTTTGTTATACCTTGCTATATGAAAATATATAAATAATCTAGGACTTTATTCTTAGTTCAGTACTGAGTGACATTTACCTTCATCATTGACTGTGTTTTTATAATGATCTACTCACTCAATTCTAATGTGGATTTTCCAGGAAATGGAACACAACAAAATATTTATTCTAATCCAAGAAAAATAATTCAAAAATTGAGACAACACAGCTCTCTCTATTTCCTCTTCTTGAAAACTGTTATTGAACATGTCTCCTACTGTAGCTGGGCAGAAATGAATGTGGTATTCAAAAAAACCCTCCAAACCTAATTCAAACAAAAACCATCCCACAAAGTAATCTAACAGCAAACAAGAGGATTTCCATGCCAGAGGAGAACTGGTGCAACCTGTAATTGCAACGTAAGTGTTAAAGGCTTTCAGAAGACAGAGGACGTTCAGATACAAACTGTTTGAGTCTCAGCTTCCACAGGGAAGTAATCAGGCAAAAGATCAAGGTGTCTCTAGCTGGCTGCAGCAATTCCTGCTTGTAAACATTCATCAGTGATTTAGCAGTGTGATCAGGCACAGAACTCTGGCAGGCACAAAGTGAAAATACAGTATGTCATGAGCATATCTGACACTGCAGGCATGATATTGATCATAACTTGGAACAGGATAACAGAAACAGAGGCCCACGATGGTACAAACATTTTTGATCTACTGTAGCTCAAAAAAGCCTTTAACTAATAATTTACTAGTCTTGCTCCAATTAAATTTCTAGAATTGGGAGCTTTCCTATCAGCTTCACTGTATTATCATCATACTATAGTGACTTATGATATCTCATGTTTAGAATCATAGTCCTCTTAAAGACATAAATATTTAAAATGGATCTTGCAAAAGGTAAATTTAAATATACTGGGTGTTACTATTTTTGCTGCAGTTCTGTAAATACTGTAATAAGCAGATTATTATTATTCTATGAAACAATTCAGCATAGTAGTTCTGCCTTAATATTTAAAACCCACATCCTCTTTATTCAACGTATCTTCCTACCCTCTTCGCTATCAAAGCTTAGATACCCAGCTCTATAAATATATTTGAGCACTCATCTCCCTCCTCTTCCCATTTTTAACTCTTTCATGTATACACCATGCTCTCTTTCTTTCTCCTTTTCCACTTACATAATCCTATTGTTTTGTAAAATAGCAATGATTAAGATCTAGACGTGGCTACCTAAGAAGGGGAAAAATGGGAATTTCCATTAGCATGTTAAAATATGCATCTTGAAAATGTTGCAAATTAATATACAATTTTGGTAACTTAATATAAATTAAAGATGCCTTGGATTCTCATCATTAAGTAGTAATTTATTTGACACTTCTACTTAAGTATGCTATTGCTTTCACCTGTACCAGATGTACTTTACAATTCAGTACCTTGAAGTAGCTGGCAATCATCTAGCAATACAATTTTTGCTACATAAAATAAATGTTATCATTTATCAATAACACACTTAAAATGTAGATTTTGATTCATTCCTTCACTCTGGGAAAAGGTCTTCAGATATTACCTAAATACTAATTTTAAATATTTTAAAATTCCTTTATTTGTGATGATTCCTTAAAAGATTTAGCCAACATTGGAATTCCAACCTAAAACCTTATGAAAATATTTGTGTCCAGAAAAACAACTCAATATATAACCCTTTGAAATATATTTGCGACTTTTTTGTTTTGTAGTTAAAAAAAAAAAAATAAAGAAACAAACTTTAGTTCTTTGGAACAGTTTCTCCTTGAACACTGAAGATCAGATTTAGATCTTACCAATATTCTTCCCTGTTTAGCCACTTAATTATATAATACCCCCCTACTTTCCTTTTGCAATGAAACTGCATAAGTAATATAAAAATTCCATTTTCCTAGGTTCAGATAGAGTGAAGTTTTTATTCTCTGTTTTGTTAATAAATGGATAGATGACTACATCATGCCACAATATTTTTTAAAGATTTTGAAAAGTTTTATGAAGAGCAACATCATTATATATGAACATACAGCCTCCTGTTTGGCTGAACTCTGTATGTTTTATTTTGCAGCTGGCTCCAGGATAAAGCTTTGTATAACCCAGACAATGTTATGTTGGTCTATAAAACAAAGTGGAACGCTTATATAAAGAAACTCATTTGTTAACTTTACTATCAAGACGTTATCAGGCTGGCCCTCAAACAGTGAGCTTTCAAGGGTAACGATGACATTCTTTCTTCCATTAGCCATTTTTCTTGCAGGCTGGTTTCAAGAAAGAACAGTTTCTCAAAATAGAGAAACCAGGCTCTCTTTTGACCTGATACAGGAAAATTTTCCTTTGAAACACTGTTTTTATTAAGCTGGTTTGTTCTTCATGCTCCGGTGGAGGAGGGAAAAGCCTGCTTAGGACATTGTTGGTTTAGAAACAAGTTTTTCAAAGTCTCGTTTTAACACTTCTGTTTTTGTATTCCTAAGATGGAGCCAGGTCCCTCACGGGTGTAAATCAATACAAGAGCCCACCCATCTTTCTTGTTTACACTGGTGGAGGATCTTGCCCGGTTCCCCTACAATTCGTGCAGCCTGACATTTGAATGGAACTGCAATTAGCAGGGCTGTTTTCGTTTAACTTTATTTAGCACCTTATCTCCCTGTAACATTCTTGTCCGGGTACGAGTACCAACCATGAACTCAACATAGCTCTTACTAGTGCTGTTCTATTTTGAGCTGGAAGAAAAAAAACCCATCAGTCCAGATCAAAGAGCACCTTCCCCTTCACTCAGGGAATAGAAATTGTTAACCAACTAATTGGTGCAAAAAGCTGTGACAAATTGATTCACACCACAGTTACTAACTCCATCACACGGAAGAGTTATCCAGGCCCTCAAAATGACCTGTTCTCAATGGCCAAACATATGCAACTTTACACAAAAACCAAAGTGTTGCTGGTGAGGGACCCAACTTGTGAGGATGCAGTTCTGCAGGACTGTGTTTGCGGTGTTCTACAGTTTTCCATGTTCATCAGCTATTCACTCCCTTTGGTTACAATAGAATGAAGGACTGCAAGACCTGTTGCTTGGGCTCGTAGTTCTTGTTGCTCATTTTAAATAGAGCCTCCTGAAGGATTCTGACTCTGGCGGCTCCCAGGTGCTGAAATTCTGCGTGAAGGAGTGGAGCAGCAGATCCAGAAGGCTTTGGAGGTCCTAAATATGAAGCAAGGGGTTGTACCCCAGAATCTCAAGCTACACAATGCCACAGTTCTGGGAAACAGCAGAGTGACTGAGAAGGCAGGAAAGTCTGCTGGGCTTCTGGGTTGCTGGAAGGCTGCTCCCCGCAGGTGAGAGGCCACGCAGCCGCAGCGGTGACAAGGGCACAGGTGATACAGCCGAAGATCAGCAATGAGGACAGTGACACCTTTGACCGTGACACGGAGATGCTCCGGGCGCTCCCCTGAGCTCCGGGCGGTGCCGGGCAGGGAGCGGGTGCCGCGGNCGGGGCACCTCCGCGCCGCTCCAGCCATGTCGTCCAGCTCCCCGCCGGGCGAGCCCAAGAGCCGCAGCCTGGGCCGGCTGTCGCTGCCCAGGAGAGGCAGCATGACGCCCGGCAAGAAGGCGGCGGCGCTGGAGCTGGCCGAGAGCACCCCGAACGCCCACTACGCCCCGCTGGCGGCCGCGCAGGGCGGGCAGGCGCCCACGGGATGCGGCCCCGCGCCCGAGCGGCAGCGGGAGCGGGAGCGGGCGCCGCGCCTGCGGAGCGAGGTGGTGGTGGTGAGCGCCGACTGCCCGCGGCCCCCCGTCAGCCTGGACCCCCGCGTCTCCATCTACAGCCTCCGCAAGCCCCTGCTGAGCCGCAGCAGCGTCCAGGGCAGGGTCTACAACTTCTTGGAGCGGCCCACGGGATGGAAGTGCTTCGTGTACCACTTCACCGTGTGAGTACCGGCCCGCTGCCGCCGGGCACCTGCTCCGCGCTCCCGTTACCGCCGCCGGCGCGCTGCCCCGTCCGTGCTGGGGGCTCCGGGGCCTCCCTCGTCCGCACGCTGCTGCCGAGCCCCCTCCTCGCACGGCGCTCGTCCTCTCCCCGCAGGCTTCCCAGGCACGGAGCCTTCCAGCTCCGGGCTTGAACATCGTCCAGATACGGTCCTTGGGGCTGTGGGTGGTTTGGGGTTTTTTGTTTGTTTTTTTCCCTCCGCAGGTGTGAAATAAATCAAAAGTCACCCTCCGGGGGAAAGTTTGCCTTTTTAGTTAAGAAAACTGCTGTATCTCGGTTCAGGAGCCATTAAGTGTATCTATCAGATATTGCAGGAGCTGGTTTCATGGTAATTTTCTTCGGAAGGCTACCCAGGAATGGGTATAAAGTATGTAAGTTGGAATAAATTTTTCATACTGAAGGTGGAAATGAAGTAGGTAGCAGTGTCATCCATTCTTTATTAGTTTTTGATGCACGGCTCCTGATTTCAAGCAGTGACACCTGTGTGATGCCGATGCTCACCGCATAGCAGCCGTTTCTAATTCAACAGGTGCTGTTGAACAGGTGCTATCAATTATCAGCGCTGCAGTCTTGTCAGAGGAGGATGAGAAACAGGTGATGCTCATTTCTCTTGTCTCTTTTATTGCCCCTGGCTCGAACTCCTTGTGCTATCC
Organism: Bombycilla garrulus; assembly: GCA_013400315.1. NCBI lineage: Eukaryota > Metazoa > Chordata > Aves > Passeriformes > Bombycillidae > Bombycilla > Bombycilla garrulus. The sequence goes on along the minus strand of VXBU01003114.1, from coordinate 741,834 downwards.
ATCACAAGGGGAGGGAGGTGGTGGTCAGAGGGTGTTGTTTAATTGCAGGTAGGTTGAAAATTGCTTTGTCTGTGGTAATGTCTGCAGAGTGCAGTGTCAAACACAGGCTGGTAAGTGGTAGGTCTGTGGTGCATGGGCATCCCAGCAGGTGCTTCTGTGAGGAATCAGGCCTTTTCCATCGAGGTGTTGCTGAAGGCTTGTGTGACCCTTAGAAGGTCAGGTGGGAACGTGGTGTGTGTTTATTGTATTCACGCACAAGCGTATACATGTGTGTATGTAGAGTGATTACATGTATACATGCTTATTCCAACAGCTAGAGGGAAACATGTTTTGTGGTCAAAATCCTAAGTCAAAAGACACCAAAGTCAGTTTTTATTGTTAAGTCGTTTGTTACTGTATTCCAATTTTAAGTTGTATTTCTAAGTAACTGTTACCTAAGTCAGTTCAAGATTTTGTGCTTCTGTTCCACACTTGAGGATTCTGGAGTGTTTAGGTCAACAGGTTAAGTGGTACCAACTTTATTTTAGTGGAGGGGAAGCAGCTGTCATCCGAGTGTATGTAATTGGGAGATGACTGGGTACAACTACTGAGGTAATTGTGGGCTCCATTCTCTTTAGTGTTATGATAATGCCATAAGATGAGAAAATGAGTAATGGCTGTAATTATGAAGTCCCTAATAGTTGTGGTTGAGCAATGTAAAACACTTTCAGGAATTGGAGCTCTCTTTTTTATTTTTTTATTTTTTTCCCCAAAAAGGCATTTTAGGTAGCCATCTTTTATGGTTTCTGACGTTTCAGGTGTCTCAAATTATGTTTCGATGGTGCAGTAAACTGTGTTCAATATCTTATCTTCTCTAAATCTTAACAGCAGGTCTAGGAAAACTCTGAAAAGCAAAAACCAAGGTTATATTCCTTTGTCTATGTAAGGTTCTAGCCTGATTTTTTTTTTTTTGCAAGTATTAGCAGTGTGGATTAATCCTGTCTTTGTAAGAATTAAGATTCTGTAGTATGTGTAAGTCATTACCTGTCTCCCCTTCAACACACACCCATGGTGTAAGTATTAGGCCCAGCATTTCCCCTCTTCCCAGACCTCTTATGCTCTGGCAAATGACAGTGGCAGTAAATAGTCTCAAGCCTCCGACCAAGCACAGTTCAAATTCCTTAGGGCACTGAAGAGACAGAAGAGGGTACTGACAGCCTTGTATGTTTCTCGAAAGGCAATCTGCAAGTACCTTTTAGGCAGCCTCATTCTGGTTCCCACCAGCAGAGGGAATTGAGGCTTTACTATTCTCAGCCCAAATCTTTTTGTTTTTTTTTTTTTTTCTTTTTTTTTTTTCCTTGTTTTTCTTTTTTTGTAGTACATAAGCTTTTTGTGCCCATTAAATCATGGTTTAAGTTACAGGTCTTTGGTTCATACTTCTCCAGCTCTTTCTGAACTCCCAAAGCATCTTTCTGCGGTGCCAAGGGATGCTCTGTTTGGAGTACAGTCCCTGCCAGCCAGGTGCTGCGTATTAACAGATGAATAGTTGCTACAGAGCAGAAGTGTGTTAGGAGTGTGTTGCTAAAATTGACGTACGAGGCAGGTTTGTCTGATTCAAAGGAGCTGCTGTGTCCCAGCTTCTCCTCGGAAGGAGGCACGGGACCTGCTTCGTGCAGACAGTTGGATAAAAGGGATGAAATGCAGAGGTGGAAAGGACTTGGGGTCATGAGACACACACACACAGAGGCGTGCATGTGCTCCTTTCCCACTGGAGGAAGTGCTTGATGGTTCTATTGTCAGCATACAAACAGTCATTCATGGAATGCTAGGCTGGGTTTTACCTCGGGGTGTGCAAGGACCCTGCTGTTTGTCTTTCCTGCCCAAACGAGTTTAAGAACTACTTTTGCCTGTTGTCTTTTTGGCTCCCTCTACAGTCTGCCTCCTGCTTTATTCCGGGGGCTTTCGGCTGCCCGAGAGGTCTCGGTCGCTGTCCTAAATACCTAGAGGGGAAGGAAAGGAAATGGGAATGGTATTAAGTCAGGGCATAAAGACCTAAGCTGAGTAGAGAGCCCTTGCAAGATCTAGCCCAGTGATGGGAGCAACAAACGCTGGAGGCTTAATTTTCTGTTTTCTGCATGGCGTGGAGTGTGTGGCTGTGTTCTTAATTATACGCTGTAATTATTACAGTTAGAAACAGCTCCTGGAATAGTCCATGCAACTTGCTCTGGACCTGTATCTCTGGCTGGTTGTTAAAACACTGTTTATTAAGCGATAAGAGCTACATCTACTGATTGCCTGTCACACCCTTTTCCTGCTCAGGAATCTTACTCAGTGGTATGTAGAATACTAATAGCTAAGAACTGATACTCGGGATTGATTTTCCTCAGTTTTATATTATATTGTTTAGAAAAGGGAAGTTGAACACCAAGCTTTAATCTAGAGATTCTAGGCTGGTATGTTTGTTTCATATTTTTTTGCTTGCTGCGTGTTCTCGTGAAAAAGCAAAGCCCCTCGTGTACCCTTGACTTTAAAGGGTGGGATCTGGCTGTCTTGCACAGGCCAGACCAATGACCTGTTTTCTTCTGAATTATTTCTTTCATAAGGTGTCTGAAATACCTCTTTCTCACTATGCAAAATGCGTATTCTCTCCTGTTGATGCTTGCAATCTCCAGGATAATTTGACACCACAGTCTCTGATTAAATCAATTAAATTCTAGACAGGTCTTTTCTAAGAATTTTTTTTATTTTCTTATACCTAAGAGGAGAAACTTCTCGAGTGAGCAGAATAGGGAGTGAATTATTGTGCTTCATTTATACTCAAGTTTTTGAATGCTGGGGAAATAGTCTCTGTGGGGAGAAGGAAAGGCTAATCAGCTATTACTTTAGCACTCAAAAATACCTGCCTGAAAGTACTAGAGGAGATGATAGAATCTCTTAGTTCACTTACTTTACTTGGTTTGATTTTGTAATAAATGTCATTTAAATATATGAAGCATACGGTATACGTACATCTAATTTTTCCAGGGCAAGTGAATTGTGCTTGATGGCTGAGAATTTACAAGTCTGGAAACACATTTGGTGGTGGCTTGGATAGCTGGACTGTGACATGGCTGTATGGATGGCAATGTCCTGCCAGGGCCACCAAATTTGCCATGGCTGTGAGAGCAAGGGAATGACTGAGCACCACTGTTCCCAGTGACCTTCCAGGCTAGGGCACCTTATCACACTTATCATAGCAGTGCACCTTGAGAGAGCAGCTTTGAGAGGTGAAATGTTCTGCAGCCTGAACAAATCAAGTTTTCAGCCTCTGTGAGGAGAGGTGGAAAAAGAAACTGGCCTCATAATGTCCTGCTGAAACTCTTGGGTACGGTCCCACTGCTGGAAATGACTGTACAGAATAAGTGAAGTTGTCAGATGTTTAAAAGGATTTTTAGATTTTAATGCTCAAGGGAAGAGGTTCTTCTCACTCTCTTAATTTTAAAATAAACATCTTAAAATATGCCTAAAGAAACGGAAGTAATGAACAGATTTCTCTTATTTCTTGGCTGCGCAGATAATGACTTCTGGCAGTGTTGAGTCCCTGTGCTCTTTGAAGTGTTGGCTGTAACCAGAGGGAACAATTTGGAAACTGATGGACCACTGGTTTGTTCTATTGTGGCAGCTCTCCTTCGTTGCCATGCAAGATAATTAGCTTCTATCTTATCTTTGCATGCCTGTACCTGGTTCAATTTACTTTGCCTTTGTATAGGTTTTGTTTAATCAGCAATGATTGTCATTGAGTTTGTTCGAATCTCAAGTTGTTTACATAAGCTTGGACTGGCCAGTGGTTGGGATTTGGAAAACTGATCTCTGGAAACAGCCGAACTCTTAGAAGCATGTCTGCATGTGTGTGCACACAGAGATAGGAAGTGAGGGTAGATAGAATATTCCAGTTGCCTGAATCAGGACTCACAGTAACCAATTATTAAAGGCAATGCAGTGTTTACACTTTGCTCTTTATGTACATTACATTGTGAGGAAAAAGCATAACTCCAACTTAAAATCCCATTTTTTGCCATGTTTCCAGACATACTGCGAACATACTTCCAAACATACTGGTTCATACCCATGTGAAATGTTGAGGAGAAAAAATCCATAAAACAATTAGTGTTTGCACATGCTCATGCATAGCTTTTCTTTCAGACTGAAAAATGTTGCGAACTGAAGTGCTGTGGTTTTGACATGAACAGTTGTATGTTTAGAGGTTTTTGTGGCTTGAAATCAGACATCCAGATTATTACTTCTGGTTTTTTTTTTTTAAAAAGAGACAACTCCTCCAAAGTAAGCACAGCTTTTCCAAGTGGAAAGAAAGAAATATGACTTGATCACAGTTCCTTTTGCTGCTGTCAACAGCAGGAAGACCCAGGTTTAGCTTTTTTATCTCATCAATACTGAGGTAGTTTAGTTAAACCAATTTGCTGCAGAGCAGCCTAACTCTGTGTATCTATCAATGTATTTGGTAGCAATTTTATCTGAGAGGATAAGGGGTTGGAAACTGGCTTTAAGTATTCACAGAGAGTAGGGAAGACCATTTGCCTGCCGCACTCTGTGCTTGTGTTTAGGAGTTGCTGCTGCAGGGGCATCCCTGTTTGCTGATCAGCCAGGTATTGATGCTTGGGCTCTTGGCAGATTTTTGGATGCAGGTTTGACTGAGAAGTGGCTGAAGGGTTTTGTGGTTCCCTCCTTACTCTCTGCATGCTGCAGCGCAGGCCTTTAGCTACAATATTGCAAGAAGGTGCTTCTTTGGGGACCTGTGTGACTGAAATGGTATTTTTTGGGTTGGCCAGTAAAGAGCTTCCCACTCTTGCCCTGTTTCCCATTCTTTAACTTGCCAGAAGTTTTGTTTTTGGTGTGGGCTGTCTGGCTGTCTTGTGACTGAGACCAGTCCAAGTTTGTGCTATGAAGAGCTCAAGTGTCAGTCTAGTTACAGATCAGAAGAGGTCCTCATTTCTCTCTTCCAGTGTGACAGTAGAAGTTCTTAGGTTAAGAAATGTAGATACAAATAATGGTGTAATTGACTAAAAAAGTAATAAAAAAAAGTTCCATGTTTACTTAGTAATTGACTGTCATCAGAAAGAAAAGCAGTATAAGAAACCAGATCCTCTCAATCCCAGCACTAATAGGTAAGGCCCTGGAGCCACTTTGATGAAACCACCATCTTTGCATTATTTGTCACATTCAGTGATTGCTGCATGAAAATTATTGTGGAAATGCATTTTGATTGTTTGAGGAGAAGGGAGGTGAAAAGCCATGTGTCTTCTAGTTAAATGCCTTTTGAAGACACCTCTAACAGTAACTGGGAGAATCCAGTGTCTGTTTTGAAATACATAGTGTGGTATGGTTGGCTACTTGAAAAAAAATTCATTGAGTCAAGGAAGTTTTGTGGGAAGAAAATGAACTTTGTGATTTTACTGATGTTTAGGTTTTCTAAAAACCAATGGAAGCAGAAGGCTGTAAACTGGCAAACACTAATGCTCAGTGAAGACAGGTTGTGTGCAGTGCAGATAGAAAGAACTGTGAAATGCACACATACAAGTTACACATTTCTTCAGTTTGGGAAGGTTTTCCTGGGATAAGCCTTCTCTCTTTTCCCATCATCCTACCAGTATGACATTTCAAGTCCTTCTCTCATGTTTACTTTCCTCCAGGAAAAGAATTATCCTATCTTTAAAAGTTGCACATGAATGACCTTAAAAAAAACCCCAGTAAGTGCAGTATTCATATTTTTATGTCTCTGTCAAATGGTTGGTTGGGCAATTCTGGCACACTTCCTTGCCCTGGCTCCCCAAGTGCCAGGGAAAAAACATGCAAGGCTGCGTAGATAGGCCTCTTTCAAAACTTCCATTGCAGCTGAATCAAGGCTGGAGTTGAGATTCAATTGCAGTGAACTAATTAGGCTGGACTCCAAATGCCTGAGCGCTGGATGTGTTACAAACAACGGTGCCAACATATGCTGCAGGGAGCTGTGCACAGGCTCAGTGCTTAGCTGACTTTAAACTTGGCAGTACCTCATTAATTTGGTGTGTTAATAGATTGTTTGATGTGCATTAGTGGCTGAGCACAAAAGCTGTGAATGCTTGCTCATTCAGTTCCAGATGAAAAAATAGTGTCTTGTTGGGGGCAAGGTGTTTTCTGCCTGCCAACAAGAGGTCCAGAGTGTTTCAAATGTCTTGGAGAGTTGCCAGATGCAAATAAACCTGGGGGGGAGGCTGAGTTACAGCAGAATGGTGAGTTTGTAGGTGGGGTACTAAGCCTCCTCATGCAGTCATGCTTCATCTGGCATAATGGCCTGTGAGAACCATTATAATACCAGCCATGGTAATGGGAGAGCACAGGCTTTTGCAAGGCTGTGCTACAGAAGTAGTTGATGTGTTTTTACCTCCTACAGAAAAGATGTGTATGTGAGGGTATATTTAGCTCTAGATGTATAATAAGTAAGAGTATTCAATGCTTTAGTAATCAAATGTAATGTTGATTTTACTGTATGTTTTTAGACAGTGGTTTGTTTTGTTTGTTTGTCTTTAAATAGAGAATTCTAAAGCTGTTTTAAAGGAAGAGTTTTCTCTGGCTTCCAGGCTGTGCATACCTGGAGGACTAGAGAGGTGAGCTCTTCCCTTGTCTGATGGGACCAATTTTTGAGGCTATATGGACTTTATTCTTCTTTTTCCTGTTTTGTGGTATAGAATAGTAAAATAACAGCTGTTTTCTGTGTTCCAGGATCGGTAAGAAATTGCACACGGTGCAAAGCAGGGCCTGAGTAAGTGTGCAAGTATAGTGTAAGTAGTTTAAAATAAGAAAGAAAGCAACACCAAAACAACAACAAAACTCCACAAAACCTAAACATACTGTCCCACAGTTCCTCAATGGTAGTTTCCTTCCTTAAAACCACATTTTATGACAGAAAATGTGAAACCTGGAAACATTACAATGAAACATAGGCACAGGCACTTATTAAAGCTTAGTACAACCACCATGACAAAAGCCAGATTTTTTTTTCTCTGAACTGCTTTAGTGTCAGAACTTCCAGTTGTGTGAGATAATAAACACACATTTGCTCAAAACTGACTGAATCCTTTTTGGGTTTAAGAAAAAAATGTCTGCTGCTTTTTGCAGAGAGCACATCAAGCACCAAGTCTGCAGCCTTGGAATTCTATAATTTTAAAAGCAATAAACTGCCAAAAATAGGAAATTATACTGCAGTTGTTGGGTGGCCTTTAGATATTCCTAACAAAGTGCCCAGTGAAGGTATTTTTATTTCGTCTTGTATGTTCTTCACAATCACTGTGATGATTTAATACTCTATGAAAAAATGATAACCAAAGTCAAAATAAACCTAGGACAGGACTTTTGGGTCCTTTTAAGTTTCTTCTGCAAATATTGATGTGGATCTTTGAATTTCATAGTAAAGTTCTCACTCGGAACATACAACTCACATATGTTTTGCTAATGCCAGTGGACTTAAGACCTCATTGACAACAGAGTTTTGTCCCATTTGTAATAGAAAACTGAATTTTTTACTCTTAATTATAAAATCCCGCTTTGTGGTCTCCTGAGGTTATTTAAAAAGTAAATGCTTTGTTATATAACTACCCTAGTATTTACCTCAAATGAGAAATAGACTGGTTTTAGACAACTAAGATCTTAGAATAGTAGAAAATATTATTGCTTAACATAACAATTTGTACTCTTGATCATACTCTATTAATTTTACTCTTACCCCAGTAATAGAGCATACATTTTCTTCTACAACAATGGGAAATCTAATACATTTGTTGGAGTAATATTTGGTTTGATTCTTACAAAGTTATCATCATGTGTTTAACTTCCTCAATAGCTATTTGCTTCCTAGCGGGAGCAATTAGTCAAGGTAAAAGGTAAGGACCATCTAGTAAAGAGGAAAATTTGCATATACTCCTCTCCAAAATTAGAGAAAATAAAACTACTTGCTAGGCCTTGTGCACCAGATGTAAAGAGATAATTTAATTTTTTTTTTGTTTATAATAAGGCTTTCTTTTAAAAACACTAAGCATCTTACGGTGCTAATTCTGTATGAACTTTTACTTTGTCCAGGCCACTGTTGTCTCTGTAGTAAATATGTTAAATCACATAGCATTTGTATGCAGGTTTTTTACCATCTCTCCAGTAGTTTCGTTGTAGATACCTAACAATTAATGGTCTTCCCTCTGTCCCTCCCTGTATGTTTTAGGCTAGGCAAGAAAACAGGCTTATCCCCTCTGTTCAGACCAGAGTGTGGCCGCCCTTGCAATAAGCTGTTCACTGTCAGACAGCTGGAACTGACACAGGGAGGCTGGGCAGGCTTGAATGTGTAGAAATTCAGTGCTCAGAAGTTGCTGGTTTCCTCTGCAAATGTACCATGAATTCCTGAAACCTCGGGGAAACCTCTAAATTATTTCAATTTTTTACAGTATTTTCTCATCGCAGTGCTAATATTGCATACTTTTATGAGTTGAATAGTACAGAAAATTGTGTCACAAATTGTCCTCAGAATTGGTTTGAGGACAGAATGTAAATCACCCACCAGGTAACTTCCTTGGATTCTCTCCAAAGACATCAGGTTTAGTAGCAGAGGTAAGGATTACAGAGCTCTTGCTCATCCTTGTACGACAAAGGCTGAGCTCCTTGTAGTGATTGTATTTTCTTTCTGCAGAGTAAGGAATTGCCTTCAAAGAGTGTGTTTGTTCCTGCAGCAGCTATCCCCTTACCTTTATATGTAATCTAAAAATGAGCTGGAATTGGCTGGAGTCTTCTTTTTCACAATAAGCTGCAGGGCACCACGGTTGAAGTGAGGGTGCCTCATCGCTTGTACGGATGTTGACAAGTAGAGCAAAGGAGAATGAATGCAGGAAGTGGTTGCTGCTGGTAATCTCATTCTTACACCCTTCAAATGCCTGTGCCCAATTATTTGTGCAGGGCAGTGGAGATATAGGGGAAGAGACAAGAGCAAAGATTTTCCATCCTGTGGCTTCAAGAAGTAGAGAATGTCCTGTGCTGACCCTGTTAAGAATCAGTGGTGGTTGTATTCTGGACAATGGCTTTTTCTGATCTTTACAAGCTTCAGCAAATAAGGCCCTATTTTTTTCCCCTAATAGTCATCCTAGACAGATTTAGTAGAGGCTATTTGCTTTTCACCCTTGTCTTAGAAGACACTAAAATGTGGTCAAACCTGACAATGAGTAAATAACTAAACATGTATTGCTTTATTGTAGTGTGAGTATACTTCGGGTGATTGTATGCTGTTATCTTAGCAGTGACCCAGAAAGTATTGATAATTGGTTATCTCAGCACTTCACACAAAATAAACCTGCTCACTTGATGTTTTCTGTGTCAACAGGTCATCCAGCACACTAGCACTAATCTCTGAGCATCCTGTTTCAACAGCATGTGAAGTATGACAGGCACAGGCATCTGAGAGTCATGTCAATTGTCAGCCTTCATAGTTCTGTTCATTCAATACAGTTCTTTGCAGATTTTATTTAATGTTATGGCATGATTTTATTTGGGCAACTACATATTTGTACCACAGAAATGAGAAAAAAGCTCCAAGAATGAGGGAGAAAACTGACCTTTGAAATCCTGCATGTTTTGCAACACATGCAAAGCTGTAGGTATACTGTGTTAATGTTGACCCTTCTTGGGTGTCTGAATTGCCTGTTGCACTCTGGTTTTCAAGCACTGGGGTTCTCTTGATGACTTCTGTGGCGTTTCTTTATTGTGTGGCTTTAGTAGGAAACATTACAAATCCCTCAAGTCTCACTGTAAAGTGAAATACAGAAATTGAAGTGACTGTGGAAATGTGATGTACTATGAGAAGAGCCTTATCTCTAGAAATTTTCAGTGGATTGTATCTGCAGGAGTCAAGGGCCACCTGCTTATACCTCTTACTTGAAAGAGTGGAGAGGACATTCAAGCAGGTTTTGGTACTAGCTGTTGGCCTGTGCTGAGACTGTGTGCTTTTTCTGAGGGTGGTTTTCTGTCAGGTGTCTTTCTCATGAAGGAAATAGTGCTTGTTTCAGGAAACCTATATGGTCTGTGTTTGTTATTGAAAAAAATGTATGCAAAATGCCATGGGATTCTTTTCTTGAGAAATTCTGCTGGAAATGACTTGGTAAGTAATCAAATTGTTTCTAAGTACTTTGAGGAAATCGGTCTGTTTGTTTATACAATGTGTGCTAGCAGTCAGTGAACTGGTCAAAACCCACAGCCACGTGTATCTTTAGTTTCCTTCTCCTCCCTGTGACAAATGCAATCTGGTGATGCTTCTGTGTGATTGCTAAAGAGAAGTGCTGTGTTTTCATTGGAATTGAAGTCTCTTTCCACCCCCCTCAAATGCTACATCTATTAGTTTGAAGCAGTATTCATTGTCACTGTTTTTCATATGATGCCTCTTTCTGCCTGCTCCCCACCCTCCCTGTGTCTCAGGCATTGTGGAGTGTAGAAGAGACTTTGTGTTCTGTTGAATTTCAGTGGCAGTGAAATACCACAGCCTTGGGAAACTTGTACAGCTTCGGACAGGAACCAAAGGCAGAAATTAACCAAATTGGAGTGAAGCGTCCCATAGGCAGCAATTGATTAACCAGAGTAAAATCATCACTGAGATTAGCACCAACCTTGATAAAATAAAACTGGTATTATAAAGCATGTCTTTTAAAAGGTATTTAGAAATGGAACTCTGCTTTGAATAAGTGGTTTTCCTATATACTTAGGGTACGGCATCATAATGAAAGTAGTTTCTTCACTTTTCCGTATCTTGTGGTAAATGCAGGGAAGAATGAAATGGTTTTTACAGGATATTTGTAGAACCAACACTGCTATTGCAATGCAAGGAAGATAAATACTCAGGGGGAAGTCAGGCAAGGTGCACTTTCTTTTCCAGTTTAAAGTGACTGCTTTATAGTAATGAGCTGAAATAAGTTTGAATTCATCCAATGAAATGAAGGAAAATAGCCTAGACAGTAAGGAGGAAGGACCACCTGTAAATTCACTTCTTCCTCACAACTTCTCCAGATCAGTGTTACTGGCTGCCTTGTATCATTTTATGGGGAGGAGTGGACCAGACAAGCTCCATCACCATCCCATGGACCTGAATGAAACCATGAGATTTACTGGCTGTAACCTTCTCTGCTCTTCATCTCTCTACCAAATTTGATACCAATCCAATTAGTTTTTAAGGATGCATCTCCACTGCTCTCCTAGACCTAGATGTGGATTACAACTGAGCTGTGCCTGCTAGATCAGCCTGGATAAAACTGTGTTAAGCATGAAGGTAGAGGGAATACCTGTGCACCAGCTGATGGGGTATGAGCTGGTTCTGGCCCGAAAGCTCGGTAGCTGCAGCAGTGCAGGGCTGTGCCTGTGCTGGCAAAGGGCTTGTTAGCACAAACTAATCCTGGCTGGCACTGGGACTGAAGCCTGACGGAGGCTGTGACTCCACCTAACTGAGTAGAGACACTGCTGTCTGCTATAGCACAATATCCTAGACAGGGATCCTCATGCCGTGCACGTCCTTACATCATCTAGTGCTCTGGGAGTATTTATGGCCTCTAGGATGAGGTGACAATACACGTAGGTAGCCAGTCTGTGTTTCCGCGTTTACCTCTGGTGCCTCAGAGCGCTTTGCTTTCAGCACCCTCGGATGTGTGTGAGTGCAGTGGCATCAGGAACTAGCTGACATCTCTATCACAAATAAGGTTTTTAGCCTTCTTACCCCCTGAGTCACAAGTTCAGTGGAAGTTGGAGGCTGTTTGTTCTAGATGTGGTAAATAACGCAATCTGACTGCTCTCTCCTCTGGCACTCATGTCTAAAGCTGTTATCAGCATTTCTGTGGCATGTTTGATTTAGGGGCAAATCAGCACCTCTCTGACAAGTGCTGGAATGTCCCCGTCTGTCCTTGGTGTGTTGTTGGCATCTTTCACACCAATAAACCCCCATCAACTGTCGTGATCCTGGGCAAACACCAGCCAAGTGCACAAAAGCGCTTATCGCCTGCTAGGCTGTGCATTCATAAAAAGCAAAGCCACAAAAAGCCTCCAGTGGCTGGCAATTCCAGAGCTTTCTGTTACACTTGAAAAGAAGTCCTGAGGAACTCAGGCTTCTTATCAATTTTAATTGCTGTGCAGTGGAGGGCTGCCATTTGTTTAACGTCATTTGGTGTTAGCAACCCTGACGCTGTGTTGCAGAGATGTTTCTGGCCAGCAGCATTCTGCTGAATGCAAAATTAAATTCAACAGAAATCCTTTGTTTTCAGGAAGAACTCAGGTTAAACAATTGAATTAAACAGGTAAAGAAATGCAGAACTGAATGTTGAGAACAGATTGACTGGAGGTGCATAGGGCACTGTGAAGATATTAAATTTTAGAAAGTTGAGGTTTAAAAGCATAGATGCTGCTGTATTGCAATCGTTTTTCATTGCTGTTGAAACCAAGTTCTGTATTACCTATTCCTTTTAGATTGCCTCTTTAAATGTTGCAGTTGTGCTTATGCACTCATATTAAAAATAGAAAAACTTCAGGGTTAATGTTCGCTGAATGATGCTGTATTCCTGGCATACACTATTAACCAAAATTCATGCTTTAGGGAACTGGCAATTTAGGGAACTGGGCCAGACATAAAATCACTTTGAATAGTTGTATCAACATTTGTATATATTGCTTTGCCTGTGCAATTTTGGTTTTGAAGTCTGCTTGCTGGATTTGAGCAGTTGCAGACTCCGTGAGGGCCTACACCTGGATCAGTAGAAACTGGTAGATGTGCAGGTTTTGGAAGTGCCAAGCAAGCATTTTAAATGCAATTAAAAGTGCATCTGAACCACTTTTAAACAAAAGAGCAGTAAGAAAATGCCTTGAAAATTGCTCTGAAAACACAACTTTAAAACCAGAAGCTGATATGAAGAAAAAGTGTATTTTATGGCAGCTAACAGGGAGAAGATTGACAGCAGTTAGTTCATCAGGGGTAGCTGCAATGGAAACTGCTTCTCTGACCTCAGGTCTACTCTTTAAGTTGCAGATGCTTCCCATCTGTCTCTGCTGAGGTTTTCACAGATGGCTATGGAAGGTATGTTGGACTGTCCCTAGCTGACTTGGAATGAGACCTGAATTCACTTGTTCTCTGTTGCAGCTTTGAAAGTCTTTAAATTAGACCTGACCAGAAATAAACCAGTTCTGGGAGTGTGACTGTTTGCATTTAATTTGTTTTGATGGGTAATTTGTTGGCAGCTGTCTATTCCCAAAGAAATTGGGGAAGGGGAACAAAAATAATGTGGTGAGCAGTCCTGGTGACTGATAATGACATCCTTATTCAGTGCCCTCTCCCCCCCCACCCAAATACAGGTAGAGAATAGATAGTATTGCCTCTCCTACAGACTCTTAGACTTCTGGTTGGTGAAATAGCAAATAAATAACTATGTCTTAAATTTTGTTATTGTTGTATATGTATCTGTCTGATTCTTCTTTTTCCTTAAACTTTTTTTTTTTCCCCTCTGTGTGTGTTTCTGAACTTCTTTGGACTCTTGGGAGAGCAGTTGTGTATTTCATTAGGAAAAGCATCAATGAGAAGCTAGAGCAGTTGTTTACTTTCTGTGTTAAAATCTGTCCACACTTGAAGTGGAAGGAAACTGCTCTTCCTTGTTGCCAGAATTTGTGTTGATTTATTTTTTTTCTTTTTCCTCCTGCATGAGGAATTTCATAGCTGAAACTGTTTTGGCTTATGAAATGCTGACCTATTGATGTGGTTATACTTAATTTATGGAGAGGAACACTCCTGCTGGAATAATGCATAGCCAAGCTATTACTGGCTGGCTGCTTCTGTGTGATGAAACAGAAGCAGGAGCTGGAATCAATTGGTTTTCCAGTGGTCATCAGTTCAAGTCTTTTAATTCAAAGTATCCAGGCAGGGTTTTGTAAAGATGGATGTGAGGTGTGGATTTTTTAATTTCTCCCATCGATGTATCTTGATGTTTCCTCATATTTGTTAGCTTTTATTTTTCTCATGAACTAGGAAATGTTTACCTTTCAAGAAAAAACTCTTTCTAAGCATTCCCAATTCCAGCCAGTGAACGTGTTTGCAGTTTTGTCCAGTAAGCAGTTCCTGTTACTCATGAAACACGAGTGGCTTTTTAAGAAAGGCGCCAGATCTCTGCTATGCAATTACCATAAAATAACCAGGGCAGCAATTCTGTATTGTGAGCAGCTTGACAACCAAATGCTTTTTGAATTGCTTGTAAGCTCTGGTGAGGAAATAAATTCTGAAGAGCAAACTTGAATGCTTAACGCGTACCCTGTTTCTAGATTGGAAAATCTCTCCTTAACCCAGTGTGTAATACAAATACATCTACACACTCAGCCCTGTTAGCCAGGAGACTTGTTGGGAGTTACAAGAAACATGAACTCTGCAGAAGGCATGGTGCACATTGCTATGAATGCTTATTTTGAATAAGTGGGTGAATGTTGGCACCTATTCAGAGGCACCAGCTCTTTCAGGCCTGCAATGATAGTAGATGTTCTAATCTGCTTTGAGCACAGCTGATCTTTTAAACAATTTTACTGTCAGGTTGCCTTTTTTGTGTGTGTGTCCAGTGCTAAACCAAAAAGCCCACACTGCTACATGGTGGAGGTTGCTAGGTACTAGGGCAATGCAAACAATAAATAATAGGGATCATGCTGGAGTCTTCTGATCAAGTGTAACATGAGACAGCTCCACAGTAATTGCGCTTTTTTTTGCTAGCCTCGAGCAGAGCTGTCTTTAAGGCTGGAACTCATCCTTTTAAAATGAAGTGTGTGGAATGAAAGGTGTCCTCAGCAACTAAAAGACATTAGTGGTGGATGTCCACGAAAAGAACCTTGTTTGGAGCCAGCCCAGTGAGCTGCAACCTGTGTCCTGGGGAATGTGGGCCCTGCAGCCCAGCCACTAGGATGGGGCTTCTAAGAAACTCACTTTCTGAGCTCTTCCAGGGAGTTATGCAGGACAATCTGTTTTGCTTTGTCAGATTTTGTTGTTGTTGTTGTTAATTTGTATTTTGGTTTTAATTCTTCTCTGTAGGTGGAAGTCTTGCTGATTTCAGTGTAATATAATACTTGAAATGCTGACTATTTAAACAAAAGAATGATAAAATACTTGCTGTATAAGTGTTCATTTAGAGAGTACTCAAGCATACTTAATTCTCTGATGAGATGCGTTCTCATTTGTTCTTCATCATCTTGACCTGTGAGTCAAGGGCCTGCCAAGTGCACGTGTTTGCCCTGATTGTTAGAAAAAACAGGAGGAGACACAAAGCTGAGGAGAAATGCGGAGTGAGGAAGGGGCAGAGGTTTGTGTAGTACCAGCTGAAGAAGTGAAGTTAAACAAATAAGTTATCAGCGTGGTGGTGAAATTAACCCAACAGGTAGGTTGTTAATGAAGAGCACTCCAGGCTCTCAAAACAGTGTTGGCCAGATAACTGCAGAATTTGTTTGTCATTCTTCTTCTACCATCCCTGTACATGTTTCCACAGCATAGGAAGTCTCCAGTGTGTGATTAGAGGCTGAGGCAGGGACGTAAGAGCTTGGAAAGCCTTCTCAGTGTTTGCTGAATGGGGCTACCACACCTAAAGACTGCTGCCTGGTTTCTTTTATAATCCTCTGGCTCCTGAGCTGTTGAAAAGCTGTGGTTTCAGGTATGTGAAGAAGGCTTTTATTAATCTATTACTATGTGGTTTTTGGGCAGCTGGCAGGAACCATCTCTCTGGCAAGTCTAAAGTTTCAGTGAATAAGAGACCCCAAAAATCCAACTAACTACTCCTCCAAGAAAAATATTCTGCCGATGTTGACCTTAAAGAAGCCCAGAGCCCATCATTAATTTTTGCCTGTAAATTCTCTCACATCTCTTTGAAATATCCCTATATTAGAGTGACAGTTTATTTATTTGCTGGTGACTTAGTGTGTGTCCTGCGTGCTCAGAATGGCACGCGGCTAACTTTTTACTGGCTGGCAGGTTTTCTTAACTCAACTTGAATTCAGTGCTGTGAATTTCTGTGCTACCTGGCAGATAGATTTTCATATACAGTGAAACTCTTAATTAGGTTGGTCATCACTTCCCATTATACAAAGCATCTTAAGCTAAGTTTGCTGTCTGCATCAGTGCACCTTAGCTCCTCCTGTTTGCAAACAGTGTTTGAGTCCCTGTGTGAACCTATTCTTTGTGTTATTTGAAAGTACCCAGAAACAGAAGAAAGCAGTGTGTTCCCTTTTGGGTCAAACTAAAAATTGGTTTGGAACTCAATATGTATATGAAGTACTATTAAATCAGGAATATTTTCCAAATTTTTTACTTGAGAATCCATCACCTGAGGCAAAGATCAGATCCTCTGTGGTGCCTGATGCCACGGGTTTGCTTTTTTTTTGTCAGCAGTTTCAGGCGATGATAACAAATGAACTTAAAGTAGTAGTTGTACTTTTGTATCTAGAATATAAATAATATGTTATGTATAATGGACAGATTTACTAATTGATTTTTATGAATTGTGGGTGACATTTTCATTGCTGCTTAGACAATGCAGTTCTGCTGGCAATTAAGGATATCTCTGCATTTAGGAGTCTGGGGGGAAAAAAAACCCAAAACATCCTGAATAACTTAAACAAAGCCAAAATGCTAAAGTGGAAAAAAAAAGAAGCATGAAACAAGGCAAACCCCTAAAATCCACACCTTAATATTCACTGCTCAGCATTAAAGGTAATACAGGAAAGTAACCAAATGTTTTAGTTTTTAATGGCTTCTCTAGTGCATATATTAAATATCTAGAAGGTTCTGATTTTGCCACATAGTGTTTTTTCTTGCCAAGCTGCACTGAGACTAAAATCATTAGTGTTGCTGACTTTTAAAACTTTGAAAATTACCTGTCATTGCATAATCTTCAGATATAATGTATTTTTTCTCATTTGTTTGGGATGATGGGAAACAATTATGTTTAGATCTAGCATCAGACTGTACAGTAGCTGAGATGACAAAGGTGGAGGGAGGAAAAAGGAACTTAAAAATAGCCTAGGCTTGAGTGGCTATAGTTTGGTGTTCTTCAGGTATTTAGAACCACAACACCCCTGTTGTGACTCTTGTAGTCTTGCTGATGGTGAAAACTGATTAAAAATGTTATATTTTTTAAAAATTATTTTTCTAGGATAACATAAAACCATAGCCAGAAGAGTAAAACCATATTTTGCCTCCCTTTTAAAATCTCTTTTCAGCATCCATTTTTCTTTTAGGGGAGGGTACATTGGGAGAGAAAAGGAAAAGCAAGTAGAAATTCTAGCAGCCTTTTTCTCATGATGAGACCTTCTAGAACAATCTGTTCAGTTTAAGCAATTGGGAATTGAAATCATCCTTGGGTAGCTTGTACATACTTGTGTTCATCTCTTTGAAGAGCTTTGTGTATGCATTCAAGTTAAACCCTTTTATCTTTCAGATCACAGACAAAAAAATATAAACCAACAAAACCCAATCCTCAAGAAAGACAAAAAACTACAGAAAGACTTTTTCTAGGTTTTTCTTCAAATGTATTTGGAACGTTTTTGAGGGGACTTCACAGATAGTAAATTCTTCTTGAGACGAGTGGGATGTTAAATGTTTTCCTCCCAAGGCTACCTTAGTGTTCAAGTCCTTTGTTATGTATATTTTTTCTGTGGTGACTAAAAGAGGACCTGATGGCACAGAAATCCCACCAATACCTAGCAAATAGCATGGTCTTTGCAGTCCCCTATCGCCTTCTTGTTTGCAGTTTTTTTCTTTTCTTAGGCTCCTGAGTTCATCAAACGAGAGCATATCTTTATCATAATAATTTGTCATAATTTATAAGTGTCTTTTCAAATGACAGCAGCAATGTTTTGGCAAAGCAGCTACATGAGAAATGGGTAAACTGTCTTTCAAAAGATGCTCTGCTTTTCTCTGCTTGGTTTGGCACATGTGTTGCTCAGAATAACCTGTTGGTAACACCTTTTGTTTAACAAGTCTCAGGAAGAAATGACAACAAAGAGTAGCCTTTGTTATGCATCTGTTGTTGTGTTAAACACAATATTCCAAGAATGAGTGAAGAATACAGATAGCAGCCATGCACTGAAAATAATTTCAGATGTCTTTTTTTTTTCTGCTTTTTACTGTGGTGGCTTCTAGGAACACTGACTGTTTGCACCCCTGCAGCACTTAAAAAAGCCCACCAAAAAGCAAAGCAAAACTACCAAAAAGAAATAAACAAAAAAGAGGCAAAAGGTGTCTAAGGACACTTAGAGCTAGCTGCCATTTCTGGCAAGGCAGTCTGCATTAATAAGTTTGGCACTCATCATTTTATGGGTGTATTTTATTGTTTCTACATGTGCATTTGATTACCCAGAAGACCTCTAGTTTCCTGCCCTCTCAAGGTGGAAAACCACAACAGTTATAACCATCAGTGTAATCGGACATGCCAACAGTGACCTTGAACGTGTTGGGCTTGCTTCCTTGCTTAATTTGGGAACCGCTGGTAAAAAGCCATTCAGATAAAACACGAGTTTGAAAGCGGTGTAGGGATCTAGGGGAAGCAGTGTTACGAGCTGCACTTCACATATTTACGGCTAATGAGTTAATGTTGCAAATGCTGTGACGGAGGAACAAAGGCTGTTTGCGTCAAGAGCTCCCGTGTTGTGTGTTCCAACCCGGCGAGGAAGAAGCCCTGTGTGTGAACAACAGCACGTGGAGGTGGGAAGGGCTGTTCATCTGCGGTGTGCTCATCAGGCTAGATTGTTATGGAGTGCTGTCAACACACCTGGGAGGAAAAGATGTGTGCCATTCTGCAAATGTTGCTGTGTTGCTCTGTGAGCTTGGAGGGGTTTTTTATATCCTTCACCCCTTGTAAGTACGGTGAGCCTCAGCTCTCTGCCCTTCACCAACCTCAGAGCCCGCTGCAGCTGCCAGTGTGCTGTGCGGTGACCCATGGTTGCTGTCTTTGCCAGTTTGTGACCGTGGTGGATCTGTGTGCCTGAGCCCATTCTTCTCCGAGCCGCTCTGTGTGCAGGGCCTTTGCAGCTGATAAACTGTGTAGAAGAGGAGCTCACTTTGAGTCGATGAGTACTTCGGCCTAGAATCAAAACTGGGATGAAGAGAGCTTGAGAGACTGAATAAATGACAGCACATCAAAGAGACAAAACTAGATGAATTATTTTTGTTTGCCTGAAAGTTGCATTAATTCCCCAGATAAACTGAATGTTGTTTCCAGAGATACCAAACAATGATCATTTGTGGGCACCCCTTTGTCTGCATTTTTGTAACCCTTCTTGAACGCTACCTAACTCTAATATGCTGTTAGAGACCTAATTAAAATTCAAGACAGACTGAAAACTTCCAAATACCCCCCTGTTGAATATTCTCTTCTTGAAAATTTCTACTTCTCTTATTTTCTTTAGATTTTCATGGGCTGTGAAAAATATTTTTAATTGGACATTTTTACATGTTTGCTTGATCCTTTTGCAGCAGTAACAGATCAGGAGGAAAAAGGAAAAAAATAAGTTTAGAAGACTAGAAAATGGGTGAGGGAGAAAAAAAACATTATCATGAGCCTTTTCCCCCTAAAGTTATGGCAGAGACGGAATTTGAATTCCACAGCTTTTTGGGAAAAGCTGCAAGTGTCTTGGGTAGGGTTTGATCACAGTGTGTGGTGTCATATCTCAGAAGACGAGAGGCAGTCCCTGGAAGCCTGGAAACCAAACTAGCCTTGAAAACCTTTAGGTAGCATCTGCTGCCAAAGGAGTGTGTGTTGGAACCTTTGTGACCTGACAGTAACCAGGGTGATCTTCTCTGGAAGAATAACTGGTAGTTAGGAAATTCTTGATGCATTTTTTTTAACCCCTGAAAGTTACCTGACAAGTCTTGTCCTGTTTCCTCTCAGGCACTTTGTGAGACCTGCTGGTTAAAACACATTATATTGACTTCCATTTATTTCATCTGAAGTATGGTCTCATTCTTATGTGTATTTTTCTTTTTTGACTTTTTTTCCCCCCTCTTCAGTGTAGCAGCTATTGTAATGGGTTGCCGTAAACAGATGATGTCTTTAAGAAAAATATCAAGCCACTTAAGGTATATTTTTTTCTTGTGCGTATGAGGTCTGAAAAAGACTTTCACACGGGAAGAGCAAGGGCGTGGCTATCACTTTCACACTAAGTTTGTGTTGGGGTTGTGGACAAAAGTAAAAGAACCAGTGGCTTCATTCTTATACTAAATCTAATGGACTCATTAATGCAGGAATTTTGTTCCTGGTGGAAATAAATTTCCTTTGCCAGTTCCCAGAATCTGTGGCAAAAGACTATTAGGATTCTGTGGGACTTGGCTGACATCACTGGTCTTGCACCCTGAATCCTCCACATCTTTCATGCCAGAAAATTGTTACAATTTGCAAAATGCCAACAGGGATCTTTCAGGAAACCAGGCTTCTGGATTGTGTGGTGACTGACAAGTCATTCATGATATTCCTCTTAATGTGTGATTTGAAGGGAATAGCTGGTATATCTTTTCTCCCTGATTTTTGGATTCGCGAAGTTCTGTTCTGTACCACGTCACCCCAGAGATAGGAAACAACAGGATTTGATTATTTTAGAAATGAGACGATTAAGCAGGACTACTTGGAGAAGGATGAGGAAGGGGCTGTCTGTCTTAGCATGGAAACTTTTTT
This sequence comes from Bombycilla garrulus, assembly GCA_013400315.1. NCBI lineage: Eukaryota > Metazoa > Chordata > Aves > Passeriformes > Bombycillidae > Bombycilla > Bombycilla garrulus. The sequence goes on along the minus strand of VXBU01003114.1, from coordinate 721,135 downwards.
TACCTCTCACTTAAGTCTTCTTCTGAACTATATAGAATCAGACAAGGATGTTCGAGTCTATTCTGGGTCAAAGCCCAGGAAACTTGTGAATCTTTTTTGCTTGCATTTCTTTAGAAAGTATTCTGTGAACTTTATATCCTGAAGAGTCAATTTCCAGATGGTTTCAGACAGATGAATTTTGTGATGCAAGGGATTTCCTTTTTCCTGATTGCTCCGTTGTTGGCTTTTTGCCCTCATGTCTGTGGCTTGGTGGATGTAGCTTTTGTGGGTGAATTTCCAGTGAAATTGAATGAGTGCAGTCTGTGGCAATCTTAGCTACAGCAGGACGCTGGAAAATAGGGGTGTAGGCTTGATTTTTCAGCTGTAGCATAGAGAAATATACCTCTGCTCTATTCTTTTGTTTTGACTGTTTTGAAGATAGGTGTGACTTTTATCTTTTTCAGCTGTAAGAAGGATTCTTTACTAGAGTGACGAATCACAGTCACACAGACCATCTCTCTCTGGACTCTCAGATACAACAAGTCTGGTCCCATGTCCTGATACAGGATAAGTTCTCACAAGTCATTCTTCTGTGCCACCACATCCCCTGCTCCATTGAGCAATAAGCCTGTGTTTCTCTTTTTCAGTCTTTTGCTGCAGAAGCTCCTCTGGATGTCCTTTGTATTGCATCCAAGTGCCAGCTCCAGCTGAACTTTGGGAGCCTATGGCACCTGGTGTTCACAAGCTGTCTCTAGGCTTGACCCTGTCTAGTTGCCAAGGCTGCTGCTGTCTAGGGTGTTGAGGGTGATGTCACGATATGCACAATGGACCACAAGAGCTAAAACTTGAAGAATGTTTTGTGGGTTTGAGAGAATAAAATAATGCTACAGCTTCTAAAGGAAGTGTGTGCCCGCATATATAGCTGTGCTATGGTTTTCCATTCAGGCTATGTGCAGTTCCACAAAGAAAGGTGTCTTTCACCTCGTAAGACCAGAGGTGTGTGGCTGCATAAAGTTAAATTTTGACTTGGGACACTGATCTGTAAGTTTTAACATAAATGTAGTGTTATACAGAGATTTGATATAGAGCTTAATCTTTGATGGAACAAACGGTATGGATAAAGCTTTTAACCCTGCTTTCCTTCCATCCTTAAACATGTAACAAAGTCAGCTTTAAACTTCATTCTGAGTGATGAGAAGGCAGTGGCTAATTGTTCTGTATTGGTGTTACATGATAGGATAACAACTTAGAATGCTGTGTTACCGTACTCTGAAATGACTGCAGATCACTCTCTCTTTGGATGGTGTGCAGTGATATCTGTGAATTGTATTTGTACTGCTTTGGATTAAGGATGGTTTTATTGCTGACTCGGGTAAAATACTTGCACTGGAGGCACAACTTTAGATTTTCTTCTTTGTTTCCCTGCCCCAAATATAAAATTGGAAACCCAAATCTTCCTATCCTTTACTAGGTAGAAGTAAGACCGTTGATATTTCACACTCACACTTGATTTATTGTGTACCTGATATGGCTTTGAAGGTCTTGGCGCTCCGGATGTCTATGGCCTTGATCATGGCTTGATTGCTCATCTCCTCATTGCCAAGTTCCACACCTTGTTCAGTGTTAACAAGGCCAGAAAGAAATACTGGAAGATTTGCCCATCTCAACGTTTGAAAGTTCACATGAGTTTTTAAGAAGCAAATAAAGCCTCAGCAGAGGTTAGCTGCCTTATAATAGACAAGAATTAATTCATCTCAGTCCAGGATGCTGCTGTGAGGACTTGTCTTGCTGCAGAGACTGAGTGGTGCAAAGGTATCTGTGCCCAGTGCAGTGGTGTGAGTCCTCATCCATGTGTAAGTAGAGATCTCTGCTTACACAAAATCCTGAATCAAACAGTGGGCTTGTGTGCCTAATTAATACCTCCTGGCTATTTGGGAGGTTAGTGGAATAGAAACAGCTTCTTCAAAGAATGGATTATTTCAACTCTTTGTTAGTGAAATCTCAATGTATTTATAAAGAAAAAAAATCACCTGGCTACAGTGCTACACACTTGGGTCTGATAGGAAACACCAATCTTCCCTAACACTCTACATTGTTACATGGGGTTTCATCTTCAACACAGATCCTTATTTTTCTAGTATAAGATGCGAGGAGTGATAGAGGGTTCTGGGTCCCTTTTGGCACATGAAACTTAGGTTATTACCATCTTGTGTTTGAGTTACTACTTTGTTTTATATTTGATAAATGCAGCCTTGCTGTGCTTGTAAACATACATGCTGCTGCTATAAAACACTTTTTTCCTTGGATTGTTTATTTGGGGTTCTTTTTTTTGATTGGATGATTTTGCCCTTTTTCTGTTATCATTACCAGTAGTCTCCCCTTTTCAGCTGGTCTCAGATATAAGCTAGATGACTTCAATTTTTAAGGCCTTCAGCTCAGCTGCTCTGTATAATTTTCTAAATGTCATAAGGCCAACTTTAAGAAACTCTTATCAACTCCTGCTTTTTGCTTTCACTCTTTTGAATGAAATTATCAAGCAAATACTTTCTCCCTGTGCTTAGAAGTGACTCTTCCGTAAGCCTCCACAAGAAGTCACAAATTTCTTACTATTTAAACAGCTACATAGCTTGTCATGACAGGAAGGATGGATGTTAAAAATGAGGATGAGAATGTTCGGCATGGCCAAAGCAGTTTCAGTGTTTTATCTCACATCCTCCATGCCCTTCAGGCAGGATGTCTCCCCTTTGCCAAGGTGGGGGGTGCAGGGGTTGCTCTCCCCATGTGGAGCCCTTCCTTTGAAGACAAGAGAGCACCAGGATTGCATATGGATTGGGTCACGGTCTTTCTTGAGGGTGGTCCAGGTTTTTCAGGCCTTCCCCCTTGAGCTGGCTGACCAGCAGGGTGCTCAGCATTGGACACCAGGGGAGGTGGCCAGCAAGCTGCTGGGTGTGCTGGATTTGTTGGGATGCAGCAGCTTTTTCCTTGCTGCTCTGACAACATCTGCAGTGTCTGTGCTGAGGCTTGTGGTAGCGCTGCAGGAACTGGGGAACGGCTCAGAGGTGCTGATTTCTGTCTGTGCCCAGTGTGAGGCTGCTCTCCCCTTGCTTGCTGGTTTCTTCAGTGCAGAGAGCTGACCCAGCTGTGTGGAACTCACTCTTGCAAGCCAGATCCTATGGGATATGTCTTCAGCTCTGCACCACACGTGCTACATGACCTTGTACAAGTCACTTAATCTCCCCGCTATTCAGTTTTCTTTGCTGGCAAATGAAGACGATAATTGCTTCATGGGTCACTGCAGTGGAAATTTGCATGCACTTAGGAGTAGAAAGTATCTGGAGTCCCCTTTCTTTTTTCTTTTTCAGTGTTAACCTGACCAAAGCGTGTGCTCTGTGCCTGCAGACTTGCAATACATATGATTTCAGCAAAGGTCAGTCTGGAAGAGCAAGGGAACTATGTAAGATCAGAACTTCTCTTATAGTTCCCTTAACATTATGCAGAACTTTAATTTCTTTGTTCGTAACATGTTTTTGAAGTCTCAGGCTTTATGCATGACAAGGTGGTGGAATTTAAGGAACAATCAGATTAAGAGAACTAGATAGTACTGCATTTCTTTAAACTTGTTCCCAGAGAAGTTATGGGTGGCCCACCCCTGGCAGTGTTCAAGGCCAGGTTAGATGAGGCTCTGAGCAACCTGGTCTGGAGGAAATTGTCCATGCCTATGGCAGGGGTTTGGAACTGCTTGATCTTTAAGGTCCCTCCCAACCCAAACCATTCTATTCTTCTGTGATCTGTTACTCTCTATCCCATTGTCTCACTTACAAAAAAAAAATCAAAATTGAAAAGTTAGAGTATTGTTTCTTTTTTATCTCTTTATTAAGTTAGACAGCAAGTTCATTAAGCAGCACATCTCCTTGGGTCCAAGCATATCTTCCTGCAAATGGAGGAAGGCCAGTTTGATTTTTCAGCTGTGATTAGTGAAACATTTTCTGAAGGGATAGATTTAAGGCAGACACTTGCATGTGAGGCCTGCAAGTGCCGTTTTGGAATGCAGTAATTTTTAACTAAAAATCAGAACACCTTGCTTTTTGAACATGTGCTTTTTTAATGCTTTTGTATGGGGAACCATACCTAAGTTTCTTAAAAGGGCTTTGACACAACTAGCTTTGGAAGTGTGTGAGTAATGACATGCAATGAAATATGTGCTCTACCCTTGTTCTGACCTTCTGTTAATGGGAAGAGACTTCCTAAAATATACTGGAAATGTCTGCCTAAAATACTTTCTAAAATTATTTGAAAGTTTTTTTAATCACAATGGAAGAAGCTTTTGAAAAGCTGTGCAGCTCTGTAACCATAAAAAAAATAGAAATACTATCCTCGGAAAAAATTAACTTTAGAAAATAAATGTCTGTTTAAGTGATCACAACTTTTGACCAGATTTAGTTTTGTGTTTTGTTTTATGTTCTTAACTAACAACATTAAATAAAGCTTTTACTCGCTCTGATAAAACAACTGTGCATTCTTAAATGCATCAGCACCAGCAGACCTAACTGGAGTGGGGATTGTGGTTGCCTTTGCTGGGTGTACAGAAAGCTGCTGGGAATGGCACTCTGAGCTGAGGTGAGCCTTGCTGTTGCTTTGGGGCCATCTGCTGGAGTCTTCCCTCAGGAGCCTCGATTTTCCCACACCTGTGTTTTTCCAGACAGACATCACTTGTTTCTCCAGTGAGCCTTTTTTCTCCCCTGACTCTTATGAGTACTTGACTTGAGGCAGGTTCCATCTCCAGATTGTTCCTGGGCTCCTGTGTCTTAACCGTGGTAGGGAGCAGCAGCAATTTATCAGAGAATTTACCTTTTAGGTAAAGGAGTCAGTCTCAGAAAAAAACTCTAAACAACAAAGCTTTTCTAACAGGGAATTTTAATTGTTTAGAAAGGGGCCTGTTTCTGGAAATGTCTGCTGTCCGTGTGATAATATTATTTTAACTTATACTGAAGTGGCTGAGGTGAATGAGAAACATCTCTGCCAACTTGGGCAAAGAACAAAAGCTCCATAGATCACGTCTAAAAGTTCAGGGATTGTTGTCTCAGATAAAGAAACTTCTCACTGTTGAGAATATTGTAGGGTTTTTTTTTTTTTTTGGTTTCTTTAGTTTTTTGATTTTTATGTTGAAGTCTATATTATGAAGGAGTTCAGTACTCAAACACAAATACTGTTTTTGCTGGTGTGCCCCAGTTTTTATGGGTCTGCAGTACTAGATTTTTCAGAGCTTAAATGTAGGTCTGGAGCCAGAGCCAACTAAAAAGAACTTTTTTTAATTACAAATACTATTCTCCCAGAAGTCTGTGTCAGCGATGGATGATGTGAAATTACATCCTTCTTCCCAATTAAGAATTGGTTAGGATATCTCAGAGTAGCATGACTTTATTTTGGTATTTCTTGAGCAGTGAGAAACAGTGTATAAAAGAAATCTGGAAGACATTCAGTTTAAAAATTAGTTATCCTTAGATCCATTTTTTAAATTTTGAGACCAGTAGTGCTAACTACCTTTTTAAAAAGTGATTGTTTTATGGGAAAGACACCTTGGTATTTAGTTTTCTTTTTTTCCTTTATGGTTGTGGCCCTTTGAGGAGCAGATAGTCAGAATGTGTGTCACAATCTACCGTATTTATCTAAGAAACCTTAAAAATGTAAGCAACATCTAAGAAACATAAAAGCAAGAGAATTTCACTGGTTCTGGGTTTCTGACATTCAGGGTTGCTTCAGGTGAAAGTCACACGCAGACTGCAATTCCTTGGAGAAGGAAAAAAGGAGTACACAGATTAAGAAAGCTCCCTTCCACACATTTTTTTTCCCCCTTTTAATTAAGTGTATCCTGTCAGCTGGTCAAGAAATTAATTTGCTCCATCAGATAATGGAACAAATGTTATGTGCTGTGCACATTAGAGATACTTTGTTATTTTCCCCATTCTGCTGCCAAAGACTTTCCAAGTAGAACAATGCTTTTGTTTGTTTGTACTGACGAAGGTGAAACTGCAGAGAAGAGTGTTCTCCAATGGCACAGGTGCCATTTCAATAATGACTGTAATCAAACTGTGTCCTTCAGGCTTGTGCTGCGCTGATGACTTTGGTGTTCCTCAGTCTTCTGCAGCTTCTGAAGTGCTTTGCATCTTTAAAAACAATATTGATCTTTGCAGATTGGGTTTTAACATTGATAAACAGACAGAGGAACACCTCTAACTCCCTCTGTCTCCAGTTAGTCCTGAGGACTTTAAGGAAATCAAGCTGCCTTTTTTTTTTTTTTTTTTTTTTAATATTAAGTCTTAATGGCAGGCCTGAAATTGAGCTCCATAGGACTTGGCCTGTTCTGGAAAAAAATTCCAATAAAAATGAAGTTGTGCTTTAATCTGTGCAAGCCTGTTTCCAGAATAATTTGGAAATAAGAAATAGATATTATTTAAAGCTGCAGTTTCAAAAGGGAGGTAAACTATTTTTGTCTTTTGTAATTTTCTTTCATTTGTCTTGTGACTAGTCCTCCGTATTACAATTTTTGCCTGGTTTTAGTTATTGTGAAATTTGTCAGTTAGCACAGAATAAGGATCCTGAGTCTTCCACTTGACTAACCTTGTAGTTTATGAATTTGCTAGGGATTGATTGGTCAGAAACAATGGGTCTGTAACTTGAACTGCATGTTCAAAAAGAATCAATGCTTTAAGTTAAAAATTTATTCAAAAGAATAATGGCTATGTTCCTGGATGAAGAACACACCTACAAATCTGTTCCTTACATTGAAGAATTTTATGGATGATTTGATGCATGAGAAGTGATGGTTTAATTATGATGCACTTTCAGAAGTGCCTTCAAAATTTTAGGTTGCTATTAATAGCTTTTGTTATAACCATAGAAATCCTTGCCTTTTAAAAAGCAGAGCAGAAATTTCATTGTTCTTGATGGGATGGTGTTCTTGAGAAACACATTCTGTGGTGTTTCTGCATTTTTTGGCTCTGCCTTTTCTCTCTCTGTGCTGTGCTACCAGAATCTGCAGGATTCTAAACAATAAATGCCCATGACTGAAAAGTCAGCTGCTAGAAGTAGTAGACCTCAAGAAGCAAATGACTACCAGAGAGTTTCTTGTGGAACATCATGATTGGCAGCCAGTGGTGTGTGTGGAATGACATACATTAGTGCAGTGTCACAGGGGTGGCTGAACTCGACCCTGTGGCCCCCACAGGGTTCTGGATGCTGCTGGAATGTTGTTAATACTCCTTTAAATGACTGGTGTTTCAGGGCCAGGAGTTGTGTCTTGGAGCATAATTTTGCCATGAGGTCATGTGTTACTCCAATGGATGCTGCTAATATGTTGGCAGATCATATCAACACATTTTAGACACATTCTAAACATATTCTTGAAATGGCAGCTTAATCTCAAGGGCACTGAACTTTGACAGAAAGTCATTGTTTGATATTTCCTGGTAGTTTAGCCATGAAATGATGACTTCCAGAAGAGAACCCTTCCAGGTCTGCTTCTCATCAAGTCTTGCCCCCTTGTGCTTTAGCGTTATGTGTTAAAAATTTATGTTTATTATTATTCATTGTACAGCACCACATATAAAACAAGCTACACACATATTGGCACTTTAGAAAGGAATGTGCAGAAAATGTGTGTATTTTGCTTTAATGCCCTAAATTTTTCTGCTATTTATAAAGCCTAAAGGAGGTAGGATTCTGGAATTCTTTTGAGTCCTAAGTTTGTGTAATTTTTTTGATATCTTAATGTTGTAGATGTACTGCATGCTTTCTTCCATGTAATTGAATCTATTTAATATTCAAGCTTTTACATATGATGTTGGGCCCTGCAATGTTAACAATTAACTGGAATTTCATTTATAATTCAAGTCAATATGCAAAACAATTGTTTTTCCTCTTTGTGTTTTCAGAAATGCATTGCATGATGTTAGCAAGCACTTGCTACGTATAGTTTGAATGCCCCAGTAAGAGCTGTAACATAAATAATTTTATGTCTGTATTGACACTGGAATAACACCCTGGACTTTTGCTTCCTCGTGCTGTCCTGCAATGATATATCAGAATTATGGTACTACGGTAGCTTTCCCCTCCCAAGGCCGTGGCCTTTCAGATCTGCCACAAAATGTTACTATCTCTCAAGTCTTTTTCACCAGTGAATTTTGATAAATCCTTGTTCTGGAAGTTACCTGACAGAATCTGAGATTTCACTACAAGACAAATAGGATTTCTTTTTCCCTCAGCATCAAAGACTGTTCCCAAAATGTTTAGATGCCTTGTGGCTTTTAGAGTTGGAAGCATGTGGGCAGGTGAAAAGTAAAGCACATGCCTGGCAGCTGAGGCCTGTTACCCACAGCAGAGTTGGATGTCCAATTAAAGTTGATTACATTTTTTCTTTATGTTACATAGAGCCACTGTGTTCCTGATTAGGAGCCCTTCCTGTTAGGTTTGGTGTATGAAGCATCTAATGTCTTTTAATACTTCATCTTAAGTTCTCTTACGAGGAGCTTCTTTCCTGTTTGAGTGTTCAAGTTTGAAGCCACATTTTGAAACATGTCTTGGACACTAAACCACCTTGAAATGCCGCTTGGATGCAGGCCTCAGAACTGTTTGTAACTTTCTTGAAGCATTTTCACCTAATGTTACCTTGTTTAATTCAGGGCAGACAAGTTCAAGTGATACAGCAAAATTTTTATCCTTGTGATAGACAATTAGAATTTCTACTAACAGCCAATTTGACTGCTGGAATAATAGGAATAATTATCCTAATAATTTTCAGCCTTAAAAGCTGTGTCTTGTGTGGTGAGGGTGCAAAGCTAAAGCTCTTTAAGCACAGTGTGGATTTCACTTTGGAAATTTAATCTGTATAGGCCTTTTTGAGGAAACGGAGTATTGAGCATTCCTGTATTTTGTGGCATGTACTTATAGAGATTTTTGTATTTACAGGAGGACTCTCACCATAAAGTTAAAAGCTGCCTGTGGCTTTCTAGACTCTCTTCATTCTTTTCTTCCAGGGGTACTTGAACTTTCCATCATGCTTAAAGCAAACTAAGAAGTCAAGTTGCCATAGCTTTCAAGCGTCATGTCTTTCCCTCAGCAAATACTTTCTCTCCCCTGGAAATGGAATACGTCTGTTTGCTGAATTCCTCTGCCTTCACCTTAGGAATATTAACTTGTCATATAGTTCCTCTTCCTTTTTCTAAGCTATAATACACGAAGGGTGCTATGTTTCTCCCCCCCCCAGTGCCCCCAGAAAAGCACGGCTGAGAGCTGAATGTGGAAAAGCTCAAAAGATGATGACAAGACTGATTTCTGTGAATGCATCTGTCAACTATACCTTTAAATAATTAAAACAGAGGGTCATAATGGAGACCCTGGTGAGAGCACTTATCCCAGCTTCAGATCTTTCTCACGGTCTTCATCTTACTTGCCAGCACTGATGAAAGTGCCTTTCAGACACACTGGTTATAGCAGAAAGGAGCTCAAGAAGTCATTTAGGGGGGATCAGGTGAAGAGGTAGGCCAGTTGCTCAGCTCTGCTATCACTTTTGTGGCATTTGCAATAAATCACGCTAAGTATCTGTCTGGGTCAGTAGCTCAAGGTACAATTGCTTCTTCCCCATTTGTATATTTATTTATCTGTTGATTTTTGGTCCCTTTCTCTGTTTCACTCTATTCACAATTGCAAAACAAAGGATGCTCTCAAAAATACCAGAATTGCTTCCCTGTCATGGACGGGGTTTTAGAGAGCTAGAAACGGGAGTGTTTCTTTACGGAACTTTTCGAGCCATAGCCCTGATTGGTACTGCCATACAATTAGCCTCCAACTTTCTGTGCACTAGTACATCAGCTGTACAAGATTGTGGCACAGTGCCTGTCTCCTTTGGTGTGGAGGCAATGTTTCCTTTCTTCTGTCTTGGTTTGCTTCTTTGGGACAGGATACTTAATTACTTGGCTACATGCAGTATCCAGAACCTGCTCCCTAAGCGAGGATTCTGTGAGCTGAACGTTGACTAAGTCCAGTTTTCTGAAGCACTGTAAGATGCATATGCTCTAGAAGTCACCATACAATGTTCTCTGATTTTTAAGGGGGGAGGCAAAGTGATTTGTAGCAGTGCTGCTGGGATGAAAGTAAATAAAAGGGGAAAAAAACCCAAACAGCCAAAAAAAAAAAAAGATAATACATAGGGCTCTTGAATTGCTTTATCAGATGAAGCTAGAAAATAGTGTTCACCAGCCTGAACAAGAGAAAGCATTGGAAGTAAACATTTTTACTTGTTTAAAGAAATATGTGTTTAAGGAAAGCAATTATTAAAAGTATTTATTTTTAAGAGTATTTTATTTAGAAAGATTCATTTAATTTAGGTTTGATAATAGTAAAGCAGAGAAATAGTCTAGTCTTGGCAATTTTTCAGAAGCTGCGTTTTATAGTCTGAGAATGTCTAGTAATTTTCTTTTAATATTTGGATGCTAAATAATTTAAACTCTGCTGCCTTAAATCTGCTGTTACAAGAAAAATGGGACTGTGGTGTAGTGAGTGCTCAGACCAACTGTATAAGGCTCTAACTACAAAAGTTTTACTTGTATTGTGGCACTCAGTTTCATTTTCCTTCTCCCCATTAAAAGAACACATCTCCAGAACTGCCTGATACAAAAATGACATGTTTTCCCCTGGTTAAGCCTCCTGTAAAGAAAACTGCAAACATTCTCTTGATTTCTAGTGTTGGGTGATGCCCTTCCTGCACCTGTGAGCTCACCCTTCCATGGCTGTCATGTTGCTATGTTGGGGTTTCATGTTAGCGATGAGGCACACTGGAAGCTTGTTGTGAATTATCTGGGGAGGGCTGATAAATTGTCTGCAGCCCAGGGGTTCACATCTCTTGGTCATGCACTTGGTTTAAATGTAGTGTAATAATTTTCCACTTTCTTACTCAGTACCTGTCATCTTTTTCTTGTTCTGCCTGTTCTCAAAGGAGCCAATACCTCGTTGCAAGATGCAATAACATTGCTTTTTGTGAGTAGTTAACCTTTCCTCTTGAAGCATCTTGACGTCTGGTTTGCACTTCTACTGCAATCATACCCTGTGCCAAGACCTTACAGGCCTTTCCTGCAATAATTCTGGTGCTGTATCCTAAATGACTTTTGATTCATTGTGTGCTTTGTGCTTTGGTACACTGCCCATAATTTAAATAATTTTTACAGATTTTAACCTCCCAGAAGAGCCAGGTAAGTGTGATAGAAGCCTTGCCTATTTGGCTGTATAGTTAACCTGTTTTTTGTCATATCTGTGAGGTTCTCCGCTGTCCCGGGAGACCTCACAGTGTACAGAAAAGTCCAGTTCTCCAGCCCATGTCGCTGAAGGAATAGTCTGGAGTCATTTGTTCGTGTTCTCAAGGCAGTTTATTAGTTCCTTATCAAAAGTAGATTTCTCTGCCCTACCAGGGTCGACACAGAAAGCGTCCAGAGAACACACTGTGCCCGCCCCGGGTGAGCTGTAATCTTTTATACTAATAACTATGTATTTAATGTTTATCATTAATTACCAATCCGTGCCCCTCACACCACAATGTTCAGATCTGTGTCAAACCAATCCAAACGTGCCAACATCACCAAGAAGATGGAGGTTATGAAGAAGAAGAGAAGATAACATGCCACATGTAAGAATTCTCCATCTTGTGCCTCAGACCCCCCTGTACAGTTTTTCAACCCCCAGGGCTTCAAACCCCCTTGAACATAAACTTAAATTCTTTCTTTTTACTTATAACTACTACTATTTTTCTATCTAAGCTTTTGTGACTTGAAATTCTTCATACAAAGTTGACAACCTGTTCCATGGATTAGAATCAGAGTCACAGGCGTTTTCGGTGTCAATCCAGGGTCTCTGACACCTCTGGCAAGGCTGAAAAGCCTCCTGACCAGGTTTTGGGTCAGCCAAAGGCATCATAGGAACCCCCTGGGTTCCAACAATATCAGTCTACTCTGCATTGTATGTGATCTTTCTTATGCAATAAATCTGCTTTCCTACACGGGAGCCAGAAGACAGCATTTCTTTGACAAGGAGTCATGGAGCAGGTTAAAAATTATGCCATTGTTTCCTTCAGGAAGCACCAACTCTACTTTGCCTTAGGAGTTGGAACAAATACATATTAACAGGAAGCTCGATCTGATAGAGCTAAACTAAGACAAACAGAGCATTCGCACTTTGTCTGTTGCAGGGTTTTAGATGGTGACAGCTGAGAACAGTGACCTGTCTACGAGCTTGCCCTGTGTTGGACATAACAGAGAGGAAGCGTTTGTTGGACAGGAGACTGTTGTAGCCAGTTCCTGGAGGGAGTCTTGCTTCTCTGCATGAATGCGGGTGTACTTCCCCTTCTGCTGGGCATCCTCCAGCCACAGAGAAGCTGGAAGATGGGGAGGGGCTGTACCCCTCCTTCCTTCCCCTGTCTCAAAAACAAAACAGAAGAAGAGATGATACATCCTTAGGGGAAAACCAGGCAAAGAGCCTGCATGGCCAGAGACTTAAACACATGCTTTGTTTTTATTTTTTTTTTCTATTGGCACTGAAGTACTTCTCTATGTAGTTATTATTTTTTAAATTTGTTTCATCTTCAGGTACGGTTTGTGTAGATTGCTGATCTCTTAACTCCTTGCTACAGTGATTTTTCTCTTTTTTTCATGCTAATGTGTGAACAGTTACTGTAGTTAATAAATGTAATGCATTATTAGAAGCGTTAAAGTTGTCTTAAGGTATGGGCAAATAGGAATTGAGTACAGGGCTCCTTCTTTCTAACCGTGTACCTTCACCAGACCATTTGCTTACAAACAAACTTTATTTATAATGGAGTAAGTGATGGAGGTCCTTTGGTGTCCACCAGCTGGGTAATTAAATGCTTATTTAGCTTTCTGTCAGTAGCCTGGCACTGTGCTTGGAGTATTCCATTGTCAGGGCAGAGTTAAGTGTTCTTTAAATATTCAGCTCAAACTTGCTAACGGTTTCAGCATAAGACCAACACATACGGGGTATTTACTTGTGTGAATTTCATTAAGGATGAAAGTTTTCTCTGCATTGTGAAATCCTGCTTCTTTTTTTGAAAAAAACAGCTCTGAATTTCTCAGCTTTAAAAGCACTGGTTGGTATATGGACACTATACCTTGATCCCATAAAATAAATTGTCATCCTGTATTAGATTCCTAGCAATGCTGTTTATGTTCATAGACTTCTTTCTTCTTTTATTATCAGCTGTCCTTTATTTTACAAATTCTACATGTTCCCCTTCTTTTACCTTTTCTTATTTTTTTTTCCTTAAGCAATCCCAAAATATGGCGAATGAAAGAACAAAAACCTGGTGCCTCACTGCAGTAAGAAATTACTTGATATGAGTTAATTCTAACTTTTTCTTGTTTGTACTGTGGAAATGACTGTGTGGTATTGTGTGAGGTGGCAAGGGCCTTTGTTGACTTGTAGTAGTAAAAACCTGTTGAAGTCTTTCATGAGGATTTTCCTGATGTAAGTTAAGTAAGGAGTTATTTTGCTGGCATGGAATGCAGGAGAATGTGTGACGAAATGAGTCTTCCTGTGTCTCTTACCTGAAGTTGTCCGTTTAAATCCTCATTGCAGTAACACTGTTTGTAACCTGGAAAGCTGCATGAAAGTGTCCTTTTCTGATACCATTGACCTTTGAGTTCACAGTCCAAAAAGTGTCAGCAAGTGTAAGCCATGGGGATGAAAGATGGTGCTGTCATAAGTTTTAATGAGCTAACGTAAACTGGATATGCAGCAGCATTATAGTTTTCAAATTATGATGAGCAAGATAAGAATCTGACCAAGTTTAATCTGCGCACTTGTGTTGTTCATTCTCAATGTCATCCTTCCAGTTCTTGTAAAGCTCTAGACTTAGAGGAGGTTAAACTTCAAATTACTTTGTTTACTTAAGAAACGTGTCACAGTTAGAAGCTAAATGGCAAAAAAGAAGTTATTTAATCTTTAAAATATCCCACAGACCAACAAAATTACATGAAACAAAACCGCCCCTTACAGGATAGATGACTCATGGTGTATGTGACTCAACAGAGTTCTGCATTCAAAGAAATACAATCTAGTTGTGTAAAAATAAGGGCAGACAGAGATTCAAGAAGGTGCCTTAGGTAGAATGTCCAGCACATAGAAACACAGTAAAGGTATTTTCTGTTTTTGCAGAATATTTCTTCTTTAGTTAATTTTCTCCAGTAGAGAGAAAATTACTTGCAGGAAGAGGTGCAACTAGACATGGACCTCATGCCAAGCAAAAAAGAGCACAGACGCTGGGAACTGCTTTGTAGCTGGCAGTTGCCAGCTAAAATAATATTCCCTTATGCAAGGGCACCAATGGTTGGATATATTCAAGACTGAAAGCTGTAATGAATAAAAATGTTCAGAAAAACCAGACTTAAGGCAGCTCGTGACATTGAACAAGGAAAAGCTGTCTGTCCTCCTGGATGGTTAGAGCTCAAGTTGATATAAATTGAGATGAACTTTGCATGTCCCTTCTTATCTATTTAATATTTTTAAGGTCTCAGCTCAGTTTATAGCCTAATGGTAACCCTTTCCTGGTTTATGGAAAGACTCCCACTGGGAGTATGTAAGAAACACTGCAAGAAGGAATGAAATCTACCCACATTTTAGTACTGGTTTTGGTGATAACAGCTGCATGTGCATGAGACTGTATTAATCTGGTGAGTAAGTATTTCCAGCATGTCTCATGCACTTTTTTTTAAATGTTCCTTGTCATATCACTGGACATATTTTATAAACCTTTATCAGTTCTCCTACCTGTGACATTCACTAAATGAGCATTGTTATCTCTCAGTAAGTGGTTAAATGTTCCTTTGATCATTCTACACATTGTTTCAAGCCACAAAAAAGACATGCTAATGTTCAAAAATCATAGTTAAATATAATAAAAAACTCAGCAGCTTAGGGCTGAAGGCTGCACAGTACTGATAGCTACCTACAATGTTTCAAGTTCCTGTGGCTGACACTGAGGTCAGGGAAAAAGCCATAGGTCTGTAAGTCAAAATATATCCTAAAATAGTCAGAAAACATTAAATCTACCTTCAGCTCTTAATATATTTCCTATCTGTTGCTAAGCACATCACGTATGCTGCCTGGCTGTGTTCCCTTGTCTGCTGAATGATTCTTTTGTGGAAATGCCCTAGCTTCTCAGGCCTAGTCAAGACAAAAAAATTGCCTCAATTGTCTGACTGACACAATGAAGCAAGACAAAACTTATTATTTATTTAATGTTTGCCCACATACACACACCTGTGCAGACACTGCCTCGTGTAACTCTCTGTAAACCAGTGTCTGTGTTCATGCTTTCCTTTTTAGAGGGTGGTGTAGCACGGACACACATCCCAAGTCCAGCTACAGGCTCGGAACGTGCAGGAGCTCAAAGTGTGACAGTGCTGCACCCTGGTGCTGTTTCATGCACACCAAGAGCTCCACTTCTGGCTCTGGCTCCACCAGGTATGCAGTGCCTGGGAAAACTGAGTTGAAAAGACAACCAGAGAAACTGGCTTCGAGTGGAATAGTGCTGTCTGAGAGGACACAAGGCTCCTTGTACTAGTCTACCAAAAACTGTGTCCATGAGAGAAAATATCTGCTGCTTTGTAATGTCCACGCTGCTTTAGGAGTGTTGTGGTTTCACATCAAGAAGTTTTTCTAGAAAAACCCATAGCACTGTTAGATATGACTTAACCACAAGGCTGAGTATTTTTGAATGCTTCTACTGATGGAGTAGATGTGACTTATCTACATGCAAGGAGATGCTACTTTGTAACCTGGGAGAGAAAACATGAAAAACTCAGGCTATCTCCTCATCTCTGATGCTTGCTTGGCCCCACAATCACCGAGTGAGATCAGAGCTGACAAGAGCCTGAACTCATCACTCTGCTTCCTTTCTTGAAGATGGTCACTTTTGTGCATAGAGGGTAAACAAGCAATAGGTTTCAGGAGATAAAAGACTCATGGTTTGCAAGAGATGAAGCCCTGTCTGACTTCTAGAGTTTAGGAGATTCCAGTGTGCTGGAATAGTTTGCTGACTATCTCTTCTTGAGAGAAAAAATGTATATTAAAAAACTACACCAGAGTGGAGTCAGTTGCCCCTTAGTTTATCTGATATTTACTGGTTGGATGAAGAGTTTACATGCTTAGCATCTGTATAAAGACAAGTATTTTTATTTATTTTTTAAAAAATCTAATTAGTAATAGCAGAAGCAATAAAGTGATGGTGTGATAAGGTTATTTTGTGAAAATTGTAATGTTTGCTTTTCTGAGGCTGGTCAGTTAAATTGTCTCATAATGATTTTTGCATAAGCAAATTCAAGTTTGAGGCAGAGTCTGTCCCTGCAGCTGTTGTTTGTAACAAGCTCCTGTAGAATTGTCTGCTGCCTAGGCAGTAACTGAGGATCTGTGTTCCACTTCTCACAGAAGAAAGAAGAGATAATTGTCAAAAAAGAGAAGGGGAAAAAAAAAGGTGCCAAACTTCTTGTTTTCTATTTTACTGTTGCTTCACTCCTTTCTTATACTTCTGAGGTGGAGAAGGGAGCCACTAATACCAAAACAAAAACAAAGATGAGTTTTGGAAGGCAACAAAAACAGTAGGCTCATGCCAGAGGAGGAGGAAACCATATGTATTTGTTTAGTGTCTTAATTTTGCACCTTCTGTTCCTTATGTGCAATTGATGTCAGCTCAGCCGTGGTGCTGTGCTGGCTCCTTGTGGGTGTCATCTCTCTCATGCCAAAGAAACAGACACGAAGCAGTAGTGCCTGACCAAACATCTTTGTTTTGCTTGGCATAATGTGTGTTTGTGGTTATGAAGGTATCTCATGCATCAGCCTGGAAAGAGCACAGCAGTGAATTGTAGGAGCTTTTCTGGGGGTGAAAAAAGCCAACAAAATAGTAAGACTGAAATGGGTCCACGTGCATGCAAACCCATAAAATTAGGTAGGTAGTGGGGTGACTGGCACTTGATGCAGTTCTTATCTCAGCTGTCCATTTCTCTAATAGGAACAAGCAAAGAGATGTGGCAAATAATTGACACAAAGTTTATCTTTTCGTCACTTCGGCGCATGATCTTTCAACTTGAGTGGTTAGGGTTTTGTGTTTGCGGAGGAAGAGGACAGAAATGGGATAGTCTTTGCTTTGTTGCCCCCTTGTGGTTTCATGTGTTGTCCGAGTTAAACATTCTAGCACGTTTGCTGCTATTAAAGGTACAGTAAATGTGAATTGGTACTGCTCATCCCTTGCAACTCATTGTTTGTTTTGAACTGGTAATTCTATGTATGTTGTACTTTGAATCCAGAGAGCCTCAGCTGTCTCTGTGCAACTGACTCCATTGAAGTTCACACTGTCATATGTATTGTTCTTATGCAATTGTGAGAATATTGCAGACAGAAGGGCTGGATACTTAGGGAACATTTATGTTATGTTTCAAATTACTGACTCACCTTTGCATTCTCCTGCCTTGTCTGCACAGCTTTCTTGTGCTTAAGAATGCCCAAAGGTAGAAATACAGGGTAAAATGAGAAGACTTTAGAGATTAATCAAACACTCACATACTTATATTTTCCTAAGGTGAAGTATATATGTGTACTTGTATTGATACGTGATAATTTCTATCCTATTAATTTCATTATCTATTTGTTTTTTGTGCCTAATTACTTACAAACCTTCTCTCCACTATTTCGTAGCACGATCTCAAAGGCTGGACTTAATAGTCTCCAAGGCCAGACTTGGTATGAGAGGCCTTTTCCAACCTTAATGATTCTGGCATCATTTCTCTATGTGTGCTTTGGACTTGCATGTGCTCTATCTTGAAGCAACCACTGAGGGGGTGTAGCTTATATCAACCTTAACACAGTTTTGTTTTCTTGAGTGCTTGGTCTTTCAAAAGATTCACTCAAAGAAGTGCTCTCTTCTGCATCCCTTCTGGATGGCTTCAGCTGAGCTATGCCAATCTGATGTCCTGGTTTAATACCTCTCTTGCGTTTAATTTTATTCATTATGTCAATTATTTTTTTTTGTAGGTTTGGGTTTGGTTTTTTTTTTAGTTAAAAAAATGGTTAACTGTTTTAGAAATGTTTAACAGGATAGGTGATTTATTTACTGGATTTTGCAGCAGGTTTCAGTTGAGTACAAAGGATTGGTGTTGCTTGTCTCAACAGAATTGTGAGAAATAGCCCTAACAACTGTGTTTAACAAGTGGGCGTTTTCAGTCTTGCTGATTGCTTATGTTGTGGTTTTAAAAGAAACATGCAGTTCCTTGGGAACTGGAAGCTGCCTGTGGGTAGTGGTGGATAACATCCAGTTTGAGTATTAAATGGTTTTCTTCCCAAATGTGTTACATTCTTTTAGGGGAAG
Organism: Bombycilla garrulus; assembly: GCA_013400315.1. Taxonomy (NCBI): domain Eukaryota; kingdom Metazoa; phylum Chordata; class Aves; order Passeriformes; family Bombycillidae; genus Bombycilla; species Bombycilla garrulus. The sequence goes on along the minus strand of VXBU01003114.1, from coordinate 702,738 downwards.
CCGCAGTCCTGTGGGATGGTGGGCACAGCTGAAGCTGCTCAGGGAAGGGGTCTGAAGGCTGAGGCTGCAGGGCTGAGCAACCTTGTTGCTCAGATGGGGGAAGAGGATTTCTGGGAGGTTACAGATTGCTGAGCTGTTTCCCTGGCTGTCCCAAATCTTATGTTGGACACCAGGACTCATTTGCTACGGACAAATGTGTCTGCCCCATCCCTGGAAGTGCTCAAGGCCAGGCTGAGTGGGGCTCTGATCAGCTTGGTTTAGGGAGAGGTAACTCTGTCCATGGCAGCGGTTTGGAATTAGGTGGAATCAGACCTAGCTTGTGGTTCAAATGCCAAATGTCAGATTTTACTTATTTATAGGGATCAGTTATAAAAGACAGTATAGCACAGCCTATTAAACTTCGGCTTTGCTGTCATATATTTTTTTTCCCAGTTTATTGGGCTTTGGTCAACAAAAAGGCAAATATTTGAAATGTGTTTGGGGGTTGTGTGGTGATTCAGCCAATGCAGTCCATAAGATGGGAAAGGGCAAGGAATGCTCTTTTCATGAGGGGCCAGGAAACAGCAAATCTTAGAGGTAGGCTAAAGCTAGTGTTACCATATGGTTTAATTTGATAATGTCCAACCCGAAACCTCAGTGTCTGAAGAGAAATAAACTATCCAGCAGGAAGCATGATCATGTAAAAGATATCAGCTGTGTTTTGGGATAATCCAATACCGATGACATCTCAGTGTAAACAGATGATTTGTGATGGCACAATTATCTATTCTCCCTATAGGTTATTACACCACATTACCTTCTTTTAATTTTTAAATTTCTTTTTATTTGCAGCTTCCTTATTGTGCTGATATGCCTTATCTTCAGCGTGCTTTCTACAATTGAGCAGTACGCAGCTCTTGCTACAGGGACATTATTTTGGATGGTATGTATGTGGACATTCATGTGATTGATGAGTGTTTGTTCTTAACGTGCAAATTCTGATCTCCTGAGCTAACACCATACCAAACAGAATGTTCTTATGGTTTAATTGACAAGAGACTTTGCTGCTTTTCCCTAATGAGTCTGTAAAGCTACAGAAATTCCAAAAGTCATGGTAATCCAAAACTGAAGTGGTACCCTCTGTGGTCTATACTGAGTACATCTGTGGGTGTCCAACAATATAGTTATTCTAATTACACTTGAATCCCTCCTATTGCTTGGGTTAATACTTTTCTCAGCTGTACTGAAGACCACACACCTGGCCATAGCAGGGGAAAAAAAGTAAGTGGAAGTCCTTTCATTTAGTTGATGTCATATCCAGCTTTGTTTCAAAAGTGGAAAACTTGTGTTCATTGACTTTAAGACAACTTGCTCTACCTGTGTTATGCTCTTTCCCTTCAGTAGAGAAACAGTCACCGTGTTTATAGTGCACCTGTGCTGCAGCATAGATGTGTCAACAAATCCTTCAGGACTATTGGTGTCCTGCCAGCTTAGATTTCATCCAAGAGCTTTAGTTTTGAGGTTGGAGAGGCATGATTTTAAGCATCTGAAGTTTTACAAATTTGTTGTACCTCACTAGTGGGATACTCTCTGCTAAATCACTGATATCTTTGTATTTATAAATAGATGACCATTATTTAATTTGTGGAAACACTGTCGCTATATTGAGAATTTAACTAGCAATGTGAATACTTGTTCAAAACAAGTATTGTAGCAATGATCCGGTAATATCATGATGTATATTACCAATATCAATATGGAGAAGTTCATTTAAGACCCCCATCAATCCCAATAAATTTTGTCTATTTATCTGTGAAATATACTGAGGTTCTGTGCCTAATATAAATGCTGTAAAAAATAAGAATGCAGCATATTAAATTTAGTGTCAAGCACACTATTTCTATATGAAGTGCCTTCATTCCTGGTATATTATTTTAAACTAGCTTTTAAGTTGTTTGAACTCTGATGTGTAGCACAGTTGAGAGCATTCATACATTTATTCTTTTATTTCTGCATTCAGTACCTTTTTATTTTGTGGTTTGGAGTTTTCTTTTTGTACAAATTTAATTTGTTTGGGTTTTTTACTCCTTAGATAGTAGGGCTTTTTTTATCCATAACTTCTGCCAATGTCTGTGATGAATTTAACTCCTGGTGATGTCNTTGTGGTTTGGAGTTTTCTTTTTGTACAAATTTAATTTGTTTGGGTTTTTTACTCCTTAGATAGTAGGGCTTTTTTTATCCATAACTTCTGCCAATGTCTGTGATGAATTTAACTCCTGGTAATGTCTCACTCATCTTTGCAATATATCATAATATTTTACATTTGTGTTGTCTTGGTGAAACAACTTCCAGTGACAACATAACCAGTAAGGTTTCATTCCATGTCCCCACCCTGTGAAATCATGGAGTTTGTTTTGGTTTGTTCACCCTGTGTGCAGCGTGTGTTTTCTGTATCTGGGCAATACAGCAGTGTAAGGTGCATGCTCTGCCCCATCCCTTACACACAGTGTGTGTAAAATACCCAGAATGGATTGTGTATTTCTGCTATTCTGTGTTATCTTCCTCCCTAAGTGGTGAGGGAATCTGTGAATGATGTATCAGTGTTCCCATTCTATATGGTAAGAAAAACTGTAATTTCTAAAATTGAAATCCTGCTGTCACGGGTTTTATGGGAAATAAGCAGTTGTCTGTCTGTTCAATATTGGCACAGTCTGATACTGTTTTTTTTAAAGGATTAACTGTGGTAACTTCCATGAAACCTGTGGGGATTATGGGGAGCCATCCATCCAGAGCAGCAGATGAGCCAGTGTGCTCACTGCTCTATCCAGTTTCAGTGGGACTTTCCAAGGAGTTGTGGCATCTTGAAACACAAATATAAATGTCAGAATCTCAATGCTGTTGGCACCTACCCAGTGAAATTTCCTATTCTCTTAAGAGATTTTTTTTTTTTTACTTAAAGCTGGCATTGCAAGTTGTCAAAAATAGATGTAACTGAATTCTTAGGGGAGATTTAATCACAGAGGGCTGGTTGAAGAGAGACTGCAAAATGGAAAGAAGGAAGTAAAATAAAGTGTAAGACCATGTTACTGTTAAGACACAAAATAGGAGAAGACAGAGTGCAAACTTCCAAAGCAAATGGTGCTGTAAGGAGAAATGAAAGCTTGGAGAGCACTCTTTCTACTGCTCGGCAGTAGGACCTAATTTTTATTTGTGTCTCTAGAAGGATTTTTAATTATTTCATAGTAATGATTTTTATTTGGAGCCAGACAAATCAAGTAGGTAACATTGTTATTGTAGGTGAGCAAAGGAGGGCAAGCAATTTGATTGACAATATAATGCTAAATGGGAGAGAGCTCCAAGGAGCAGCAGTGTACCAGCAACGTACCAGGAGTATGGGAATCCTGAAGTTGGCTTTTGCTTGGGCTTAACTGGGCAGTGAGAAGGGAGAAACTTTGGTCGTGGAGAGTTTGTCATTTGAGACCTCAAGTAATCCCATGAAGCTGGAGTTGCATGGCACTGAAGACACACATTGGGAAAAGAACAGGCAGACTCTGTTCCTCCTGACTGGAAGACTAATTAAACGAGACCATTAAAAGCACTCACAATTAATAGCTCTACTGTTTTATTTCCTCCAAATAGCCAAAGCATTTGACTCTGACCCTCTAAAAGATCTGAGCACCTGCATAATTTCAGCAGGTAGTCTTTTTGAAAGCAGGGAGCCTGGTCACATTAAAGTGAGGGATGGAAGCTGGTGTGCCCTTTTTGATGAAAAGGAGTTTCATGCTTTACTAGTATAGTCATACAATATATTACAATCTTCTGAAAGTAAAAGCTAAAAAAGTTGAGATTATATGTATATATTATTTTGATTTTATTCTGGAGCTGCTTGTATTAAGATATCACTTCTCACTAGCACTGCACAAAACAGAAGATGTTAGGCTATCAATAATTTAAAAGCATTAAAAACGCCTCTATTTCTCACAAAAGCAAGAAAAACAGAAGCTTAACATTGAAAAAATAAACAGGGGCAAGTTTATATGTGTTCCAAGCGGTGTTCCACATTTAGACAAAAAGCTTACAATTAGCTGCTGAATCTTTCTCCACTTGTCACCACACTTCACGAGGCAAAGAGCCTTGATGAAAGCTATACCTAAATGCAGTTGTAATGGGAGATTAGGAGAGAATTGGCCTTTTGTTCGTTTCCAGAATGCAGTGAAAACTGTTTAAATTTGCATGTGTTTATTTTCTCTTCTTTTTCACTAGATGGTGCTGTCGGAGGGGGTTTGACTCCAGTTACTCGTTGGCACTTGCCCAGCGTGAGCTGGAGTCTGAGCCAAGACTCTGAAGGCATCATCATTTTGAAGAGTCCTGTGTACACTTGGCCCGCCTGAAATCGTGGTGCGGGAGAGCTTGTGCCATGACTCATAAAGAGAATGTGGTATATCAGTGTAAAAATTGATTTTGAGACTACAATGTCTAAACTATGGAAAAAAGTAGTGCAGAGATGTATGTTCCCTGAGAGGCCATATTTTTCTTTTATTTTCATAAGCAAGGATTTTATGGTGCCAGAACACAGCAGAATGCTGTTATCTCAGCATGATCTAAGAAAATCCAAGTGCCTGATCCAAGGGGATTAAATATTCTGCTGAACCAAGGGATATTTGGTGTGCCTGAAAAAGCTATTTTCTGGTAGGAGTCTCATTTCAATATTGATTCCCGCCAAATTAAAAAAAAAAAAGGAGAAAAAGGCAATGTTTTTATGATGAAAGTATAAACTCTTTCCAGCTTTCTGTTTTAAGTTCCTTTTCTGCTTTAGCATACTTCTTAGTGAAGAGATTAAACAATATTTAAACCTTAAAAAATACAATTTAAGATAAAAAGGCAATAGTTTTAGTTTATTACATTTACTTTATTGGCATTGAAATTATTCCTAAAATTATGAGAAACTGGCACAGAGTCTAGGCCCATAGGACATCTAGTTTATACTGCTTTTTTAATACAGTGTTTTGTTTTGAGTATAAACCTTGGCTTTTGTTTGCTGGAGTGTTTTGTGGACCTTTTGAGAAAGAAAGGGGAAAACACCTACAGCTTTTGCTTCTGAAGGTGGTCTTCACAGAGAACACACAGTTCAAAGGGGATCCAGCTGTTTTCTTTCCTGATAATATTCCTTGCTTAAGCAGACCAAAATGCAGACTCACCATCTGCATTGGTGCATTTACATCCTTTTGAAAAAATAATATCTGTAAAAAGATACCTGGTGACACCTCTACAGATTAATCTAGTCTACATACTCTGAAGAACAACTGTAGCTGAGAAAGTGAAAAATTTGTCTTTGCAGCCTAGCCTCAGCAATGCCCCCCAGTCTCACCCAAAGCGAGATCAGCTGGTGTAGAAGATGTCTGGTGGATTTGTGGTCTTTAATCTGTTCCTTTGCTGGACCTGCAGAAAGACCTGTTCAGGGAGTCACTCGCTGCAGCCTTTCCTTTCTGTCACTCCACTGACAGCTGAAGTGGAAAATCCCAGCTTTCAGTCAAAGTTGGCTTCTTTATGTTTTAGTTTGTAGGAACAATGCCAGCTGTGAGTGATTTGAAGGCTCAGAAAACATGATTAGAAATTAAAATTGCCTTCCCCCTTTTAATGAGGTAACAGTATCAGGAGTAGCTGGAGCAGGGATCTTCCCCTGAATCTGCACCCAGGTGTTTCTGGCTGCATTTCAGCCCCTGATTGTGATGTTTATGGCTGAGCTGTGCTGGCAGATAACGTGAGTGCTTCTAATCTGCCTCACTGCAAAATCAGCTGCATTGGTTTGAAATGTTGCTGGTAGTAAGATCTTAACTTGTTCCAGCTGTTCTCAAAGCAATCTCTTGTCAACTCCCCTGGCCTGGGGAAGAGAGTTATGCGTTTAATGTAAATGTGATGTTAAAAGGATTTAATTCATTTGGTTCAGAAGGTTGCATGAACATGCTTCAATTCTGCTTTATGTCCATTCTGAGCAGGTCAAAGGGAGCCAGACCAGATGCTTCTAAAGTGGAAATAAGGCTGTCAGGGACTGCTGAACCAATTCATTAAATGGGTGATTTTTTTATTAACGAAAGAAAACAAATTAAAGACGAGCCTCTTGCTCTGGTTTGGCATAGATGAAATCTGAGTTAAGGAGGAATGAAGAGGTGATATACGGAATGAATGCATGCTAAGACCGGTAAGGGAGAGATGAGCTGGTTTTGTTATGACATGTGCTAAGAATCAAAAACTTGTACAGGGGAGCTGAAGTTTCCCTTCAAAATCTGCAGAGGGCAGCATTGGACTGCACTGTGTTCTCCTGGGGTGGCTGCTTCTCACCTTGGATGGTGTCCTGAACTAGATAAAAATATATTTTGGAAGAAGTGAACTCTTAATAAAGAAATGTTTTTCCACATGGGCTTGGGGAATTTTGTACGAGTAATTAGCAAGCATAATTTGTGGAGAGAGAAATGGGAGAAAAGGGCTGTGTAAACATTGGTGCCAGAGAAAACTCTGGCAACTTCGTGGTGGAACCACAAAATTCATGCCGTTTGGTCTACTTTATTGCTCATCATGTGGATGGCTTTTAGAGAAAAAAAAAGAGAACAATTAATGCTTTCAGTGAAATGAATTGGGCAAGTGTTTGCATGGAGGAGAAAGAAAAAGTTCTTAAACTTGTTAAAACACATACTTCCAATACGTTAGGCCCTGCCAGGTACACTCTTGGTGTTATTAGATGTTTCCTATTCTGCTGGGATAAAAGAAAAAGTTTATTTTTCTAAATTTTTCTAAAGTTACTACCAAGAATGACCTTTGGATGTCTATGATAAGAAAAAGCAGCTGTTTTTATAGAAGAAGCCCACGCCTCTTTTTACATGTATCCATATATTTCATCTACAAGGTCCAAACATTGTGGGTTTGAATTCCTGTTTTAGTCTGCTACAATGCAGTGGCTTGTATGTAGAAAACTGATTACTTCTGTTTTGGTCTTTTCTACGAACTTTGAAAAGAATCCCATCTCTGGGGTTTCCGTACCTGGAGTTGTGTGGTGGCACAACTGAACACTGTCATTTAAAATAAAGTCTGCAACTACATCCCTGTTGATGGAGGAATCCGAATTTGGCATTCATCCCTATTGGGATGAGGTGGCTGTGAAGTACCAGGCATTTTTTGGGACTCCAGCTCTGAAGATGAAGACGGGCTCTGGGAAGATCGACCTTGCTGGAGCTCAGGGTGGGACTGGTGACAGATTGTGGGCCAGCACAAGCCACTGGTGATGGATTGGTGCCGTCTGCTGGCTGCTTGGTGGCCCACATGCTCTGACATGGTGATCTCCTCCCTGGCGGTGCGGGGGTCTTTGCCAGAGACCGAAATGAGCAGGGTCCCACCTTGTCCTTCCATGCAGAGTGAGCCTCCCAGCTTGACATACCTGAGCTGCAGTAATGTGAAGGTTTTCAGGAAGCACTGCTTTTAAATTGTATGCAGGGCTTTGGTAAATAGGGGATATATTCTCTGAGTTACTAGTTTTACACCTGTTTTCAAGAGCTTTCATAAGTCACACATAGCAGACCAGTGGTCTGTTTCTTTATTTTTCAGAATAGGTACATTCCAATAAATTGTGTTCAAAGGTGCAGCGGAGAAAATGCCATCACTGAAAAGAGCATATTTCATTCACAGTTACATTTATTATTATTCACTTCTGTCAAGCTTCCTGCTTAAGGGTTAAAGTTTGACTAAACTTTTCTGGGGTATAAATCCATGTCAAACTTGGAACATTCACTTGGTAAACTCCAGAAGAAATATAGTAAACATATTTTTTCTTTGAAATTATACCTATTTCTCACTATTTATTATTTTAGTAAACAAGCAGAATAATAGAAATTCCTCTTGGAAAAAAAAAATAAATTAAACTGTGGAATACTGGTGCATGCTATAGCCAAGCAGTGAAAAGAAAGATTTTTAAATTTAGGGTTTATCTGGATTAGTGTGTAATGTTTGCAGTGACAGGTGTTTCCTTTATGCTTTGCCCAAATGTCTGGAAAGTAGTTTGTCATTAAGTGCTACATTCAGTGTGTATCTCAATTTCAGTATAACTGGAGGGTCTCTGGCTTTGTTAGGTCCTTGTTTTCACATCTGACCTCAGCCAGCTGGAGTCTATTGTTTTAAGCGTAATGTAACAGCTGACATAACATAACGGATATCAAGCCGAAAAACTGAAACAGGGCCGTGAACTGAGGCAAGGGGAGGGGAAAGGGAGAAGCTGGGAGGAGAGACAGGGGCAAAACTAGCTTCATGATTCAAAGAGGAAGCTTGCTGGCTTGTTTTCCCAGGGGGAATTAGCTAGGAAATAATGGGATGAGTCTGTTGAAGTTCTATTTGCAATTGATTACGTATGATAGACTACTGAGACAGGTTTGAATTTGCCAGCTGTCAGTAGCTGGTGGCTCTTGAATGGCTTTAAGTGGCCCTTGGAAGGCAAAACTGGAATAAACTCTGCAGGTGTGATGTAACTGTAATGCAGAAAAGCAGAATGCCAGTGCCTAAGAATAAAGAAAGTTCCAGGAGTTAGTAGAGAGAAAATAACTTAAATTGAGTGTATTAAGAACTTTATTTTGCCGTGTTGGGTTAAGTGGGTTCAATTAACTGACTAAAAACCCCAAATCAACTGGGCTTCTCGGTGGCTTTCTTTTTCTTGGCAGTTTCTAAAGTAAACTTCTGTGAGTTTGTTTTCTAAAAAGCTTCATTATTTTGTTTTCTTGACTTCTGTGTTTGACAGGAGCCGAGTGCATCTTGGCACTGAGAGCTAACTGCTCTTGGAAGGGGAATGAATAAATGAACATCCTCTTAGAAATTTGCCATGGAAAAAGTGACAAATATCTGACTTTGTGCACAGATAGAGAACAACAACATGGGAGAATACCCTTATTTCTTCATATGTTTTTAATGTATACGCTTCTTTACATATGTATTTATATATAGAAAGTTTCTTTTTTTCATCAGTAATTTGAAGAAAGAAGTACTTCTAGCTGGATTTCATTTGTATTGAGTAGAACCTCTGGCGATTCTGTCCTATTGAGAGTTTATTCTATGGCTTAGATGGGGCAGGGGAAAAAAGGCAAGATTGTACGCTGGTTGTTTTTTTCTTAAATGTATATGTGCAGAGGCAGCTAAATTACATTCTACATTTATAAGTGAAGTTTTTATGGCATGAGACCTGCAATTGTGCAGTGTGTTTAACTTTGTGTGTATGAGTCGTCATCATGACTTCAGTGGAGCTTCCTGTGTGCATAAATATTAACAGGATCAGGATGTAATAGGAAAGATTTCTTCAACAGAGTCTGCTTGTACTTAGGGATAACCTAGGAAGCATGAGTTTGATTTATGTAATTGCAAACTGTATTTATCTCACATTTAATGTTTTAAATGTATTTTTATCTAATTTACTTTTATTTTGGTAGTATAAAAAATGTCATCATGACTGAAGCATGAGTTGTGTTAAACTTGTCTTACACAAAGAGTTTCTAGGATTGCTCCCATTGTATTGTGAGGCCCAATTCTACTTTATCTCAGTAATCAGAAAGGCCTTGTGAAAGTTTATTAGAGCTGTTGATTCATTGGCTAGTAGTATTTAGCTTGGGCTTCTAGACTTTATCTCAGCTTATATAGTAAATGAATTTAATTGTGGAGCTCAGAACATGGTGTTTGTACTGAGCTACTGGAGAAGTCTTGATAGCCCAGAGAGTTGCCACGTTCTGCATTTTCTTTTCTGTGTTTGTGGCATGTCCTGTGCCTTGGGAGCAAACAAGGATGGGAGCCCATGTGCCCTGATAGCCACAGCAGTCAGAGGCTCTGCAGCAGAGTAAGTTCTGCAGGCTTCTGAGTTTCCTCTAGGAACCAAATACTGGGATCAATGTCCTAAAGCCTCTACACTGCTCAGCTATCCCTGATTTCAGGGACCTGTACCTTCGTGCATTGCTTACATCAGGTATTTCCACCTAACCCATTGACCAGGAGTATATTTTTAAGATGATGGGGAGCCAAGAGCTGTTACGGGCGCTCAGAAACAGCCAGACTTTGAAGTACTAACAAAATAACCAAAATGCCTGTTTTCACACCCAGTCTGTGAAAGCAAGCTATGTGCTGCCTTACTTTGATGGTTTCCCTTATGCTAATGACACTGAGGCTGGCCTCTTTTTTCCTCCAGCATGTTGTTAGCATCCTTATTAAGGTACCTTTCAGAAATTCTCCTTTTCGTTGTTTCTGTCAGTTTGATAGGATGTGTTTACACGTGGAATGCATGCAAAAGGAGTTGATTTACTTGCCCTTTATTCCTCTGCAGCTGTTCACCAGATCAAGGTGAGAAAGAATGTCTGCTGTAGAGGTGATTTGTGTATTCTATGATTCCCTGCAGCATGAGTGGGTACAATGCATTTAGATGCTGTTTTGTCTGTAGCATTGCAGACTGTTTTTAAATCGGATTGCGTGTATATGATGACTGACCTCCATGTGGCCCACAGGCAGGGAGCTTGACAGCTACCTTCTAGGAGCTGCTCCAAGTCATTGATTTAGTATATGGAGCTTGGAGTGAGTTATACTTAGAGGCCAAGGCTGGGGGAAAGGGAGGAGAGAATTAAATATTTACGAATCTTACCTCTGTAATGCCTTACAAACACGAGTGTGCTTAACCTCGCAGCATTCTTGGGAGGTGAATATTAGCAGTTTTGTGTGTAAAATTGGGTGATCCATAGCTTTTCCACTCTAAGTTGGCTTTGTGAGATAAATCCTTCAGAGAAGCCAGGCTGCACTTTCAAGAGAGGTTTTCAGCCTACATAAACTGGCACTGCCACCTGAAGAAATGATCCTGCTGCTCCATTCCTTCTGCCAACACAAGCATTTATGCAGCTCTGTTGTCAATTGCCTTGGAGAGCCCAGATGGGTTCAAATTAACCTTTTTTTTGGCCAGATGAGATTGCTTCTTTTGGCAACAGTTCTGGCTTAAACTGTTTGTGGAACTGCAGAGTAAGATTTGTTAGCTTTTGATAGTTAAAAGTGTGATGGAAACTTTATCTGCAACACAATTTACAAGCAGACTCAAGTGTTATTCTTCTGAGAAAGGACATTATTGTTGTTTCCATTACGGCCCTGCCTGTAAGATTGAGTACAACACCTAGTAGAGAGTGGAGCTACATGCTCTGAAAGATAGCTGCTACCCTCATAGGCCTTGCAGCCTAAACAAAGTGGTTGAAAAGGTAAGGGGAAGGAGGTTCTGAATGGGCTGCACAGCCAGGCACTGAGGCAGAGAAAACACGGCTTCCAGAAGTCCCAGTTTTGGCCTATTTGAATCATTCTGGTTCAGTGATGGCCCTCAGCAGTCACAACACTAAAAAGGAAAATACATTTAACTTCTTGTCTCATGTCTTAACTTAGAACTTTGAAGGTTTTGGTTTGGAGTTTTTTTGCCCCCCAAGATCTGAGATCTTGGCCCTTGTTTTACACACTGAAGCTTGCGCCTCTCATGTATTGATTTGACTGAATAATGAATTAAGTAGCATTTTATGTTTACTTTTCATCTGTTTTGCTGCAGGACAGCAGGGTTGCAGCCTGACAGCTGATTGAGGCCAGCTTGGCTGAGATTAAATTTATCCTACAGGTCTAGGCCTGCCTACCATAATCCAGAGCTGGTTATTGAACCCGAGTTGGCAGCTAGGCCATCTCTACAAACAAAAGCTGTTTTGTTCAAGCTCAGCTAGAACGGGCAGGGTGTAGGTAGGTTTGCAGAAGCATGTCTCTCTGGAAATCTTAAGAAGCAGTCATCTGCTAGCTCTTTGCTGCAGTCCCTCCATGGGATTTGCCACTGCCCAGAGCTGGGTTGTACTGTTGCTCGCTGTCATAGTCTGCTGCAGTGTCCAGCTGCCCCAGAAAGCCTTTTTTATTTTTGCCACCAAGGGTGGTTAAATCTACTGCGGCTGTAACAAAGAGGGCAACACAACAGTTTAGTTACCGTTGTTCAGCTTTGTGGGTGGTAATCTCCAAGATGAGAAGTGCAGGAATGAGGAGCAGGGTGGGGTGGTATCTTCAATCTCCTCCTGTCTTTGAAGTGATCCTGGGCACGTGGTTGCCCATGTCAGGTTAGCCTAGTCCCACAGGGTATAATTGTACTATTATGTCATCGTTATTATTAATACAATAACAGGCACATTTGGGGTTGAATTACTGCAATTTTTTTTTGATACAAAGGAAAAAAAAAACTAACCCACAGAACCAAGCCCTAGCTTCCATATATCTTTACACAGAATACTAAACGCGTGTGTAGAATCATCTCAAAACAGCAACTTACCTTGTAGATTCCTAACATGTGTGCTTCTATGTGTATTAATATATTTATAAAAAATTTTAAAAGCTCCTTGAATGAGTGAGATTTTTCAGATGCAGTGGCACGTGTTTTCATACTCACATGTTAGGATTCAGCTCATTAGTGAAACAGTTAAATATTTAACCACCATGAGTCATACACCTTTTTAAAACAGAGTTGAAATGGATATAAAGAAATAATTCTTTCCTTACTCTTAATTCTGAACTGGCTTAGGCAGTTACTATCTCATCCACAAGGAAAAAAAATCCAAGAAAATTAGGGGCAGTGTTCTGACTATACAAGTCAACTTCACAATGGTATGTGCTTACAGATACTTTTGTGATAGAGTGGGTAAGGTGGAGGGAATAGATCTGGGATCTTGTAGACCTTTTAAGAAGCAGAAGTTTGCAGCAGAAATTGAAATTGATAACTTTGTAAATGAAGACCTGTATTTATATGGCAACAGCACTAGGAAACTCCATGCTACAATGTAGAAAAAAATGCTTTCAAGTAGTATAGCAATAATGTGAAATTTCCTTTCCACTTCTTAATTGATTATGTCAGGTTAATGGCCGATGAGAGTCAGAGGTGAGAAGCTCAGCCATGCATCAAGTCACAAAAATGCACACTGAGTCCATTCTGTTGAACAATTCGCAAAACAAACAGGCAGTCTTTCAATCTTTACTTTGTCAAGGTCAACAAACCATGGTACTGAAATGCTAGTGAAGACATTAAGAGACATTCTGATTAGGAGAATCTCCTGTTTCACGAGTTGATTTGACTTTTGGAAAAAAGCGGCTGAAGTTTGGTTTCAAAGTGTTCAGACGCAAGGGACTGTTAGCTTTCAAATCCCAGGCAACTTCATTTATTTTGTAGCTTATGTGCAGGGGTGTTTCTGTCTTTAAAACCAGGTCATATCTTCATAGATACGTAATGAGCACTCGCAGCCCAGAAAGGCAGCTGTGCTCTGGGCTGCATCCAAAGCAGCCTGGGCAGCGGGTCCAGGCAGGGAGGGGATTTCTCCCCCTCTGCTCTGCTCTGCTCTGGTGAGAGCTCCCCTGCAGAGCTGCACCCAGCACAGGAAGGACGTGGGCCTGTTGGAATGAGCCCAAGAAGATGGTCAGAGGGATGGAGCACCTTTCCTGTGAGGAAGAGCTAAGAATTAGGTTTTTTTCAGCCTGGAAAAGACGTGGCTTTGGAGTGACCTAATTGTGGCCTTCCAGTACCTAAAGGGAGCCTACAAGAAAGATGGAGAGGGACTTTGCAGAGGAGCCTATGACAGGACAAGGAGGAGTGGCCTCAAATTGAAAGAGAGTAGGTTTAGATTGGATATTTGGAAGAAATTCTTTACTGTGAAGGTGGTGAGGCACTGGAACTGGTTTTCCAGAGAAGCTGTGGATGCCCCATGCCTGGAAGCGTTCAAGGCCAGACTGGATGGGGCTCTGAGCAACCTGGTCTAGTGTCCCTGCCCATGGCAGAAGGTTGGAAAGAGACGATCTTTAATGTCCCATCCAACCCAAACCATAATGTGATTCTATCTGTGCCCTAACTGCTGATTTCTTCTGATCTTGTGACTGTAATTAGCTATCATGTGGAAAGGAGAGACTAGTGTTTGTAAATATAGAGGGTAAGAAGTTTTCTTTTGGTCGTTTTCTCGCTGCAGCATTGCTAGTGCTTTTTGTTAGGAAGAGGGAATCAATGATTATTCAGAAAAATGTCCTTTGGCACTTTAAATCTCTATTAAGTAGAGTCAGGTAGCAGGGTCTTTTTTAATGTAACAGCTCCTCAGCTCTGTAGTTCCTGTACATTTCCCACAAATGTGTGGATTATTGCTACTTACATCTGGTAGGATGAACATCTGGAAAAATAGCAGGTGAGAAGTGGGCTATTCTGCTGCTATGCCTCATGGGACATAGAATGGAATAAAAGTGCAGGAGGGCATCACAAATAGTCTTGGTGTTAGATGACTGTTCATTAGGGAGAAAACAAGAGATTTACCTGAGAAAAGAGAGAGATTTAACTGAGAAACCCTAGTTGTCTGTTCCTTGAAACAACTGTTTCTCTCCTTGTTCCCTAATTCATTGAGGCATTGACAAAGCTGCCAACAGGTATTTAATTCTTCCTGTTATTCAAGGGAGATGTTGAGGTAGAGCTTTTTCACTTTGAAAAACTGTTAGGTTTAAAGAGTTGGCGCAAGGTGGTGGATGCTATCAGTGGAGCCTTTCATGGAAGGTGTAAGAAGTAGAGGAAGAAATATCAGGTGGCTTGGATGAGGGATGACGTGTCACTTCTGTTTATCTGTTATCTCTTGGAATAGGGACTTCTTGAGTATTATAATTTCTTAGTGAATTACAAATTTCCTCGTGGAACTGAATCTTCTGTCATTCTTTCCCTAGCTTGAACTTAAAAAGCATTACTGACTGAAGCAGTCTGCAAGGCATGGAGAATTCAAATACACAGAAAGCCAATGTCAGTTAAAATTTTGGGGGAACTTGTATTGCCTTCCTGAATGTGCATCTAGGCTCTCATGTACAGTACAAATTTGCTTGCCTGTCAGCTTTCTAAAATTAGAATTATTTTAATCACTTCTATATAAATATTAATTCCAACCCTTATCTTAAAAGGCACCAGGACCCAAGGTACTGTGAACATTTTAAAACAAAAATGAAAATTGGACCAGTATGGGGAGTTCTTTAGAACTGCTACTGTTTTCCTTGGTTATTATTAGTTCTAGATATAAGGTTGAAAACAGTCAGTAAAAATCCTGGTAAATATTTTTATTTTGTATCTCTTAATTTGTTTTATTTCCTAGTAAGATACTTTTCACGTGCTGTGGGAGCAGGAGCAAAAACAATGGCATCTGACTGGCCAGCACAGTGGAAGTGATATACAGAACAAATAAGGCTTCTTATTTGTAATCTCTTAGGTTTTTATTCATCTCAGTTCATAACAGAGGAAATCAATAATTTTCAGTTGCTTTGGTAAAGAAGTATTAGTTCAAAATCAAGCAGTTCTTTTAACAAATGAGCTTACTGTAATATTCCTGGCTGTAAGACTAAAGTTTCAAAGCAGTGTGCTTTTTACTTTGATTTATTTATTGTCAGTGGTTTATCAGGCCTTTGTTTGAATTAGGAGCCATTGTGGGCAGCCAGAAATTGAACTTTATGTAATATAATCTATCTGTCACTTAGTTCCCTAACAGTGATGCTAACACATTCAAACTTTAGCATCTGGACCTTGCACTTGAGTTTTCAGCCACGAGGTAGGGTCTAATGTTTCAGTGCTTCCATGTAGTCCCTTCCTAGCTATTTCCCATCTGTGTGGAACTGCCCCACTTCCCTAGGGGTCAGTCACTAGTGCTGCCAATGTCACCAAACAAGCCTTTTCCCAAGAGAAGTTCTGTTTAAACTGTGTCACATGTTAAACTGTGCCAGACTGCTGGATTCATTGTCTTCACCTCAAAAGTCAGGAAAATGATAATAAAGCAGAAAGTTGTGGGATTATGCTTGAGCATGTCTCTTAAGATGAATATATGGCTTTTTATTTCATGGGCCAATTCCAAAAAAAGCAATTCTCCAGTCTCATTTAATGATTTAAAGAAGAAAGGCCAAAGTATAGAAAGATAAGATGTGATTGCAGGAAAGACAAAGAACAAGCATTAGAGTCTACATCTGGGTTCTCACCCTCCCTGACAAAGTCAGTTTTTGAAAGAAAAATCTGTAATAGTTAATGTACTAAGTCTTATTAAAGTTTGCAATCTGCCCTCTACCTCCTGTAGAACCTTTATGGCTCTTAGGCTTTTCTGGGAATGTGTCTGTACTTATTTCATGCTTTCCTAGCTGGAGAATACCTTGGTAGAAAGCAGGCAAGCCTGTCCTTGAGCAAGAGAAAAATTCACACCCAGCCTGGGCTTCCTGTGAGCTTCCAAGAACGTGCTTCTGTGATTGCTGCACCTATTTCACGTGCTCCTGGTGGTGCCTGGGAGTTTGCTGTAAATGAGGGCCCTTTGTGCTTTGGGCCCAAACATAATATGGAGACTTAAGTACTGAAGGATAAAAGCAGTAGGTGGCTGGACTGACTGAAGGACACTTCCCCAGATCTGTGCTCATTTTGTGCATCACAAATTAGCTGTTGGCACTAGTGATGGAAGTCCAAACCATCAAATAAACAGAGTATCTCTTCTCATACACCCTCCCTCTGTTTTCTTCTGTGAATTGGCTTCTTTGTTGAGGTATTAATTCAGAAGCCGGAAAGCTCAACTAGAGCCAATGAGCAGGAGGCTTAGCCTGGAGCAGTACCTCCTCTGTCTCTTGAGCAAGTAGCAGCGAGGGAATGCAACTTCCCTCAAAACATCTGGCACAGCTGAGCTGTGCCAGTACACCCTTCCTCCCGCAGGGAAGATGAGTGACTCCCAGGGTGGGGCCAGATCAAAAGGAAGGTGCAGGGAAACGGAAGCAGGGGTGAAAAGGGATTCCAGAATGTTTAAAATGTAGCTCCTGCATCTGTCTAGTGGTCTAGCTCCTGTTTGTAGAATAAATTTCATGAAAGATGGACTTATTTATGTTAGACTGTGATATGTAGGTCTAGACCAACTGGCATGTTTTAGAGTTTGGGAAAGAAAAGGAGACCAAGGTATTTTGCTTGCACTTTTTGCTTTAAGGTAATTTAGTCTAAAAATCTTTGAAGTAAAATAAACATTGTATTTTAAGTAGCCAAAGGCATTTACTATGCTTGCAAAGACCTTTGCTCTTTGCAGTCTGGTTTGAGGAGATTTGTTTTTTGTCTAGAAGAAACAAAAACATTTGTAAGCTTGCGTCTGACTCCTAGACTGCCACTTCTGTGTGAGGTGGAATTGTACAAAACTTCATTTTAATATTGCTCCACAGGAGAGGTATGCTGCTAGTGGAGGGGTCTGGAAAAGCTTCGTGAAACTCTTTCTTTCAGGGTTTGCTTTGAAGAATGGTGGGTTGTATTTGTTTTGATTTCCCTCCCTGTAGTGGTGCTGCTTGGATTGGCAGTAAGAGTGGGCTTGATGCAGGTGCTGTTTAGAGAAGTGGCCCTCCCAAACCTGAACAGGTGACTGTGGGTCAGGAACTGTCCCTGAAAGTCTCCTGTGTGATGGTCACCACCTGACATCTGGAGCACCTTTCAGATCTTTGCAACATTCAGTGGTCCTGCACTGTGAAGTCTGTGTCCATCTGTTGTAATTAACTCTGCTGGCAGGGACAGATTGATTATTAGCAGTGGAAATCCTATGCAATATGACAAACCTTGAAGTCAGATGAAGAGTAGCGTTTTTAGCTCATTTTATTATAATCCTCCCTGCTTCTGCACCATGAGTATATGTGGACCAGATCAGTGCTCAAAATGCATTTGTACGTCCTAAATGTCAATACCTGCGGCACTCTTGTTAAGTTCAGTAGATACAAAGGTTTCACTTATAATTTAAATGGTGAGCTACAGATGCTTATTCCCTACTCGCATGGGAAAAGTTTTTAAATCCAGGTTTGGTACCTACTGGTTATGTTTTTCAGTGCAATCTAAATAAAGTTGTGGACTTTTGTGGAGCTTTGTAATTCACAGAATTATTGATCTTATCTGATTCAGTGCAGCATTACTGCTAATTCAGATCTCTGTTTTCATCTTTCTACAAAATAAATTTGTAAAAGGACAGAAGCAATATGTGATGAACTGGCCACAACCCCCACTCCTGCGGTTCTCCTGCCCCTCTGGCAGGGAGGAGGCAGAGAATTTGAGAGTGAAGTTCAGCCTTGGAAGAAGGGAGGGGTGACTGGAAGGGGTTTCAAGAGTTGGTCTTATTTCTTATTGTCTTGCTCTAACTTGACTGGTAATAAATTAATTTCCCCAAGTTGAGTCTGTTTTGCCCAAGACAGTAACTGTCCTTATCTTGACCCATGAGCCTTATATTTTCTCTCCCTGACCAGCTGAGGAAGAGAGAGATGGAGTGGCTTTGGTGGGCACCTGGTGTCCAGCCAGGGTCAAACCACCTGTATAGGTTATGTAATAAAGTCAGAAAACGCCTTGAAGTGTGAGAATGTGATTCTGGTAAACAGATACCCACACCAGATTAAAAACCAAACCAAACCCTCTTAAGAGACTTGGCCTCAAGAAAACAAGGTATGCAGAAGCCAGCAAAACCTACTCTAGGGGAAATGCTTGTTTTTCTGCTAATAAAATACTAAAGTAAAAATTTTAATTGTATTCAAATAGCTTTTGCCAAATAGCAACAACCATGCATGAGTTTCTCTACTGTCTTCTGAATTATTTATACGGGAAAAAACTTGGATCATGGTTTTTCCACTAAATCTTTCAAAAAAGAAAAAAATAATCACACAGGAAAGGTTTGTGTACATGAGAGAATTTTGCTTGCTTATGTTGTTAGAGCTTGATTTTGCTCTTTGAATGTAAGGTTATGTTTAAAGCTACATTCTTCTGGCATCTACTGAGGTTGTGTTCTTCAGAACTCTTTATATGGGCTAAAATAAGCAGTAGTAGTTAAACAAATATGGCACAGTCAAAGCAAATGCTTTGATCAAGTATTGTTGACAAATGTACTGTTATGGAAAGCTTTAAATAACATGTTTTATTTCTGTCTTGCTGTAGTGCATGGCATTAGATGAATCAAAACAGGTGGATTTTAAAAGTTATATACATGTTTTAGAAACTGGTGATTAATCAAGAATTATAGTAGTGCAATGTGTATGTCTTTTAGTAAGTGCATTTAAAAACACATTTGGCAATAAATACATCATTTAGGTACATAACCAACACTTAATTTAAGGAAAAGTTCAAGAGAAATTACGACATTGCCTAATCTTTTGTATGCATCTTGAATTAGCTCCTTATTCCTGTTTGGAGAGAGATTTCAGCTTTGGGTGGGGTTTAGAGCGTCTGGAGTACCTGTACACAGCAGCCTTCTGCAGGGGAACATTAAAGACTTCAGCTACAAGAGCCTCAAAGTGCAGGTTGTCCTCCTAATATTTGTGAGATCCTGTCATGTTACTTGTCACTCCTGCTGTAGTTTTAGGGGCTGCAGTGATTGTTATTCAAAACAGAGTGTCTTTTGGACAGAGAAAGACATAACTGTTGATTTTAAACACTTAGAGACCTTTGCCGTCATATAAATACCTTAAGGAGCTTTCCTGTGCCAAAAACTTAGAACTATGATCTGTGAGATGCAAACTACTTGATGAATTGGCACAAAAAGTGACAAGTTAGCAGTAGCAGCTTTTAAATATGCATTGTACCACAAAACATAATGCCTCAAAATGAAGGATCTCTCAATTTTTTGGTTGTTCGAGATCTGAGCTGTATAAATGTGAGAAGGGATTGTAAAGTGCTGATTTGCTCTGTGGTGGTTTTTTTTTTCTGAAAAATAAACTGTTGAACTGGAATCTGTAAGATGGTTTCTGTTGAGTATCAGTGGAGCCGAAATTTCACCTGCTCATCCCCTGGGTCTGATTTGTTCCCATGAGAGGTGGGAGACAGTCATCTGCAGTGGCTCTGTGGCTTCTGCAGCTGTTTACTGTCTGAAGCATTGGTTGAACATTTGTTGGTCTCAGATGAAGTTCATGCAATAGAATAAGAATTCTGTGGCCTATGAAGTGTTGGATACACTGTTTTCTTTTATCCCTGCTGTTGGACCTGGCAGAAAATCAGTGCATTTACCTCACTTGGTTGTTCGGAGGTTTTTTTTTTTGGTTTTATTTTTTACGTTTTAACTTCATAGCTTTCAGGAACTTGAGTGCTGCCTTTTGCTTAAAGCTCAAGTATGAGCACACACCCTCTAACCTGAGGCTGAGATGTCCAAGGCTGGGCCTCAGTGTGTTTTTGCCCCTCTCCTGCACAGATTTAGGGATGGAGCCATCGAGGTTCCAGCTAAAAGCAGAAAGTGAGGTGGAACAAATGCCAGCCTAATTGCATTTCGGAAATGAATCACTAGCTTCTAAAATCTCTAAAAAGCATGGGTGAATCTTTCTGATGTATGTAAGTGTCAGTTGACATATATCTTGTCACCACCATGTCTCTGGCAGTTTACACTTAAAAGAACTCAGCTTTTTTTACAGGTGTGCAAATTTTGCTCATAGTGCTTATCAGTTTGGAAGACAGGGTAGGACTTCCTAAACCACTGCAATATTTCAAAGTGAGGACTTTTTCACTGGAGGTAATGCTTATTTATAGCTGTTGTGTAACTATATCAGTAAAATACTACTAAAAAATGTAGTGCCCTGTTACGCACACCCTGATTTCTGGGTCCTAAATGTCTTTAGGAGAGCTGATGAACTTGCTTGTTTTTCTGATTTAAATGAAGTGTTGTGCTTTCAAAGCATGATGAAGTAAACAGATTTGATACTTCATTCTCCTTCGTTGGATGCTGATGTATTTTAAGAAATATACATTTATTTATATATTTATTAAATTAATTATATTAAATATTCTGTACTGTCACTGCAGTACAGTGTGTATGTTGTACAGTTTGAAAGAAGGATAGGCGTGGTTGTGATGTAGTGTCCGAATATAATTTAATCATTTGATTTTTCTAGCAAAATTGATTTGAAATAGAAGAAAAAAAATACCCTTTTACATCTGTGGAATATAAGTGCCATGATCATCTCTGGAATGACTAGCCTTTGGAGTTTAAGTGAAAACCCCTCCCAAAATGGGAAGCCAGCTTCAAGGTTTAGTTGCAGCAGTGGTGTACTGGGGGTTCACTGAAAGTCTTTTTTAGTGTCACGAAGACTGACTGCTTTCCTTTCTTTATTGCTTTACTTTTTGTCAGAGCTTAAGTGATCTTTAGTCTCAGGCATCCGTAATCCTTTGCTATGGCAGGGCTGTGTGGGCAGCTACCTGAATGTAATGAAGAAACTCACCATGAAGTGGAAATTGCCATGTAGATAAGGTCTAGGGAAATTGGGTTTAAATGAAGAAAGCAATAAGATGTAATCTCCCAGGAGATCTGAAAGGAAATCTGATTGCACCATCTGATTTAGGGAGGAAACACTGATTTTTGCTGATGTGATTTTTCTGCTTTTACTTGTCCTACGTGTCAACATACAGTCATTGTGTCTGTAACTGCAGCACTAAGGAGAAAAGATGTGTAAATGTTTTTTGTTGATAAAGCCCCGCATAAAAGTCCCTATGTGCCTACAGGTTCTTCATTACAGCCCTGTCCCTCAGCACAAGTCACAGGGTGGCTGTTACATTGATTGGTTAAAACCCTGAAAAAATGTTCTTCTAAGAATGCCTAGCACTACAGACTGTCCACAGCAAAAAGGAGAGACGTTTTCTTCACTTGTAATTTAAAAACAGGAAACATGTCCAGCCCTGTTCTTTAGTAGAATGCAAAGGAAAATGTTGGTTGGGATCTTGTGGGCAGCCTGAGATTTTGGAGTTTTTTTCCCCCTCAGCTAATCTTGGAGGACCAGGAATGGCTGCCCCCTCATCTGTAATTTCTTTGTTATCCTAACTCTTCACTTATTCCTTGAGGCAGGTTAATGCCTTTCAGCTGCACCCTTGTCTCACACCTGAGTTGGGGACACAAAAAACCCTCTGCAGAACCTACCTGCTGACACTGTCTGGTAGGGCTGCTGTGACAGGAAGGCAAGGAGGAGACTGGCTGCTCTCTCTGTGCTGCTGTAGGCTGAGCACGCCCTGATTGTTATTTCTGGATGTGCTGATTCAGCGTGGCAGCGGTGCACTATATATACAAAATATGAGTGGCTACATATGTCAGATTAAAAAGTAAACAGGGCAGAGTGCATCCTCTGATGTGTATTTATAGCACACTGACATCAGCAGGAGTTATGTACATCTGACGGTGGATTCAGCCTGTGCAGAAAAGTGGAGAAAAGCGTGCCTCAAGCCAAAGCTGCATATCATATGTTTCAGTGAATATCACTTCTAACTGTCCTTATATATACCCTACTTACATTGTATATCTAACCTCAGCGATTAGCGCCTGTTAGGTATAAATGTGGTGACAAGCTGTACCTTTCTGGAGTTGCTTAAGAGTTACAAATAGGCATGACTGAGTAGTTGAAGGACATTGAATTAAACATGCTTGAATTAATAGGGTAATGATTGGTGCTGCTCAGAGCTATAAAATAAACACTAGCTGGAGCTCTGTGCTATGTGGCAACCGGATCGAGCCGTGGGGTTGCTGAAGTATTCTGAAATGACTCAACTTTAAGTGAGAGAGATAATCCTAAGAAAGCTCTCTACGTAGGCTCCCCGTGCAGTTAACGTTTTAAACCCCCCTTTGGCTTGTTGTTATGACTTCAAAGATACTCTAAAGCCTTTGTTAAATTGATCATTAACTCGGCAATGTTATAATTAGACATTTGAACTTGGCTGCATTCAAAAAGAAAATACAAGAATGAAAATCCTGACCAGCGTTGTTTCTCTGCAGCTCATCAGCATGGTCAGAGAAGGATTAAAGTTCCACAGGAGTTAAAAAGCAATGGGGATTGAAGGCATTAACTGGCCTTGCAGGATGGATAGGGAGCCATTAATCCACAAAGTTTTTCTTTGAAAGTGTGGAGCGAGAATAATGTCAGGAACCTGAAATGGGTTTCTGCTGGAGATTTAAATTTAAGCTCATAAACCATTCTGATGGGAATCTCGCACTAGAAGCATGTGTTGGGGAATCCTTAAGTTCGCAGCCCAGCAATTGAGCACGTTACAGCCATCAGCTGTGGGCTGCCACTGGCCCATTCCAAGGCTGCAAAACCAGCAGAGGAAGCCCCGGAGGCGGCTCTAAACAATAGCAAGGAGCCCGAGCAGCGGCTGGGAAGATTGAGGGTGGCTGGAGGCTGCGGTTAAAGTTTATGAGGTCTGGGAGAAGCTCAGCCCTATGTCTCCCACTTTCTTTGCTCAGTCTCTCCTGATGGAGTACAAGTCGAGACAACAGCTGGTAGCTACTATAAGCCCGGCTGCAGAGTGGATGGGAAAACCTGTCTCCATAGTAACAGAGCAGGCATTGCATGTGCTGCTCCTGCTAGATCTGGGGAGTAGCTGGCTAAAGACATCTGGTCAGTGTAGCCAATTCTCTGGGGAAATTAGCTCATTTCATCTGATAGTAACCACAGAAACTTTTGGCTTGGTTTAATAGTATGATGCTGAACATGAGATAGAAACAACTGGTTCAGCAGTTTTGAGAGTCAAAGACTATCTAACTACTTTAAGATAAATATTTTGGTAAGGAAGGCTATTGCTTGTGCTCATTACCCACCTCCTGCTTTTCCCTGTGGTGAGGTTTCTGTCTAATAATAGGTGAGTCTTCAGTGTGGGGTGGGTTTTATCAATTCAAAGATAGCTTTCTCTTTCTAAATATTTATTTCTTCTGCTTATATTGAGCTCTTTTTATTATACAGTGAGCCCTCTAAGCCTTTCATCTTAGGGAAGCTCTATATAGTGTGAGATAATGTCTGTGTTAACATACTATGGCCTGTGGTCTAAGAAAAGTTCACTCTCCACCTGCAAAATCTTGGGTCAATTAACCCTTACACGTTTTCAAAGGAATATTCTGAACAGTTATGCAGATAAAAATAAACCTCAAAATAGCTGTTGAATATGTGTCAAATTCTTGAGTTATTTAGCATTAATTAAACCAATTACAGATCATAATCTATGCACAATACAGGAAAATTCCTAACTGACTTTTGTGGAACAAATTCTGCATCCAATAGGCAGAGACTATAATGAGTATATGGTGGTTGGGTATGTTGGCTGTTGTTGTTTTCCTGTTTACCGTAAAATTTATCAGCTCATACTATCTTTGCAACACTCAGAAATTTGGAGGAAATTGAAGAATGGAAACTTTTTTTCCATTTGCACATTAGAACATCATTTCACATTTTTTCGTATGCCAGTAAATGATTGTAGTGGATGATAGCTTTTTCTGGAAGAATAATGCATGCAGAAAAGTGTTTTTGAAGTGGCCCAAGGGGAACATCCTAAATATGCGGGGCACACATTTAAAGAAATGCTTTATCTTCCACCACTCCTCACCCACACCTACTGACACCTGCTCCTGGTTGCAAATATTTGAGCTCAGTGGGTTGTTGTGACCATCATGAC
This sequence comes from Bombycilla garrulus, assembly GCA_013400315.1. NCBI lineage: Eukaryota > Metazoa > Chordata > Aves > Passeriformes > Bombycillidae > Bombycilla > Bombycilla garrulus. The sequence goes on along the minus strand of VXBU01003114.1, from coordinate 678,308 downwards.
CTAAAAAATGAAAATGTGTGGACAGGCATGAGTGCAAACCGTATGTCTGTTTATGGAAGACCAGCAGAGCTGTCAGTCTTTGAGAAGCCCTACCCATGATTTCTGTTTGAGCATGTGGGGTTGAATGAGGGAAGTGTGTTCAGCTCTGCTGGACAGCACCAATAAATTATTTTATGGAGAATAAGAGCTGCTAGCCACCATAGTTCTAAAGGAAGATCTAAATGGCATCTAAAAGGCCTTAACAGAAATATTATAATAAAGGAAGGGGCCTGCCCTTCCCTGATCAGACAATTGCAGCAGATGTTCAAGGGCCCCAGGTGGGTTATATAGATGTTAATAAACCAGATGAGCTAGAATCAGTTAATGAAAGAAGTTTAATCAATCTGAGTTGATTCAAGAAGTGACTGACTACCTGATGAACACATGTACCTTATTGAATGAAGGTTTTTTCAGTTTTCTTTGTCTGCTGAGCTCATGCTCCAATGAACCAAGAGTTACATCTCTGTGGAGTTAAACCATTGAAAGTGGGTGTCAGATTTTTTTTTTCCCCAAATGCTTTTATTTCCTACCTGGAAACAGTCATGTAACAATGTGAAGCAGCATGTGGGTGAGCGGTGGTAAAGACTGGCATGAAGGAAGGCTTTCCTTTTCCACTCTGGGCTTCATATTGTGTTTCCTGGCAAATGAACTGTCCTTGAAACTAAAAAACAAACCTCTTGGTTTTACAGTTTTAAATTTCTGGCTACAGGAATCAATAAGAAAAATTTCCATTTAATCAGAGAAAAATTATGATATTATTATAGAAAGCCTTAAGGTGTGAGGATACTTTGGGGGTCTTGAGGTGGATGGTTGTTTGCCTTCCTGCATTTTGTTTGCTTATTCTTGTGAAGCCAAATGGCTTCTGTTGAAACTTGCAATAAGTCTTCCTGAGGCTGGATGTTGATAAAAATTAGGGAATTCCAGTCAGTGTGGTTATTAACATGAAATCTTTCCTCTCAGGGTATAGAGAGGGTATTTCTTTTCCACTGGACTCCTTATTTTCACAACATTTTCAGGAAGTTTAAATCTCCTCTGGCATGCCTGGTCTTCTGATCTGTCCAGATCAACTCATGGATTTGAGAGTTTTGAGAGGGAAACCGGAGGCAGACAAGGTAATCATATGGATCTCTCTAGGGAGACCAGCCCAAAAATAGAGACTCTGCACAAACATCTCTCTCAAGTGAGAACTTAGAGTAAATTTCCTCAGTAAATTTCCTCTGCTTTTTATACTGTTGCTCCAAGCTGAATTCACAGCAGTTTTTCTAGGATGACTGGGGGTTTTTGAAGCTTTTAGCTATTAGTTAGGTTAGATAGTATAAGATAGTCATATATGCTGTCCCTTCATGGAGAAGGCTAGGTACTCCTGAAATCATAGCTGCTTACATCTCAACGCACCTACGACACTTGACATGGATTTCCCTTTGTACATCCCTATTTCTGTCCCTTAACTGGAGAAAAAGGCATGCATTTTTACCTTGTTCAAGTACTTGGAGTTTGCAGTCCCCATGAAGTCACTTTCTAGCATGGCAGCTAATGCTAATTTAGTTAATCAGTGTAAATACTAATGTTGCTTGTATAATTGTTTCGTAGTCATGAACATGCTTGAAAACCCATCACATGTGGCTGCAGAGGTTTTTAGGAGTTTAGCTGGTGTTTGAAATATGGTACAATTGCATTTCCTATGCCTGGCTACACGCTAGTGTCTTTTCCTGTGTTTTCCTTTTGGGAAGCATAAATTGTTGGTTATGTGGCTCAGTACTCAGATGCTGTAAGGATGTAATCTTCCCCTTTCAACAGACAGGTCCAACTGTGCTTGTCTGTTATGGATTGCAGCTTGCTTCAGTGGTCATCCCATTGGAATGGATGGGGATATTAAAGAATAAATTGTTGCAGAGTGGAGGTGTCAGAAATCAGATCTGTGTATGTACCATGGGCAGCTTAGTGTTAAAGCCTCAAGACTGAAGTCTAATCCCGAAACAAAATTTCAGAAGTATTCTTCCTGCCAAAACTCTGAATAGCTTCTTTTATCATTGGGTCCTATGATTGCGTTGGCTCACAGGGAGAGTTGCACAATGTACTGAGCAGCAGTGAAGAGGTACAACCTGAGCAAAAGAAGAGCTTCTCAGCTCCTGAACAGGAATAAATACTTCAGTCCATTCCTCTAAGCCTGAGTTCTGACTGAATTATCTTTGTATTTATTTTAACAGTAAAACAAGTTGAAGGTTGAAAAAAACATCCTGCTTTAAAGATCAGAAAGAACCACAGAACATGAAGTGAAGTTAAAAGGAACTCCTTGAATGTTGTTAAGGATTCCAGAAGTACTCTTTAATTGCTGCCAAAGCTAATGTGGCTTGGATTTCTGTGGAAAACATCAGTGCAGTAGCCAGTTAGTATACAAATATCTCCAGTTTGGAGTAGATTCCCCCTCCCCAAGCTTATTCACCCTGTTCTCCATGTTAAAAAAAAAGTGAATCCATGTTTAATGTTACACTTGACATTGAAACGTTCAAAGATGATTTCTCATAGCAGTGTGAGGAGTTGCACAGTGGTAACTGCTTGGTGTTGCTCTGAGAACTGATTGCCTATTCTACCATCACCATGGTTTGCTGTCATTTTAAAGCTAAAAAGTAATTTAAGTCAATTCCATGAGCCTGCAATTAATTCACAAAGTGTCTGAAAAGAGGACTTTCTCAGTGTTTTTCAGAGTAATTTGGCACCCAAGATGAACATAGTGTGTGTCTTCATAGCATGAAATACCCGTTACTATTACTCAAAGGCTGTGAAACCGCATAAAGGATTACCAGAGGGTTTCTACCACATTTAGAGCACCATAAAGCTTGATGTTTAAATAGGCACAACATTTCTGGCTTTATCGGTGTGCTGTTTGGGACTAGTAATGTGGTACATGATAGGAGAATTCTCTGATATAACATGCTAAGGGCAGATTCCTAATGAGGAAAGCTTTATTGTTGGGCTTGCTAAAAACATGCACTCGTGTCATCAGCTTTGCTATCCCAAGTGCAATAGCTTATGAATATTTAAATACCCCAATATGGGACACAGCTGTAAAGTACTTTACATAATCTAGTAGGTTTCCTTTGGCTATCCAGCTGATGAGGAAATGCATATTGTACACAAGGCAGTTCCTTTCTAGTGTAATTTAGTTGTTATGAATTAAACCCTGAACAAGTACTAGCAATTCACAAAGTTAAATGTGAATGTGTTGTGTTGGGGAAAGGGGAAACACAAGGTTGTCATTAAAATAATTTTTAGCAGAGCTGTTTTAGCTTTACATGCACTATTCATGTATCAATGTTTGCTGGTTGTGCATCAGGACGCCCACTCTTTTTCCTCTCACTTTGTCTTTAAAAAATAACTTTGCCTGTAATTATTTATTTTGCATACTGAGAAAATATTACTATAAAAGAAAATTTTTACAGTGGAAAAAACATTATCACCTCTCAGTAATGGTGTGACATGAAGAATGTAATGTGTTTCAGTTACCACTCACACAGGTTGGTGGTTTGCATCGTGAGTTAGTAAATGTTGAGGTTGGGTATGTTTAAAGCAAGGACTCACCTTTCTTTAGTATAACCTCTTGCTTCACTTCTGTAAGATGACTGCTACAAATGTGAGTTTTCACGAGTTCCATTGCTGCTGATCACATATATTTTTGTGTGGGATGAGCATTTTTGGTTCCAATGGCTAATCTTGGCTCTCTGATTTGTCAGTAAGGCCTTTGGTGTCCAGATTAGACTTTAATTATTTTTTTTTGTTGATATCGCATCTAACGGGATCTTGAGAGGCTTAAGCAAGACAGACATACGAAAATCAACTCTTTTTAAAGAGTAAGCAGAAAAGTTTTATAATTATTGACAGAATTCATCTAACTGTGGAGTAAGACCAACATTTCCTTCATCACTTACTGGGAAAAGTTATTTGGAGAATTTTGAAAAAGGTGTTTATTTTAATTACTAATTTAAGCAACACTAAATTTCATATCAGAGAGAAGAGGCTAGAAAATTCTGCTATTCCTCAAGAAAATGCTTCAGTGAACCACCTGGAAGTATAGTTCACATAAAGAGCAGCTATGCTTTAAGCTTTAGAAAAATGAGTGCAATAATATGAAGTTCTGCTCCACTGCTACCAGTTGGATGTTCTGATATATTAATGCATTTCTAATGCGTAACCAGTGCTTTGGTTCTTCTAATAATGTGTATTTTAAAGTGTACTTGAAGTCTGACCTTCATTTCCCAATGTTCCAGCACAGAAGAGGCTCATCTATCTATCCTCGTGCCCGTCACTTTAAGTTGCAATTGTTTTTAACTCTTCAACTACTGCTCTGCAGAGGGGATTCTTCTGCTTGAGTGACTTTTGCTTGGTATTGTGCAGAGTCTTGAGTTTATTGTTGACCTGTCCAAGGCACTGCTTTTACAAGGTCCCTCCTTTTTCAAAGAGCTTTGGAGTACAGTGTTGCTGAATTCTGCCAAATACCAGCTTGGTGGTTTGTTTGGTTTGGTTTTTATATATATATATATATATTTTATTATTTATTTTTTTTTTCAAATTAATTCCTTATAATGCCCATTAGTTTCCTGAGGTATTTGATGTCTTGAAGCTCAGACCAGCTGCTACTGAGAAGTGCATGGCTTTTAAAAGATTTTTTTTTCTTCCATCAATGAATAGTGCACTTGTCCTTTATTTGTAAAGGGAGAAGAGGAAAGGTGATAGTGAGTGATGGGAGTTTCACAGAGCTGCAGTTCTCCTTTAGTAATTTTGAATTCTGCAAAGAGCTGCCTCTGCACCATTTATTTATGTTGGACCCAAAACTGATAGAAACATGAATTCATGTAAAATATAAGTCTTTGCACATAACGGTAGCTTGGTTAATGGGGTATGCAACTTCAGAGAGATCTGGCATATATCTTCATTTTGCAAATGTAAGTTTAGTTTGGTCTCTTTGGAACACTATCAAAGGTTTGGAGAGAGTTTGCACAGTGTTGGTCATGTGCTTTGGTATAAATTAAGTTCCCATTTTGGAATGCTCTAATCCTGATGTGCTGAATGATAGCCACAACTGTTCAGTGCTCGTTGGTTGGAACGGGTGCAGGAAATTGGCACCAGGAGGAAGCTACTTTGCCTTCAGTACCTGAAATGTATTTGCCACTTAGCTGAAAATGCTGACTTTGTTGCCTTCAGTTACGTTTATTTTGCAAGACAAATAACTCTCCTCTCCTCTCCTTCACAAATTGTAGAGGCAACTGTAAAATGCTGACTGAATGGGCTGTGTACATATGGCATCTGAGAGGGTTTTTATTAGCTTAAACTAGCACATGTGTTTTCCTGTGAGGAGTATTAAGTGCCTGGACTGCAGGTTTAGTGTGTGACTGTTTTTGCAGCTGTGTGGAAGAGCATGATGTGTATTCCCTGGAGCACGCCTGGGAGAGAGCTCAAGTATGTTGAGGCAAGAGCAGGTTGTGTTTATGAGAATGTCAAACAGAAATATGGCACTTGAACCCTTATCAGTGCTGAGCCTGATACTGGTAACTGAGTGACTGTCACCCAGGTGTGTGAAAGGATTTTGTTTCAGAATTTGATGTCTTTATACTTTTAACTTTGTCCTGCCAGACCAGACAAAAATAGAGTTTTCTTTCTTCTTCCTTTTTTTTTCATGTTGAGGAAGTTGAAACCGATGTTAGTCACTTAAAATTTATTTCTTTTTAAACTGTTGCTGAAGACCATGTACATTGCTCAGGCCAGAAATCCATTTGGAGGATGCATTTTGAAAATAAGTGGCTTCTAGAAGAAGATATCATGAGTAAATGTTGAATTCATGTCCTGCTTGTGGTGATCTCTCACTCTTCTTACTTGTGGAAATTTCATCACATCCCGGAAAGAGTCCTGTAAAACCAAAAACCACATAGAGGAGAGCAGCAAGGCCAGAGCTGCGAATCCTGAAGCGAGGCTAGCACACAGGACCATTCCATAAATCACTTCTTGGAGGGAGGGCCAGGCCTTGGGGAGATGTTCTGCCTGCACAAGAGGGGTAAGAAGTTAGAACTTGGTCAGAAAGAACTCCTCTTCAGCATACTCTGTATCTGCTTTCTCAGGAACAAGTTGTTGAAACAGGCCATGAATAAATAGCTCATGGGATCTGGATGAGGGGGCCTCATGTTTCTGTGCACATCCAGCTGTACTTCCATCCACAGTGCTTCTTGTCTTGAAGCATTTGTTTGGGGGTGGGTGGTGAGTAGTGGGTTTTCAAAACCACTGAAACAAAAATATTTTTTTATCAATGCTCCTTCTAACTTCGGTTTGAACAAGTGTTGATGCTTCCTGGATGCTATTACAATATGGCCTAAAACAACAAAAAAAGTACATTATGTCTGAAGCTACTAGAGTTCAAGTGTTAGTGTTATCGAATTTTATAGCAGGTGACCAGAACTTGACCATTGCGTCTTAAAAATGCCATCTACCCTTACATTCCCTTTTAGCTGTACAAAGTGGAGCTACTGCAAGTTAAGCTAGGCAGATCATGGTCAAATTCTTCGTTTTGCATGTCTCTGCTTACAGATAAGAGATGCTGTGCAATATTTATCTTAGAATGGAGTAGTGTTGTGAAGTGATAGTCTAAGGGTATAAAGGAAATACGCTTTGCAGGGAGACACAGTGGCTTTTAATTGCGCTGTCATCTGTAGCTGGAAAGCAACAGGCATACAGTCCCTTCCTGAGGTCCCTCAATAAATTCCATGTTGGCTGTGGAGCAAAGGCAAGACTTATGAGCTGCTTGGTGTAAGGCATGGTGGGTATGAAGTAGCTTTTTAAAAAAGGAGTGAGAAAGGTTGTTTAATAAAAAGCATGCAAAGATACTTGACAGGATGAAAATGCTCTGATCAAGGAAAGTAGCCACTGTGTAAATAGTATTCTTATGACAGTTCTCTGTAACACAGAAATACAGACTTACTTGGCTTACACTGATTTTTTTTTAATAGTCTGTAGCAGTTCTTTCTGCTCATATTAGCATATTGTATGTACTAATGAATGAGTTTGCATATTTGTGAACTGTGTTTATATATGCTTCATCTGAAGTGTAGGTGAATAGTTCCTTTGAATTCAGTAAGATATAAAATTAAGCATATGCTGCACTGGGTAGAAGCCAGAGTATTTTTTCACTTTGAAAGAGAGGGTCCTGAATGCATTCCTTCTAGAGACTTTTATGAAGGCCTGAGTAAGAGGTTCATGAAATAAACAGAAAGGAGTAGGGATTTTTAATCATTTTTGTCTCAGGGTTAGCATTTTGACACTCTCTTTCTCTCTTGTCAAATACTTTAAGTTTGAAGTCTACTTCTTGAGCGTACTTTGTGATGGGGGAGAGCTGCACATTAAAACGAGTGCCGTAAAATAAATGTGCAAGCCAGCTTAATTCACGTCTGCAAATTCCTGGTGGATATCATCAGCAACCATGTTCAAAAGCTAAAGACAACTGCATTATGAAGAGACTTATGCAGGGGTGACGGTGTGGAAAGTTGTTGTAAGGCAGCCGTGCTCCGAGACCGTGCCTTCACGTGCAAAGTTACACCACTGACATCTAAGGCCTTTTGGGGCTGGTGGAAAAATTCCAGCTTTGCCAGCGTTTGGGTTTGGCTGAAACCTTTAGTGAGGACAGAGTGAAGGAAATCAGCGAAAGGCTTTTTAAATACACCTAAAGGAGTTAGGTGCCCGAGTCCTATTGAAATTCAATAGGATTTAGTTGCTTGGGGCCTTTGGAAAAATTTCAACCCAAAATTGCAAGCCTGAAGTATTCTTTAATGGTCCCAGTGCTGTTGTTTTGTGCTCTCAGCACTGATTAAGGGAAAATAAAAAACCTTTGTCGCAATCATCTGTTCTAGCTCTGTTTCCTAGAGTAAGCATCCCTTTTTTCTCAGAACATGAACATTAATGGAAAGATTATTTCATCTTAATTCAAAACATTAATAAGGGAGCTTTAATGATGTCCAGTAACTTGGGATTAATTATGGGCCTCTGAAGGTAGAAATCTAATACTGATATTGTGTTTATGGCTTTCTATAGCTCGTTTAATAATTTGGTGCCAAATTTGCTAGATAAAGAATTTCAGCAAATGAAACCAGTCTTTTGAAAGAGAGGAACAACCAAGTGTATTGGCTTTAAACATTTTTTAAAAACTTAGCATTATTTGTTTTCCTCTGAAAAGATGTAATTTACAAGCTCTTTGGAAGTGAGGAGGTTAAGTAGGGAGGAAAAAAATCTCCAGTCCTAAATAGCATTTTTGAGACTTGCTTTTGCTCAGTGAGTGTTTATATATATGAGAAACCATTTGTCTTTCTATTTTTGATCTTTGTACTTCATCATGTTGGGATTTTTACGTTATTGAGTCTTTGTGTGCTTGCCTAGGCCACCTGATTTTGCTGTTCTATGTATCTTAGAAAGCACAGTACAGCTTTCAGGAAAAAATCCTGCCTTTCTCAATAGAACAAAGAGGGGCCTCTCTATACAAAGTGGGTGAGATTAGAAGAAACAGTTGCCTTTGCTGCTGGTAATTTGCATACCCTGCTCAGGCTATACAGAAGTGCTGTCTGAAGCATTTTGCAAGCCCTGATGTGTCAGGTGAACAGTATGCTGAGAAGTGGACTCCACCTCTCTCTAAATTACCATGGAGCCTGTAGTGTTTGGGTTTTGTGTGCTGCCCTTCTATCAGTGTAAATGCAACCTATTGCCACAAAGATGATCAGAGGAGCACCTCTCTTGTGAAGATAAGTCTTAGAGCTGGGACTGTTCAGCCTGGAGAAGAGAAAGCTCTGGGAAGGCCTTACAGCATCTTCCAGTACCTAAAGGAGGCTACACGAAAGCCCATCCAAGAGGATGGGACAAGGGGGAATGGCTTCAAAATGAGAGGTGCAAGTTTAGATCAGATATTAGGAATAAATTCTTTACTGTGATGGTGGTGAAGCACTGGAACAGTTTGCCCAGAGAAGTTGTGGATTCCCCATCTCTGGAAGTGTTCAAGGGTGGGTTGGATGGGACTTTGAGCAATCTGATTGAGTGGAAAGTTCCCTGCCCATGGCAGGGGCATTGGAGCTATTTAAGGTTCATTCCAGCTCAAACTGTTCTAAGAGTTTGTGATTGCTCTATATGAGGAGACATACTTCTGCTTTTTTTTGACCTTTGAGGAGCAGAGGGATGCTGTATCCCTGCTTGTTAAGATGATTAGCCTGTTTGTTGTCCAGTCCAGCTGCACGGGCCTTGACTGATGTCAAGTGTCCCGTTTGTCACTTTACTTTAGCCTCAGCAGATCTATTGTCCCCTCTCTTGGCTCCTTCAGTGACCTGCTTGTCATGACTTCTGGAAAATGCTTGTGGCATTGTCCTCACTCCATTACTGCTGCCTGATACTGTGAGGAGGTTCCACCTCACTGCTCTGTAGCAGCAATATTCCATTGCCTTGGCTAAAAATGGGTTTCGTTCCCTGCGTGCCACAGCTGAATCTTACAGCTGAAGTAATGGTTGTTGGCATGCAATTCCTGTATAAGCTATATGAGGGATTATTTCATTGTTTAAAGAAATTCATGGGAACTTTACCATCCTTGAAGCCAGATTTGATAGAATTATGGGAATGATGTGATTTATCTCTCCTGTGAGGGTAATGTAATAGAGCTTGTGATATGGCAGGCGTGGGTAAAAATTGTATTCACAGTGAAATGCTGAGATGGGAGGAAATTGTCCAGTACAAGAAATGTGTACTTAGGAGTCTTAAAGCTGTCCCCCTCACCAATGCCTCTTCCTGTGCCTGTCTTTTCTCCTTCTTCTTAGGACCGGCACCTCCATGGGAGATGTGATTAGCTGTATGTAGTCTTCAGTTTTGGGTATTCTATAGCCAGTCAGAATAACAGAATAGTATGCTTTGCCTCCTTCCTCCTAGAACACATGTTTTACCCCTCTTGCATTTATGGAGTGCATTGAAAAAAATGTATGGAGTCCGAGTAAAGACATTTTTGTTTGTAATAGATTTCAGATTACCTCATCTAGCCCTACCACATCAAATGGTTGCCTGAATGTCTGTGATGCTCCACCACCAGTTTGAGATCTACAGGCAGAGCCTCAGGCAAAATATTTCCATACAGATGCATTCTTAGCCTTCAGAGACAGTTTCTGTATCTGCTAAATAGCTGCTGTTGTGGTGTCATGATGCATTGTTTGGTCAGATTTTTTGTTGGGTTTTTTCCCCCAAGTTATTAATCTAATATCTTAAAAAACATCTTTCACTTAACTTTGAGGACCCTGTCATTCCTTTTGGAGTGCTACTGTACTTTATTTCACAATGCAGGTATTGGATGCCTCCCATTAGAGGATTGTAGCTCTTTCAATCCAGTGGGGATCCAGAGGTAAAGGAAGGGCTTTTCAAGATGCATTTATTAGCAAAATACCCTGGGAGCTCTGGAGGTATGTGCTGTACTAGCAGATAGCATTGGTATATTTGTCAGGCAGCTGTGTTTTTATTGATCCTGCCCAAATTTCTTTATCGGATGGTGAGACCTGTACTGTAACCAAATGATTAAGTTGTGCCATATTTTACTTGGCTGTGCTGGAATTATGAGTCTGAGAAGGCATGAAAATGGCACAATGCCTACACCTGGGCTGAACAGGAAGGATGGCAGAAGTGAGAGTACCATGCAGAAATAAAGGGAAAAAAAGTATTCTCTCTTATGTGAGACAGCCCTTGTATGCCCACAGTGTGAATGTACATGACTGTCACATCTTAGAGGGCTCTTTGTGCCATGTAAGCTTTTATCTGTGTTGTATTTCTATTTTCACCTTGTAGAAAGGAGATTGCTATTAAGTTACATTGAGTTGAATGGGTCCTTGCACGGTGTAGTTCTTGCGTATGTAATTTTAACCAAGAAAACTCCTTGACTGAGCTTTAATTCCCATGCTCCCTTGTGTTTTTCAGGCAGTTTTTTTCTTCTAGCGCATGTAAATTTCATGCCAAGCTGTTAATCAGAAAAATACTGAGAATGTTTTAGTAGCTCAGGAGAATATAATTTTCTAATGTACATTTTTTTATGGTCTACAAGTTTCTGACCACTAATATAAGAGTGCCCAGACAGAAATTCATCAGCTTCCCCCACCCCCAGGAGACTACTTATTAGATTTATGCAACACAAGATATTAAAACCACTTTTGTCTGTCACACAGCCACGGGCAGGGGAGGGGGAATTTGCCAGTTGCTAATGGATACCTGGAGTTTTTGTGTATGACCATGAAGAACAGCTTGTGCACTTTCACCCCCGATGTTCCCTGAATAACTTGGGTCTCATTTAGGTCAATAAGCCTTTATCAAAACGTCAGGAGTGAAAAATGTGTCTTGGTGTAAGCCGACTGGTCGTTCCCTGCAGTCAGCGGAGTCTATAGGACAATCAGTGTTCTCTGGGCTTGTCTGCATGTCACGCAAAGAGCTGGGTGACAGTAACCATTGAGTGCGTGTCTGTCGCATTGTCTTTGGGACAGCCCCCATTTGCATACTTGCCGGTGTGCCTGTTAGCCAATGAACCATGGAGGGGCTTTAGGAAACATACGCGCTCAGCTCCCATGCAAATGTCCTGCGTGGGGAACGCTCGCTCCTCTAAAGCACAATCCGGGCTTTCTCCTCCTACCTTCCTCCTGTGAAACTGAAACTGTGATCCTGACAGGGCCATGGCGCTGTTTGTGGTTCCATTGTGCTGAAACATTCACTTTTTCTCTGGGTTTTTCCTTGCTTACCAAGGTAACTTTTCCCCTTCTTTTGGTTTTAGTAATTGCCTCTGGGGATATCTGAACAGTATTATCTGTGCCATCGCACATGATGTGAAGCCATATATCCCTTCCTCAGATGAGCTGTTTTGAATAAAGGACAGTTTTTGCTCCCTGTGTGGTTAGAATTGTCTTTTGTAAAGGGAATTTCCTCCACGGTAATGATGAAGGGAAATGTACTAGTCCTCTGCACAAGGAAGAGCACTTGGATATAAGGGTTTATTGACTGGGTCTGTGAAAGGAATACAATCACCCGATCAGAGGAGATTTCCTCTGGTGCTCTATTTTCTGTGACAATTCCGCAGCATCTCATGTCAAACAGAGCTCATAATTTTCCCATTCAGTTTTGGTTCATAAGTGACATTAGACTGGACAAAGGGAGAGTTTAATTAAATTTGCAACTTCTGTCATAAGACACAGGCTTTCCTTAAAGCATCTGGTGCAGATGCTGATTCTTTCAATTTATGATGTTTGTTATTTCTTTAATTTATTGGAAAATATTTAACTATAGTTCAATGTTAAAGAAAAAAATTGGTGGAGGTTTCTGGTGGATCCTTTCAGAAGGAAGCTCTAGAAAAGATTCTTGGCTGGGTTGAAGAGTCTGAGCTTTATGTTTATTACAACTAATGCTCTGGATAGTTCTATTGTATCTTAAAAATCTGCCTTGAATGCAAGTGAATGTAAACAATTGTGATAGCTGTTCTGCTGCATCTGACATGTTGCATAGGTTATGAGATGTCAAAATTAAGGGAAAGAGTCATAGCTCATGTTCTACCAGCTTTGCTAGAAATGTCACAAAGTGAACTTCAACATGTTCTTGCCTGGAGATGAACAGGGTTCTTTTGTATGCTGTCAAGATGTTTTAGAGCCACAAAAATATTATAGCAAAGTCAACTGATACCTAACCCTTTCCCCATTATTTTTGCTGTATATAGCTATATTATTTTGCTCAGTATTCAGGGCAATGTCCCATGCATTTCTCAAGGTGATAATGACTCCCATTCATCTTGACTAATATAGGACTGTATCCTGGCTATTTCAGTTAATTAAGAAAATAATCACAGGTACCATCTTCAGTCCTGTTTGCCAATTTGTTATGCAAAACAGCAGTGAACCCCGCAGACATGTGAGAGGGGTAGATAAAATGTTCAACAGCACATTGTGTTCTCTGCAGTTGCTCTTTATGTGAAATCACACTTTGAAATAAGGAGCTCATTCTCTTAATCTGCACTAACCTATGTAACTGTGGCATCTTGAGACTGGCTTCTCAGCTGCACTCTTACTTTATGCCATGTGTTGTGTGTTTTCAATGACAAGCCACTCTTACCATTTCAATAAGTAGATTTTGTTGTTGACTCTGATGGAGAATGTGGCTATTTATTAATTGAGTTAATGAATGCAGCTCCTTGATGCTCAAGGAAGCTATGTTGGGTATGCCATGCTTATCTCGTCTGTAGAAAACCCAAGGTTTATCTGCACATTGATGATGTTCCAAATAGGACCTGACTGTACCTCTGTCCAACCAGCAAGCATATCAGGTGTCTTTGACATCTGTCACCTTGGAGGCATTTCCGAAGTCCATTGGTATAGGTGAGTAGTTTCTAAGTAGCTTGGTACCAGCAGTGCTGCAGGACTACATCTGTTTCTGCTGAAGTCCCTAAATGCTGACAAGAGGATGGGGAAAGATGTGTTAGAGAGCTCACTCTCTTCAGTGTACCTGGAAACCAACATATTGGTGTTGGATACTAGAAACCTTTTTTCAATCCATCTGAGCTTAAAGGAAGACTGAAAAAGTATAAATAAGGGGTAAGTTAAACTGGTCTGATAAATTCAAATCACACCTCTTCCCGAAATGAAAATAGGATAGGAAAATGCTCATCTTCCTAAATACAGACTCTGCTTGTTTTCTTTGGCTCAGTCAGGCAACCTTTTGTTTGAATTAGACCAAGCGAATTGCACAGAATAGTTTTCAGTCTTAGTATGTGTAGACAAGCCAAACTGCATGCAATCAAAGTATTTAAATTTGCTTCTAATATTTGCTTTCTCTTACAGGTTTCTCTATTTTACTTCAGATCATTTTTGGTGTAGTTGATTTATTTGTCACCTTTCTAATTTTACATTTTATTTATCGCTTTCTAATACATTCTGAAAAGAGATGAAAGACATATATAGAGCAGAGAATTAACCTAGTTCCCTGTGTGTTTCTTTTAGGAAATTGTATTAGTGGTATTCTTTGGGACAGAATACGTGGTTCGGCTGTGGTCAGCAGGATGCCGCAGTAAATACGTTGGAATATGGGGAAGGCTTCGTTTTGCTAGGAAGCCTATTTCAATCATTGGTGAGTATGGAAAGCTTGCAGAGTTGATGTAAACAATGAGTCAGACTTGCCCTAAAGGTTTTCAGAAGTCGAATTTCTGCAGCAGTTGAAGGCAAGTTAGAGTGAGAGCTCTTGTCATTAGTGTGAATGTAGATCTGAATTTCCTTTCAGGAATTCATGGTGCTGTCATTTGAGAACAAATGTAGCTTGGTTTGTTTTTCCAGAAGAACAGTTTTTTCTTTTCAGAAGTGACCTTAAGCTTTGCCAGGAAGAAATCTTGGCCGTAGTCCTGTCTCCTGTGACCTGAGGATCCCAGACACTGTACAAGAGCTACAATTGTATTTTTTTCAAAGATACTGAACAGCCTTTTTTTCTCCCCGAAGCATTCATTTGACTAGTTTATTATAAGTTTATTTTGCACTCTAATTGAGCTGTGTGCTGCATGATAGAGCACAATAGCTGCACTGTGGTTGCTTTGTGTATCAGTTGAATTAAAATATGGTTTTCAGTAATTCATTTGGAGCTGAACACCTCAATTCCCTTGGGATTCAATTGGATTCCTAAAATGACTTAAGGGTTCTTAGAAATTACATCCAAACATTCTATATATGTCACTAATCATTGTTTTTTCCTTAATGTTTGTCATTCATTTGTTTCTCCAAAAGAAACATAATCCAAAATCAATTTGTATTTTGTTAGCTGGTATTGAAAGAACTGTGTAAAGACCCTTGTCCTGTTCTTAAGTACTTGAAATATAAATGGACTATCCAGAAGAACTGTTGGAGTATTTGTTGGAGTATTGTTATGGAAGAATAGTAATTCTTGTTCTATGACATAGATTTTTTTCACTACTCAGAAACATTATGTTTTTGAGTCCTGGACTTAGGTTTTCATAAACTATCTATGGTTTTGCTGAATGTAAATTACAAAATTTTGTACCTGGGTATTTTTAGAGTTATAAAATAGTTTGATTTAGCGCCTTTTTGCATCCATATATGTGTGTGTATATATATATGTATATATATATGGTAACTAGTAACTGCATCTCAGGTGTGACTGCAGCTATAAAAAGACTTTGCATCTTTGCACTCTGGCCATGACCCATTTCTCTCGAGTGCTAGAACACTAAGCATTTTGAAACATCATCCAGATTAATTCAGTTTAGAAAGCAAAATGCAGTACTGCTTTCCCAGATATGGATCAAGAACTATTTAGTTCTCCAAAATACAGAGTTCCTTTCCAAAATTTACTAGGCCTGAGGCACATAGATTTAGGGTACTGACAGACTTAAAGTAAATTAGACTCATACCTGAATTCCAACTTTCTCTCCCTTTTAGATCTGGATAGATGAATTGATAGCTGGACAGTTTTCTTCTATATGAAATTAACCTCAAAATCTCTGTCAGTTAAAATCCTTTCTAAGCACAGAAGAGAAAATAAAAATTGGAGAAGATAGAATAGATGGAAACTGCTGAAATTTCTCCTGGGTTAAAGCTAATAAGGTTTCCAGGCTGCTTGACAGTAACTCCTCATTTGTCTAGACTGTGGCCAGCTTGGACACATCTCAGTAACCTTTCCATCATATCCCATGATGAATTTTTTTTTTGCATACAGCAATTGAGATCTCTTGATGTATAAACAAAAATATTAATTAGGAGTGACTGTTCAGCTTGTTAAAGTAATATGGTCTTTCATTCTAGTAGTCTTACAGAAGTATTGAAAGATCCTGCTA
The DNA here is from genome assembly GCA_013400315.1 of Bombycilla garrulus. Classification (NCBI taxonomy): domain Eukaryota; kingdom Metazoa; phylum Chordata; class Aves; order Passeriformes; family Bombycillidae; genus Bombycilla; species Bombycilla garrulus. The sequence continues at coordinate 662,416 of VXBU01003114.1, read as the reverse complement.
ATTAATTTTCTTCAACTGACTTTTATTTTTCAGATTTAATTGTAGTTGTTGCTTCCATGATAGTTCTTTGTGTGGGCTCTAAAGGTCAAGTCTTTGCAACCTCTGCTATCAGGTAATTAAATGTAATAAAAGAAAGTAGTGCTATCTGAGCAAGGTGGCGTTTCTTCTTTTTTTTTTTTTAATTTACCTCCTATTTCAATTCTTGCAGGAGAAAATGAGTCACTGCCCAGTATCATGTGGTAGAGCAGATCACTGATCGTGTATTGGTGATCCCATGAATTGTAGGGGAGATAAAATTTTGTCAGTGAATAGAGAAGCCCCTTCTCCTTCCCCCTTTCCCCAACTAGGTGGGTTCTACCCAAATCCTGGTTAAATTTCCTAGGCTCAGTTTTATAGCAACTCTTCAATGCTTTGTATCTCTGACATCTTCAAGCTGCCTCTTCATAAAATGTCTGTGGTTGTGAATTCCTGATGGACTGAATGCACCTTCTGCTCTGGAAGGTCACACCACTTGGTTTTCTTGGAGGAATGGGTGGCAGCATGCTTTACTATTCACACTAGCTGCAGCCTGCTCCAGGATTGCAGTGACTCCCATAAAAAGAATATTTTAAAGTATTATTGAACTTTCTGTTTCAAATTACCTACAAAATTCCTCAAAGATAAGGAAATCAGATCTTCAGTTAGCTGGTTCCATATTTTGTTTGCCATCACGATGAGCGGGTCAAATATGAGTTGAATGATTTCTAGAGCATTTACAGTTCGTGTCCAAACTCCCTGAATCCTTGAGTTACCCTTACCAGCCATGCATACAAAGGTCAGTTCTTCCCTTGGACACTGTCCCCAGACTGTCTCCATAACAAACAAGAAGAAAGATGGGTGAGTGGAGTGAAAAGACACAGGCTGCTGAGTCTAACATAAAATACTCTGTGTCTCCTAAAACTGTCCTTTGGAAGCCAGAGTTCCCTTTCCCACCTCTGTTTCCTCTCTTGTGTGTTTGGTCTCTTCCTCAATCTGAAAATCGTGTTCCAGGGGCATCCGTTTCCTGCAGATTTTGCGGATGCTGCACGTTGACCGTCAGGGCGGTACCTGGAGGCTGCTGGGCTCGGTGGTGTTCATACACAGACAGGTAAGGTTGGGGCAGGCTGAGGAATGGCACAGCTGATGCCAAAGCCTTTATATTCACAAGAGCATGCATTCAGCCCTGCTGCTGATACCACTTGTATTTAGTGTGGTGGCAGGTAGTCATTTAACCAAGTGTAAGTGTTCTGCCCTGTGTTCACCGCCACTTTGGCAAATTTTGACTTGTAGTTGAACTCGGCAACAGAAAATGAGACTTTTGGAAACTAGTCTGAATATTTCCTAAAATATGTATCTAAATTCCAGAGTTGTTTTGAATCTGGCACTGTTTGAAAAAGTTATCCAACTACTTTTTGGTGGCCAGAAGGTTAATGAGTCCTTGTGTTTCGAGGTTGTTTTGACTCTGTGTTGTCTGTGGAGCTCAGTGGATTTTTGTTAATTTGCACAGCCAACACTCAGTCACAATATTTTTTAATTGCCTAAATTGTGATTTTCTCTTCCAGTTATCCTTTATAACCCATCAGTGCTAGGAAATTTGAGTGTCTCAATGAGATCATAATGCCATGATTTTGATTCTCTTTGCAGGAATTGATAACTACACTCTACATTGGATTTCTGGGCCTGATTTTTTCCTCTTATTTTGTGTACCTGGCTGAGAAAGATGCTGTAAATGATTCTGGAGAAACGGAGTTTGGCAGCTATGCAGATGCCCTGTGGTGGGGAGTGGTAAGTTTAGCAATTTCACATGGCAACTCTGTCCAATGTGGAGTAAAATTCAAGCAAGCATAGAGTAAGAACAGCACTTTGAAACAGCTTCTTGCTGCTTCAATACACTTTCTGGTTTTGTAATTCCATGACACTGCAAAAATACTGTAGATCAGTAGTATTATTTGGTGTTTACAGTCTTATGTGATCTAAAGTGATCACATTATGTAAAACATACATTCTGTTTCTCTTACCTGTCTTCCCCACTGGTACAGTGGTTATTTCTTTCTTTCTGCTTATTATTCTTTCTGTCATGGCTGTGTTCAGTTGTCTAAGATTGTGAGAGCTTGCTAAATCAGGGCTATTTTTTTTGAGGGGAGGGGGTGGTAACTAGGTTTTCTTTGTCCGTTTTTTTAATTGAGTTTGGGTTTTTTTCCTTAAAACAGTTATCTATGTTTTGCAATTTGACCTGTGACTGTAATTCCCAGTTTATTCAGAATGGATTAATTCTGGAGCAAAAAGCATCTAAGATAGATAGGAAATCCGGGCACAGGACTTTTCTGAGGTGGTTATATTGCTTTGAGAGCCATTTTAATGTTTTTACACAGCATTTGTCTGTGTGCTATATTGCAACCACCTTGTTTAGAGATTTCTCAGCTTTTTCTAAGGTGCTAAAACAACTTTGGTGTAGATGTATCTTTAGTTCTGGTACTAAAGTTCTCCTTTATTGGTATTACAAGTGACAGTTGTCCTTTTGTTTATTATATGCACTTACTAGTGTGGCAGCTCTATTTTGGGATTATATTTTCTTAAACATTTTAATTTTGTTGCTTCTGCTCATAACTATTCCCTCTTTTGTTCTCACATGATACCCAAATACTAGGTTGGCAGTTTTGTTCTGGGATTTCCCATCTGTAATTGTTCTCATTTCTGTTTCCTATTGCAGTTCAAAGAAAGGTACTTTTTGGAAGCTATTTTTCCTTGTCATTAGCATTCAGGCAGTGGCTTTTTTTAATCTCCTTTAATTCTATTAGCTTAATCAAACAATACTGTCATCAGTAAGTGCTACAGATGTTTGAAATGCATAAGCATCACTGATAACATACTTGCACTTTTAAAATATGCTGACCATCTAGATGTTTTTCTTTGCTGTTCTAAATCATAAGACATGGTTTCTCTTTTTTTGGTTAAAAATAAGACTAACCAATAAGCCTTCTGTATAGGAGTGATAGGACTAACACCTCCTCTGTGTGTGTGTGCTCATGCAGTCTTCTCTTTACAAACTCTTACTTGCTGTTTCAGGAAGGAAAGATCTATTGATGAGCAAATCCATTGCAGGTCTGCTGGTGCCGAAATGCATATGTAGCCCTTTTTGAATACAACAGGTTTTGTTTTGTTGTATTGTTTTGCTGCTATGATCTGCTGTAGAATTCTTTCTTCTTGCTGTCTGCCATGGTTAAATACAGGCTTTCTTAGGACCAGAAGACTTACTGTGTAGCAGAAGCAAGTGGCTTTCTGTCAAGTAGCTTTTTTCAATGCTTTCGTGTCATTATGGCATTTTTATTTTCCACTACAGTGGTCAGATGACTAAGTAATTAACAGTGGCAGATGTAGCTGCATTTAAAAACACATGCTGTCATTGGCGTTGCCATTAAAAACTGAGTATTTAACTGGCAGACCAGATTGGCTTACTGAAAATACAGTAAAACCTCCCACAGAAGCAACACGATCTGTCAGGATATTGAAATATTCTTCTTTCAGGGAATTACTGTTCAGTTAATAGGCATGCCAGTTATTTGGGCTTCTAATTAAAAAAACTTATTTAATCAATACATTTAATCATGATAATTTTTTTCTCTGTTATAGCTTCTATTGTGTTTTAGCATGCCGCATGAAGTGTGAGACTGCATTCAACGAATGCATAATGTCATTTCTTTAATATTAGAAGTGGAATTATGGGTCCTTGTTCTGCTCTAACACATTTCCACTGACTGCTAAAAATATTTAACAGAACAAAACTGAGATGGATTCAGGTCCATCCATTTCTGTTTTCTTGATAGTGTAATATTCTTCATTCTTTCTGCTAGGAAAAAAAACCCTATGAAGTTAGGACAGAGAAGAAATTAGCCCACAGAAGCTGTGGATGCCCCGTCCCTGGCAGTGTTCAAGGCCAGGTTGGATGGGGCTCTGAGCAACCTGGTCTAGAGGAAGGTGTCCCTGCCCATCTCAGGAGGTTGGAACTTGGATGATCTTTGAGGTTTTTTCCAACCCAAAATGTTGTATGATGCTATGAATAGCTGGGAAGTCACAAGGATTTTTTCTTAATAAAGGTCTCAAACTCGTACAAAAACCTTCTCTGGTGTTAGATTTTGAAAGTTTTGGTTAGGTTTAGCTGGATTTTCAAAATGGCGTAAACACCACAAATTCTGGTCAGTGAAAACCTCTTTTTTGAGCTGAACCTGCAGAACAGGATAATTCACAGCTCCTGTCTCACACACCATCATAAATAAGTGTGACCTTTCTTCTCTGAAAGTGCCCTTACCTGACATAGTAGAGAATGCTTCAAAAAGTCCTTGACAGTGTTTTCACACCCCTTTTCTCACTCTCCAGCACTGTTCTCTTTTGTTATCTCAGTCTGTGTGTACACTGCTAAGCAAGTTCTTTGGGCAGCAGTAACAGAATATGTAATATAGCTGAAGTAGACCATGTAAAAGTTCTGTGTTACCACAATTAAACTGCTTCTGGAGTCGGGTACTTTCATATTGCTGTGCTTTGCTGACTGTAGGCACACCCCTAGGGTGCATAACTTGTAATGAAATGTTCTTCATTGTCATTGTTGTTATTTATAAGTCTATATTGCTTTTCCATTTCTGTATGTAAATTGCCCTCCTGGGCTTATTTGAATTTCCTGGAGAACTCTCAACTGTAGCTATTTGCCATGTCAGTTATGGGCTTCTTGAAGAAACCTGAAGTTACCTTAGGGCCATAAAGAGTTGTCTGTATTATTGCTGCTTTTGAATGCAGTGCAGGCTGTATAAATTCTGCCAGTGGCAGATATCTGCATGCCTTTCAAAAACAGGTTTAGTGTTAGCAAGTAAAATAAAAGTAGTGTGGTGCATCTTTCAGTTCCCCAGTGCCAGTATTCAAAATTAGTCTGCTTATAATTGTCCATCATGTCCAGACTGACAGTTTTGAAGACCGAATATAGATTCAAGACCAATAAAACCAAGAAAACATCAAAAATAAAATCTAAAAAACAGACACTTGAAAAAATAAGATAAATGTTCTCATTGAATCTGTCAGAGATTTCCACCTTAAGAAAGTGTGACCTGCTCACAGTCTCTGGGGGTTTTGTGGGTTTGGGTGTTTGCTTTTTGAGGTTTTTTTTTCGTCGTTGTTGTTTTTTTCTCCCCCTCCCTCTCTCCTTCATCATTCATTTCAATCCCATCTCAGAGCAACTGAGAGGAGCTCTTCTTTTGATATCTACTGAATGAATACACAATTTCCAGCCTTCACTTTGGAACCAACATGCTTCAGAAAAACTGTACTAACAGTCTCTTTGATCACGAACACTATTTCCAAAAGCGATTATTGACTATACCCATGCATGGATATTTCTCTGTGCCTTTTGCTTTGAATTGAAGCAAGCAGTTTTCTGCAAATAACAGCTTTACTTGAGGATTTTTTGTTCCTTTAATTATTACGGCTTAGAAGATAGGCTTTTTCACTAAAGACCAAATTCAACTAAACATTTACAAGTTTGCTTATTCCAAAGCATGCACAGAACAATGTCCTGTTTAGCAAAGCTCATCAGTATGTTCTAAATGTAATTTGAAAATCAAAGCTGAGAGAAAACTTTGCTGAAGAGTTACGGGAAATTCCACTCAAAACTGCACAGCCTAAAACTTTTGCTAAATTAAAAGTAATCTGACTTAATTTATGAAACAGTTGCACATAAATTTTAAAAAATAGCTTCATGAAAAGTGATCTTATGGATCTTGTATTATTTAGAACCCTTTTCCCCCCACCCTTTTTAATCAAAAAAGCTGTTGAGAACTGACACTGTCTTCAATGTTTGACAGAAAGGGACATGTCACTTTTACTTTCTGTGTGGTTTACAAGTCAAGTGTACCAACTATACACCTGTGACATCCTTTTTAAAAAAAAACAATTCTGATTTGGGGGATTATGTGTTTGGATTTTTTGTGGGCGAGTTGTTTAGTTTAGGAATTGTTGGTGCAGGGGTTGAAAAATGAAGATATTTTAAAATGCTTTTTGCAAGGCGTCTCTTCCTTTTGCATCTGCTTTCTCTTCTCTGAGCTTTAACTCCATGAGTGTTTCCAACTACATTTTGTTCTCACACAATGAACTCTTACGGGGTAGATGTGAAGAAACCTTTTAATATGTTACTTGCAAAGTACGGATGTAGATTCCTGTGTTTTGCGTATGTTTAACTATCCAAATTTTCCCAGGTACAGAGCAAGGATTTAATAGACAGAACGTGCTTTATCTGATCACTTTTCTGTGCTCACTTAGCCTGATATAACCTAAAATAAAATCCTTTCCCTACTCAGTGCTGATGAACATTACTATTTCTTTAATTCTGGATGGGTTTTTGCTTCATATTCCCCCCTTCAGACTTCTGATTCATATTTAATAGGAACAACATTAGTCTTAATGCCTAAATCTGTGGTGATGTTAATCAGATCAAAGCTCTAAAATAGTCAATGGATGAATATGATTTTGTTACTAATTAAAGCAATTGTTTTACAGGCTGCTTTTCAATGAAATTCAATGTGTGAGCTCTTGTATCAATTTAATTTCATTATGCCAACATGTTTACTATGCCAGAGTAGAAGTTGAGTCAGTATTTCCATTATAATATCCTCTTTTACAACTGTAAAATTAGTATTGTGCTCTTTAGAGAGTTTTAATCTAGCTGTAAAGAATGACTTAGGGCCGAAGCTTGGCATGTAAGGTTTCAACAGCATATATTTTGGGGAAAAAAGAAAATGTAATTTCAGAATACAATGCATTTGTAAATGGTTTAGTTATGAGGGCAGAAGAAAAAAGTTAGCTTAACTGCACACTGATTTGCAAACCAATTTCCAAAATGTTTGTGGTTTTTTAAAAGAAGAATACCTCCTAGACAGCCATCACAGGAAATACTTTTTTTGTGTTATTAATGATTTGTACAAACCAGTTCAGAAGAGGCAGAGATGTAATGGGAAAGGGGAGATCTGTATGAATTCTTCTTCACTTATAGTTTGGTCAGCCCAGAAGCACCTATTTCTTTTCACATTTCTAGTTAATGTGTGTATTTCAACATGATTTTTAAGACTATAACACAAAATGGTTGATAACATTTTTCACTTACAAGGATTTATAATATTTTTCAAAACCAGAAGCATTAACCATTATTTTTTCTCATAATCTTCTCTGTAAGAAGGCGTCAGAGGACATAACTTTTCCATAATTATATTTCCTTTTTTATTCCATATTTTTGAAGATGAAATTGTAATTAGGCTTTAGGATTTTTTTTCAAGCCATCCTCCTTTGTAGGTAGGGAGATAACATTACCCTTCCGTCCCTCATCAAGTCCTGAATTGAGGTGGAATAATTTCAGGAATACAGGCAAAGGTGCCTGGGTAGTTAACTAACCCTTACAGTGCTTCTGTGGGGTGTGAAACAGTTTTGGAAAATGCTACGTTTTAAAAACTGCTATTAAAAATTAATAACTAATACTGGAATATTTTAAGTAACAGCAACCAGCAAGAAACTTGCAACAAACATCACCACCTCAAGCTGCCCCTTTTGGCATGTGTTTGACTGGCACACAGTGACTTTGCTTGGAGGGTGGGCAAGTTCAGGACAAGGTGGGACCAACATCTGTGTCCCAGGCAGCTGGAGCCCACGGTGTCAGAAGAAAGTCTGACCAGGCAACAACAACTGAGCTGTGCCTTGGCTGCTTGAGGGCTCTGTGGGGTTTCCTATGCTCTGATTTGGTTAGCCTTCCTTGAAGTCACAGATAAAAATCTCTCTAATTTACAAATTCAGAAAATAGCTGGTGACAAAGGTGAATTTAAATTGCTCTCAGATGCCAAATGTATCCTTCTGCTTCAAACAAATATGTTATTTCCCTGAGCTCATGCAAATAATGACTGATTAAGCCTTGTTATGCTACATCACTGTGGTAGTAATCTTTACTTCAGTGTTCTGAAAGGCAAACTCAACAGATGTTTCCTGCATGTGTGCTTTAAATTATCTGTTCCTGCTCTCAGTATTTTGTATGAATTGGTGATTCATTAGACTGTTTTCAGGGTCTTTACTACATGGAAAATTGTCATTTTCTCTTGCTATTTATACCAATGTTATCTCTAGAGCGCTCCATGCCTGGCCGCAGTCGCAGTGCCTGGTTACCCTGTGTGTGTGCTCTTTCCATGCAACACTCCTGCAAACTTCTCAGCAAACACCTCCTGGCCACAAACCAAATCACCAGTTCAGAACTGCTGGCAACCTTTCTCTAAGGAAAGTGTGTGCCATGGGCAGGCAACCCCTATCCCAGTAACTTCATATGCTGTACAGTTGCTTCAACCATGAAGACTTAAATTAATGGTTTTTGCGAGATTTTAAGTGCATATTTTGTTGTAATTCAGTTTCCTGTATGTTTTTCCATTTGGTATTAGGTTGGGAAGCAAACCTGTAAGGAAGAATTAACCTTCGTTAGTGTCACACAGGCTGACAGTGGGAGAGTTAGGAATGCAGCTAATGCTTCTTTGAAATAAAAAAGGAAGAGAGAGCCACAAGCCCACAGTGCCATATTAATACTTGCTGTAATGCCCTCTTTATTTCTTTTTGCAGGTGACTGTTACAACTATTGGCTATGGAGATAAAGTGCCACAGACCTGGATAGGAAAGACAATTGCATCTTGTTTTTCAGTGTTTGCAATTTCATTTTTTGCACTGCCTGCGGTAGGTTATCTTGTACTTAGGCGACAATTTGATGTTGATTCATTGGTTTTCAGAGGGAACTTTGGTTCTTGATTCTTTAACCTTTCATTTAACTTGGTGTTGTGTAAGCTTTGTATTAAGCTTCTATGTTGTAGCTGAAATTTATGTAGCTTGTAGAAACAAAAGAGCCTCTAGAAGTAGCTAAATAAATGTGCAGTGGTTTTTGTGTGCAACACTAGATTTGAGAAGGATTTGTATTTGAGAAAGAGGTGTTTCATTCCAAGTAATTATCCAAGCCTATCTCAGAAGTGTAAAGGAGATTATTTCCAATTACTTCTTAGTGATAACTTAACGATGTTTTGGGTTTTTTAGGGCATTCACTCATAGTTTACTAGCTGATTAGGTCCAAGGTGAATTGGAGAATACTCATGTAGATCCTTCTAGAAAAGCTTCCAAAAACATGTCACTGGCAGAAAGACAGCAATCAACAGTCAGAGACTGATGCAGTTCTTCACAAAATTAATTTCTGTCCATGGCCAAAGTCCTGTTTTCAAAAGTGACCTAGAGCTGACCTTTTAAAGCTGTTATGGCACTTTGTTTGCCTTGGAAACAGGTTCCTGAGTGCTTTCAAACAAGAAACAAGGCACTTGAGTACCGAGGGTAAATTCAAAATTGAACTGCGGTTTGAAAACGCAAATATTCTGTGCCAGGGGTAGTTAAGGGTGTTTTCTACCAATTTAGCAATACTCCTGAATTGTGTTGTTAAATTGTTTGTGCCACCTAAAGCATTCTGTTTACGTGTTTATTTTTTCTGTTGAGGGACACAAGCAGTTGTGTTAGCACATGTTTGTGTAGCTCTAATGAAGAAGTGGTGGGGATGGTACAGTATAGATAAGAATGCTTTTATGCCAGTACCATCACAAAAGTTCTTCACAGCATGAAATAGTAGCTACTAAAACTCCAATGACCTTTTAAAACTAGTTGCCTACTTTAAAGGCACATAACCTTTAACAGAGGATAATTAAGGTTTTTAAATTCTCCAGCATCGGTTTGCCTTTAAAGCATATGCTACCGCCCGCCTCATTCTAATATCTTCCACTTTTATTTTAGAACAGAAATCAGATAAGTGAAATGATCGGTATAGAAAATGCCAAAACCTGCTTTTTCTTACTGAAGAGTATCGGTGGTGGGGTATTTGTTTTTGTCTGGGTTTTGTGTTGGTTGGTTGGCTTTTTAAAATCAGTCTAGAATGCCACAAAGTATATGTTTTATAAATGATTGTGTAGCAGCCGTGCCTTCACAGCCATGTTATGTTTACCTGTCAGATTTCCCTAATCTTTGTTGAAGTAGAGCAACACCAATCATCACTTTATTAGTGGGATTTTCCTTACTGAATGAAGTTGTTCCTGTGAGGTGGCCCAAGGGAGAGTTCGGGGTTTGAAGCTCTATTGCAGCCTTTCTTGCTGGTGTTCCGAGTAAGAGGATCTGTCTGAGATCACAGTCAAAAGTGATTGTAGTGGCTAAATGCAGCTGATATGGGTTCTGGATCAGGCAATGATCCCTCATTTCCCAAATATGTGGTGTTTGGGCATCATCATCTCTTTGATCTTTACTAACTGAATACAATAGGAAGGGCATTTCACGTTCCTTTCGAAATATTTAATGATTAATAGAGTTCTTAGAGGTTGAGCCAAGATCCCTGGCTGCTCTGATGCCTTCTACTATGTGTAGAAAAAGAACTGTGCTTTCCTTGAGTAGGTGTAATCATGTAAGCTGATTTATAAAAGATTTCATTTTCACCTATTACTAAAACTTGTGTTAAATATGCCTATACCAGTGCAAATGACCACATGAATGGCTTGCTCTTCACTTAAATTTGGACTTCATATCTTCACTACATTTGGAATCTAGCTCAGGTTTCACACCATCCAGTGCCTCTAGTCAGTGTCCCTTGTCCTCAGAGTGAATTGGATGGCTCAGTTGATCTCTGTCATTTTGAAACATGTCTTTTTCTCTTCTTCATCCTCCTTCCTCACTCCCACCATGGATTAACATACGGAAATAGAAGTTACAATACCACAGTTAAAGGGTCTATTATTGGCTTACATCATGCCCTGCCAAAGCTTTATTTCTCATAAAAATCTAGTTAAGCCCATCAGGTTGATGTTTTTCCCTATTCTGTCATTCCCCTACACAAGCCTTTGTGGGACGTTTAGAGGGCGTGAAATATCATTTCTGTTTCTTTTTTTGGGTCTGAGTGCAGCAGGCTTTGCATCAGAGCATGGTAGCATTCACAGTTTGTTTCTGCAAGTAATAATAACTGTGACTAAAAATTTCAGTGTATTAAGTCATTTCCTCTAAATAATTAATAGGGTTTTATGATGCTGAATAGAAGTTTATTAATGCAACATAATTTGGCAATTTTATATGTGGTTCTTTCCTGCCACTCTTACAAAAAAAATAAAAATAAAGGTTTGTTTTATTTCTACAGGGAATTCTTGGTTCAGGCTTTGCCCTAAAGGTACAACAGAAACAAAGACAAAAGCATTTCAACCGTCAGATTCCAGCTGCTGCCTCACTCATACAGGTACTGATTTCTTGCATATTGCANTTTGTTTTGTTTTGTTTTGTTTTTTTTGTTTTTTTTGTTTTTTTTGTTTTTTCCCAAGCTGTTGGCAGTTTTTCCCTCCCTGATTCCCATTAAAACTGTAGAGGAGTTACAGATGCAAGTTTTGGAAATCTAGTCTTTAATGTAAACTAATGAGCAGAAAAGTATGCTCCCAAATCGGTGTAGACTGTTTAATTCAGCTGGTTAAAATCAAAACTGAAGGTTATCCTGTAATTAATAAATGGGGAAAATGTTATGAAAAGTTAAGCTTGTAGTAATAAAAAACAAAGAGGAAGCTTCTTGTAGAATTACGATTTAAAGAATATATTGTTGCTTGTAAAGACAAATATCAAATACTCTTCAGTTGGGATAACTGGATTCTTGGAAGTCTCAAATGTAGGAGAAATGAGTCAGAACCTTAAATAGGAAAACGTTGTTTGGGCTTTTCAGCTGTTGCATAGGTGGCTGGGAACCACTGGAATTCACAGTCAGTCTTTTCATGTAGGATAACTGACAGGCAGGAAAATATTGATCTCCCTGTTATAAATGCAATTGCAGTTCAGTATCTGTATTGTTAAGGAGATTTTATCCTTTACTTCATTGGAGCCAGCGTTGCACCCTGGAGAAGTATTAACATGGTTTCATTCTTGGTTCTTCCAGCTTTTCCTCCCTCTACTCAGTACCTGCATGTAGCTTTAGAAGCACAAAGATCAATTTTAAAAGGAAACTCGGTGTACACCATACCATTTTTTCATTCTCATATGACTTACTTCTCTAGCTTCATGAGTGAATGTGGGTTTCCAGGTCAGGATCTTTATGGAAACGGTAGCTAACTGTAAAGTTGATGCTTGAAACTAAACAGTCCCAGAGTTAATGTGAAAAAGACCCTGTTTATAGCCAGAGATTAGCTAAAAATATTGAGACTCATATGGTATGGTTTTGTAAAGAATGGATTTTTTTTTAATATTCCCTCTGATTCTTTTGGAAAATGAATACCCAATTATTGGGAAGCCTGAGACTGCATGTCCAGAATGTTGTGCTTGCCTCCATCGGAAATGTTAAGGAGGAGTAGAGGACAGATAATGAGTTGCTGAGTACCTGTTCTTAATAGTTGTAATTATGATTTACTAATACTCACAGAGTTCTGAAAGCCCAATTCAGTAAGTGCTCTACAAATGACTTATAAAACCATAATTTTTAAACCAAGATGTTTACAGAATTGGTACAAGACAAGAGAAAAGCTCAGATGAGTAATTTTCTTTCCTTGTATTCCTTAGTTTCATCTAGAGGACATTTGTGTCTTCCACTATTCTGTTAGTCATGGAGGCATTTATATGGTCATTGTCTTTTCCTTTACTTTCCAACTGCTATCTGTTTTCCTCTCTCATTCTCCCTTGCTTTGTTTCTTTCATTTAGGGTTTTTGTCCTTCCCTCCTTTAGATTCTTTGTGTATAAGTGTATCCTTTCTTTGTGTAGTAAGTGAGGATCTGCCTTTTTAATTTGGAGACTCATTATTATTTAATTCTGATATTTACACAGTTAAGAGAGAATGTAGTAGTGTTTTCTTGTTGGTCTTGTTTCCTAGCCCTGCTTTTCCTCCCTTTTGTCTAAGAACATGGGGCTTTAATCATTGGTGGTTGGCAAGAGGGAGAACTGGGTTTGAGTTTTGGCTTGTGGTTAACCACTGGTACTATTCCATTGTGCCCTCAGTTTCATTTCTTCATATGAATATAGCCCCACTGACCACATCACAATTCATTTTTTTTCTGGTAGTATTTTTGTGAGGCATGAAAGAACAGTTTTTTGTCTTTTTCTGAGTAAGGGTCTGTAACACAGGATGCAATAGGCAAAATGCCTAAAGTCAGGTAGGAAATTGGGGCAGAACATGAAATTTGGACTTTTTTTGGAGTCCAGTCTAGAGTTCTTTCTCATTATATGTTTGTTGTTACTGAGACTAAAAGTTGCACTTGAAAAGACTGATCTTTCTATGTGGTTTCCCACTTCTAACTATGTGGTTTCTATTTACTAAATAGGGTTCTAAACAATGCTGAGTTCATTTCCAGAGGGCAAATTCAAGAATATCAGTAAAGAATGACTGACATGCTACTTGGAAGTTACTGTGTTGTACAGTGAGCCACTTATCTGATGGATTAATTATTCTGTTGCTTAAAACATTTGTTCCAGACTGCATGGAGATGCTATGCTGCAGAAAACCCAGACTCTTCTACATGGAAAATATATATTCGAAAACCTGCCCGGAATTATCATTTGCTGTCACCCAGTCCAAAACCAAAGAAATCGGTGATGGTATCAATAACTAATGTTTAACATTACAGTAATTCACAAAATGTTAAATTAGATTGAGCTTTTTCTACTCTCTAGAGATTATTTGTTCTGCTTTTTTTACAGATTATTACTTGGTTTCAAGTTTTGATTTATGTTTCAGTTTTGACAGTTTCAGTATACCAACATTATAAACTAGAAGTTGATTTGCTGAATTTCCCCAAGCTTGACATTTTGATGTATCTAAGGGTTTGGAAAGGAGTAATAATGACCGAACTCAGGCATATCAGTCAGTCATCATTGTTGTTTGGAAAACTATAAGGAAAGGTGAAAAAAAAAAGAGAAGAAAATGACCATTTCCAAAATAGTGACAAACAAACAAACAAAACCCATCAAAACTTATGTTTCTCTCAGGTATTGATTTTGTGGTTTTCTAAGCTTTCATGATAAAGACTTCTTATGCCTACATTCAGTAATATTGTCATACCAAAAGTTCAGAATTTTTTTTGTTTAAAATACAGCAACAAAACCCCTTTGTCAGAATCTTCAGATACTGTAGTGCACCATCCTCTCTATTATGAGAGTATTGCACAGCAGTCTCAAGCTAGGAGGAGAGGATGTTGTGCAAAGTTCTTCTCTCATATCTCCAAGGTTCATCTGAGTTCAGTAGCAATATATCCATTGGCTATGTGCTGAAGGTGTGATTTATTGCATCCATAAAATGATAAAGATATTCTAGAATAGTTTGATTTATCTCAGCTGCTGCTTAACTAGCAGATTGTCTTTTTTTACTGCAGGCAAGGGATTTGGAAATGACAATGTGCAGAAATCTAGTGATTAGCCAGTTTTGGCAGGATGAGGGGGCAACGTAATGAGAAACACAGTGTAGGACCATGAAGATGTAATTCAGGCACTCTTCTAATTGGTTATAGTTCACTGGGGACTGTGTTATTATTGAAGATGTCACTGAAGAGACAGCTCTGTGTGACTTGGTTTGAGTAATTTAATTTATATGGGTTTTTTTAGGTTAAAAAGAAGAAATTTAAGTTAGACAAGGACAATGGGCCTTCTTCTCCAGACAGGATGTTGGCTATACCACACATCACCTATGACCACGTGGCGGAGGACAGGAAACCTGATTTCAGCTTTGAGCCATTTGAAAATTCTGGTAAGAAGCTCCATTATAAAATGCCAGTAACTGTGATGAGTTCTATGATTTAGACTTGCATACAAGTCCTTTTACTATCTGTAGTAAAGAAGGAGAGAACAAGCTTTTATCATTCTAAAGCAAGAATACTTTGCTTTTTTGCCTTTGGTTGCTGGCTTGTCTGGGTGAGATTTAACCATTGCTGTAATGAGCATGCTGCACTGCAGACAAACTAAATAATTTCTCATTTCTGCCTGCTGGAAGAGCTAGTGACTCTTAGGCTGGTGCATACATTCCCCAATCTGCAACTGATTGAAATTACAGGGATTAGCTGTCAGCTTTTCCATGTGCAATTTAGCCAGGATGTGTTACTTAATGTGCTTGTACCTGAACCAAAAAGGCTTGGTGTGCCTTGGCTGCACCAAATGTAGTCTGTGTGAAGCCATCATGTGCTCATGCCATCTGCTCAGTGCAGTAGGCTGTGAATCAACTTCTGAAAGCAGAAGTACTTAAGATAAATGTGGATCCATCTGTATTAAATGTCACTGTACAAAATGGTACAGTATGAGGAAAAAGGATGTTGATAATCACCTTATGATTAATATCTTATTTATATTTTCTTTTGCTGTACTGAACTTCCAAAATAACTCTGAATTTACAATGTGGTATTTTTACAAATGTATTTTTATTGGAAGTTTTTAATGTGTTGCTCAAATTTTGGCAAAAAGAGCAAGGTTTAATTTTTGAGGTGTGTTTTATTGATTATAGATACCTTAAGTACTTATGTTTTTTCTCCTCAAAAATTTGACTGACATGAATAAATTTAATGGTCTTTAAAATAAGACAGCAATGTGGGCTGGCAGCGGGCTTATTTTAGTTCAAGCAGAAAGTCTTGGCTTATGTGTGCTTTTTTGGTGTGCTTGTGTTGTTCTCCATCATCCATGCTTTTCCACTCTTTTGTGGCCTCTGCTAAGGAATGGTTAAAAATTGCATCTGGTGGTCGAACTGACATAGCTGCTAAAAGGTGGGCAAGTACTGACCTAGGTGTCTCAAAATTTGAGTACAGACACCTTTCTTCAAAGCAATCAAATGACAGAACCTTAAAAATTATTAGAGCTGTGAACTTCCACCTTTTAGCACTAAATTTCTGAGCTGATTAAGGACAATGCTATTTGATGGCAGCCTACTACTACCATTTCAAAAATCAGCTCTATAGCTTTCAATAAAATGATTTTCTCTAATTTCTTCTGACACTTACCTTTTTTTCTTTTTTATCTGTGTTCTCCTCTGTAAACTGTTACAAGTATACAGGACAAAAAGGGATGTTAAAATTGCTTGGTAAGTTCAGGAAAATAATTCTATTTATGGCATGCCAGCTTCTGACAGTGTAATGTTTGCAGTGCTTTTCGTGTGTGTTGAGTGCCATATAATTTCTAAGAAATCTTTTGCAGCCAAGAAGATCTAGACAGACAGAAAATGTACATTCTCACACTTGTAATCCCAACTGCACCCAGTCTCATTACAAAGAGAAAACTGAACACTCATTTGTATAAGTAGATGACCTCCAATGGTTTTTTATACTTGAGAAAAAATGCTCATGTATATATAGCCAATAGAAAAAGATAATTTTCTAATAAATAAAATATAATTCATCCAGTAGTCTTCTGTGCATATGATGTGAATTCATTTCTAAATAACTATATTAGGATGGGAGAAAACTTTCAAGTTTGACCCCCCAGTGTTGTACATTCTGAAGTACATCCATCTGCTCCTGCAAAAATGTGCTGGAAATATTTGTGTACAGATGGGGACCCATAAATTAAATAATTTATTTTACTGTTTGTCTGGATTCTGTGGTATCTTAGGCAGCTGTGTAGTCTTGTGACGTTTCTAATGTGCTTGCTTGGGCACTTTCTTAACAATTGAGTGTTCCCCAAAGACAGTGGGATTAGAGCTATGTCTGGGCAAAATACCTTTGTGATTTAGTGACAGTGCTGTGAGCCTCCTGTAAGTTTTCTGCTCTGAAACCACTGGAGACAACAGAGGCTTCCTTCTGGTGATGGAGTGCAAGGATGCTCAGGCTGGGATTAAATTGACTGAAATGGCAAGGTACAGTTTGACCCCTGAACCCACATGGGACACAGGTGAAATTAAGGTGTTAAAACAGCAAAACCAAACTGAATCTTCTTGACTCCCCCGATCAATCCTTGATTTTCCCGGTTTCCACCATTCCAAGAGGTGCATCTCTGTTGGGTATGGACATGGTGGAACAAGATTAGGAGGGCAGCAAGAGCCACCAAACAAATTTCTTGTTTTATGAGCAAGAAGTTCCTTCCTCTTGGGGAAATATCAGGAGCTTTACCAGCCATCATAGGTTCAGTTTCCATATCCCAGCCAGGCAGCCAGAGTTCAGTGACCTGAGAGGTTATCTAATACTGTTCTCACAGCAGCTCAAAGAATGAGGAGAGAGTGTTATTTTACTTAGTGTGAAAAAGATTACCTGCACAGAAAACTGGAAGCTGCCAAGTCAAAAGCTCAGAAGGAAGAAACTAGGAAGTACAAGGATAATGGATACTTGTTCAACTTTAATTAGAAAGGCAATGAGTTTTTCTCATTGCATAAAAGTAAGGCACCATTCCTGAAAAATATCAGTCTGTCCAAGTGTGTGAATTCACAGGCAGTTTTTAATTAAACAGTTATTAATGGCATAATGCTATTCAAAAAAAATTAAACATAATGGAAAGATTGTGTTTTGCTGAGACTTCTTCTCGTCACTGACTCCACTTGCTTGCCTGAAACATATCCCCAAGAAATTCAGCTTCAGGCAGGCACTTGGTTTACCTGGTAGAAGTGGGCAGCTTCAAAAACTTTTTATGGGATGTGTTTGGAAGCTTCAAATGTTGGTGTCAGAACTGCCCTGCCCACCTGGCAGCGCTGAAACCTGACCAGGAGAGCTGCTCTGTGAACAGTGTGAACCAGAGCAAGAGGGGTCTCACCTGTGGGAGCCTGGGCGTTTAGGAAAGGGAAAGACTTGAGAAGTCTGGAGGAAAGGGGCAAAGAGAGACTGGCGTGTAGGGAGGAATCTTGCAGCAGTTGACACTGCCATGAAAAATGGGCTTGGAAAAGCAGTGACGCCTCCACAGTGGCAACTGAACATTCTGTCAACATGTAATGCACTCTTGTACAGTTTCATACACTGTTTTCTACATATTTATTTTCCATATTTTTAATTTTGTGTCAAGTAGAACATACTAAATTTTAGGTATGTCTGCATCTCCTCAGCTGTCTGTCTGGAGCTTCTTTTTTTTTTTTTTTTTTCT
>VXBU01003114.1:620554-644316 GCA_013400315.1 Bombycilla garrulus | reverse complement strand
TTTTTTCTTTTTTTTTTTTTTTCTTTTTTTTTTTCCCTCCTCTCCTATCTCTGTTTCATGTACATCTTCACTCTGACTCAGATTGTCAGCGCTCCTGGCCATCCTTTTCCACAGACCAGCAGTCTTCCAGCGCTCCTTCCTCTCCAGGTAAAGCTCCTAATATTTCATTGTTCCATCATGTTTCATCACCTTTGTTAATTACTAAATCTTTGCAGTGTTCTGTCTGGAGCTGTCTGCTGTGGCACAAAAAATTATAGAGCTGGTTTCTAGAAAGAGCTGGTTTCTACTGTTTCAGTAGAATTTTGCATTTGGAGGTTGTTCAGGTTGTAAGTTGCAAATGTTTAAATTCACCCGTTATTATCCATTTAAAACTAGTGCCTAAACCTTCATTTTTTTTTTTTTATCTCTAGCCTTCACATTTAGAAATTGTGTCTTTTTTTAGTATTTTTTAGCGCTGATTTCTAAGACTTGTCCAAAGTCTAATGGCTATGAATTTATTTTTATAAGTAAAAGAATTAGCTCCCTGGTGGTTCTGCTTGAGCCCTGTTTCAAGGCGCTTTGAGGCAGAGAAACTCTCATTAAGGCCATGCTCTTTTCTTAGTTATGATGATCTCAGAAATTTTTAAAACAGAGGGAAGGAGATACCGTGTTTGCCTCATACTAATCGGCTCCTGCTCTGTGTGCTCGCACAAGAATTCTTTCAGATAGGCTGAGGCCCACTCTTGACTTCTGGTCCTTTTTTTCATTGTGCCAGTCCTTGTTTTCCCCTCCCACAAAACTGAAAAGCAGTAGCTGAGACTGATCCAGGAATTGCTATGTGAAGTGTGCTGTGTCTCTTGTGGGCACTGTCTAGTGACTGTTCAGCAAATCCTTTACATGGCTTTAGGTTCAGCAGTTTTTATCACTTGCCATCAGGAAAACAAGAACGTTTGTGAGTCCCTATTTGCTAGGAACTGGGAAAGTTTCATTTGTGTCTTGTAGAAATGAAAACAGTGAAAATGAATTTTGTGAAAGCCCGAAGAAGTCTGTTCAAAAGACATTTCACTGCACATCTCTATATGAATTATTTTGCTGGTTTCACAGCCATGTTTTTGAATGGTGGCTACAGCAAAGTGATTAAATAATATGATACTGTACTATTAGTATGATACTAAAAGCAAAAATAGAAATGAATGCTTGCTAAAACTTAGTACAAAATTTTAATTTTTAAGTGCTACAAGTGGCTCCTACTTGTAATAAATGCATCTCCTAACAATTGCTTTATTTCTTTATTTATTTTAAACTGTGATTTCAGAGGTCATCCTTTGCTATTACAACTTGTGGAGTACAGAGACTTTCCTTTTGTAGTTTTGGACAGCCATGTACTTAATGATGAAATAATACTTTCTCTTCTGTTTGGGGTTTGGTTTTTGTTTTTTTGTTTATTTTTTTCCCATTCAGATCCATTTCTGTCATATGGAAATACCCAATTACCTGAGTAAAATGGTTGCATTAAAAGGAAATAATTGTTTCCTGATATTCCTACTTCTATTCTCAGAAAATATTAGCTTCATTTAAGTTATCTATTTCTGTTGTGTTCTTTAGGTTTTGCATGGCTTTTTGGCAGGGCACTATTTACTGCTATATTATAAAATATTTTGTTTAATAGCGTTTTCATAAAGTACTACATTATAATTGTTTTATGGAATATGCCAGCCAGTTGGACAGACAAAGGTTTCTTTGTCACAATTGTCACAATTGATTTATATGGAATATTACTAAGTTTTGTTTTCTGTAAGTTCATTTACAGTCATGTAAACCACACCAATGGTTTTATTTGTATGCAAATGTTGTGGCTTCTCTAACAAATGTGAGGGCCATGTTGCAAAGAGCACTTGGTATTCTTAATGTTAGTATGTGACAGAATTTCAGAGCCTGAGTTTAAAAATGAAAACTGTAACTCTCTCCCTGATTTCTTGGATATGTGAAAGTGATGATCTGCAAGTAACTCTGCCAGTAAAACTTTCAATATCTGAAGTTCTGTGAATCAACCTTCCCAGTAAGAACCTCATCTGAGATGAACTGGAGATCGTGCCTCCTGTCCTGATTTTGAGCCCAAAGATGAGGTGGCCTCGTGCCTTTGTCTGAGAGGGAACCAGCAAAGTTTTTCTTAATAATGCATGAAGCCCTCTGTAATATAGATTCTGAACATCAGAATTATCTGGAGTATGAAAAGCACAAAAAACA
This sequence comes from Bombycilla garrulus, assembly GCA_013400315.1. NCBI lineage: Eukaryota > Metazoa > Chordata > Aves > Passeriformes > Bombycillidae > Bombycilla > Bombycilla garrulus. Next base: position 642,090 of record VXBU01003114.1, on the reverse strand, counting down.
AACACAAAACCAAAAAATTAGTTTTAATCTGCACCAGAGGTTCAAAGGCTTTGGGCAGAAGAAGAGTTAAAATTTTGCTTTATGTGAACTCCACAATGTATGTAATTTTGGTAGCAACTTTTATTTCAATATTCTTTTAAAATGTACATTATTTCAGAGGTCCAAATGAGCAGCAGTCAAACACTGTTGCTTGAACTGTTATCTGCATGTTTTCTCCGCAGTAAAAAAGAGCCCAGCGTTTCTAGATGTGAGCACAGGACCCTTCATCAGGACCAGCAGCTTTGCCGATGAGCTTGACCTGGAGGGCGAGACACTGCTGACCCCAATAACTCACATCTCACAGTAAGTCCAGGCTGCTGAACTGTGCATTGCTCGACTTAGACAAGAGGAGGCACTTCAGGTGGGAGGAGCTGATGGGGCTCAGATAGCTCAGATATTTGCGTCAAACACTTTCACCTTGACGTTGGTGTATCCTGTTCTTCGTGCCAGTAAATCTTCATGCTGACCTAAAGTTCACTTGGCTGTGACACAAGGCTTTGGTTTTTAGCTGATGTCTCTGGGCAGCTGATGGCTGATAGCTCAAGATTTTTACGTTGAGACGATGTGTGGGAGTACTTGCCTGGTGAAGGTTATCTTACTCCTCCCACCAATTCCCAGTGGAATTGCTGTAAAGTGCAAATTTTAAATACTGATTATATGAAATACAAGTCTCTTCATTTTGGCAGCACTTTCTGTAATGGTCAGATTATGTTCTACATTGGGAGAAAAGCTCTGTTGCATCATTATTATTGCTTTGTTGTATATAAAAAAAAGAAAGATCTGAAATAGGCCTGTAGATGTGTGGAGGGTGGGGTTGGCATTTTCCCTTTTGTAAGATTTTCCACTTCTCTTTTATGCTAACACGATATTGTAATGTTCTCAGATTATTCTAAAAAAAAACCAAAAAAGAGTTGCAGCAGATTTTTCTTCTAATGCCTTTAAAAATAAATCTTCTGTCATCTAATTCAAAATCCTGAAAAATGTTTATTGTTTGCCATAGATGTATGGCAGTACAGTCCTCTAGCAAATGTATGAAACAATTTTTTCCCCTCTAGAAATCTGAGGATTTTTGCAGTGAAACCTCAGATGAAAATTCTTGGCATACTTGTATTTCTGAGGTACAAAACAGGCAGAAATGCTTGCTGCCAATTTCCAGGCCTTCTTTCTATATGTATTATAATTAGCAGAGAAGCACAGGCATGCTTTTTAGAGCCATTTTGGAAAGGCATTTATTAAAGAAAAAGAAAATGTTTGGGTGACGTCTTCCCTGTCCCCAAAAAGAGGCATTTCCATCAGATTCACCCAAGTGTCCATCTGTTTGTAGGGAGGGGATTTAGGAGACTTGTATTCTGGAAGATTTCTTAGTAGTACAAGCAGGAGGAGGAAGTAATAAATTTCCTCAAGCCTCAGACAAGAACAATGGAGTAACAAAACCAGATCTAGGTGTTTTCTCTCAAGTTTATTTTGCCTGAATATTGCAGGCTTTTTTTTCTTTTTTTTTTCTTTTTTTAATAAACTTGGGTGTTAGGAGTTTCCATTATCCTTTCTGAGTCTGGGAATTATTTAGTTATTTCTTATTGATACATTTCACAAGGCACTCTATCATCTTTAATTTGTGTAGCAGCTGAATTTTTTTTTTATTGACTACTTGTGGGAGACCTTAGAATATAGGTGAGGAACCTCACCAACTGAACACTCTTGACTTTCAGTAACTTAGAGTTCTATTTACTCCCTTAGTTTTTGGCTGTAACCTTTGTTGAAATTTCCCTGGATTCCTCTAAGTCATAAATGATGGGACAGTACAGAATTTGTCCACATGTATTTGACTTGAGTCTCTGCTAGGGTGGAAGAAAATAGAATTCATTGGTTCTTTTAAGACTTTTGGTTTAGATTCAAAATGGAATTAATTGGATTGAATGTAAAACTGGATAAAATATTAATTTAAATATGTCTTTTTGGAACATGGGTGCCCAAATGTAGGTCCTGAAAACTGTTTGCTTGGAAGTGCATTTACTTTGTATGCAGCTAATTAAAAGGCCTTAAACAGTGCCAGATCAGCACCAGATATGAGGGTTAGTCAAAAAGTTAGTGAAAATCCTGTTCTTTAATGCAAACCCAAGTACTTGACTTAATTGTAGCACCAGATATAGTATAGACAAGTCAAATTAAATGTGAATATATATAGTTTCAGGTCCTAAAAGCAATACATACTCTATCAGAGAAACAAACACAAAGATGTTTTCATAATCCGAAGCATAATGTAAAACACTTGACCCAAGGATGCACGGATTTGGGATTCACAGAACTATTTCCTGGCCAATTCTATATTTATTGCAGCATGTGCATTAACTTATCCATTGATCACAGAAAGATGACTCCAGAATAAACATTAACTTTTGAAAGTCATGAATATGTGATTAAATTTCACATAGTTAATTTGAGACATGCAGCTAGAAGGTGACTTTGGTTGACAGTATGGAGCATATTTCCTTTTGACAGATACCACAAATATGTCAGAAGAGTAGGGCACCTGCTGTGGTACTGAAAGGCAAGCACTTGTCATCCTTGTGGTTTAAAAACCAGTGAGGCTGAGTTCTTTTCCCTCACTTGTCCTGGAAAGTAAATGCCAGCTTTCAACCCTTGTGATAAAGGGCTTAAGGCTTTTAGGCATAAAGTCCCCTTTAAATTAAATTTCAGACCCCTGCTTGTTTATGCAAGAATTGTTCTCTTTTGGTAAATATAGATGCATATTCTCACCGAGTTTAATAGGACTGGTTCTGTGTCCAATAATAAAAATGCAGGTATGGGGTTTTTTTTGCTGGACATATGCCTGACTATTTTATACCTGTTTTAAAATAAATGTTGTATTTAATGTAGCCCTACTTTGATGGAATTGTTAATGGGAAATCTTTCAATAAAGAAGATTATTCTATCAGTTGACCACTATCAGTACCCCTTTGAGGAAACAAAAATAATAATTAAAGGACATTGAGGTCTGATGTTCAAACAGGAAAACCTTGGAAATGATCTGTAAGAGTTTAAGAAATGCAGTACACAGCACGTTGTTTGTGATAGAATGTGGCCCTTCAGTTTAATGCTTGCTGTGGTCTGTTGTTTTGTAAAAGGGAAATAGAAAACTGGACTGCAGAAATACCACCCCTCTCCTCTGGACTTCTCACTGGTTTATTTCTCTCAGTGTGTTCCCAGATTGTCTCCTGTTCTGTTTCACTGTGTTTGCTCTTTTGTTTTATTTGCATTTTAAACAGTGGAAAATCAATGCTACTTGTAGCTGAGCCTCAGTTACCCAGAGGCTCTTGCCCTGTGTTTGTATAATTGCTTCATTTCAGCATTAGTGTGGATCCAGCTGACTGCTTGTGTAAGCATTAGCTAACATGGCATATTTGTGATCCTGTTATTGTCTGTATCAAAATAACAATAATTCTTGATGTTTTAATGACTCTTCCCCAGATGTTTCATGTACCTCATAACTGGGGTGATGAAAATGCCTTGAATTAGTTAAGCATTGGGTTTGTCTATTCACATATAGAATAGTTTTTTACTGCACTGACATATTGACATGATCTTAGATTTTATACAGTGGACTTACTCTTAAAGGAAAGCTTTACATTAAAAACAAAAACCACTTCATTTTTGTTGTTAAGTGTATTTCCATCCTGAAAACATTGTCGTGACATTTTAAAAATAAACCCTTCCTTGTTAAACAGCATAATAGATGTAATAATTCAGCGAACTTATTTAGGGCTTTTTAATAATTTCCAGATCAAGAGGACATGATAACAAATTGATGTTTCTGAATGATTGAAATGAATGCTTTTAATCGCTTTGAAGTATTTGAGATAAAGTGTGCTGGTAAACACTGAGCGCCGTGTCCATGGTGCTGCAGTTACCACTGGCTTTTGTTGGAAATAATGTTTTCTTTCTCTTTTCTTTTATATTTTTATGAAGTGCTCTATGTTTTAATTACCAGTATATAAGTTGTTGGCAAGAGATACAACCACACTACCTAGAACAAGTACAGTTGTATTTGTCTTACAACTTTCTCTTTTCTTTTGGATTATCAGTGAGTGGAATCCCTATTTGCTTTGATTTGCTAAGTCATATTGTAAAAGATTCCTGCTTTTATCTTCTTGTTCTTCTATACCAAAATGACCTTCTGAAGTCTGAGCAGACATTTCAGTTTCACTCACAAATGGGCCAGATGGAAGAGCTGACTTCTGCTGTCACAAGAATTCCCTCTGAAATGCTGTTAACAACATTTAAACCATGACTTCCATGGGGTCCATTTTATCATTCATGACAGGCATGTTAGAAGAACAGCAGTGATAGCAGCTATGTAAGAATATCCTCGAGTTAAGACCAGAGCTCATTGCTGGTTACTGTCACATGCCATTATTCCAGTCATTTACTTGACTTGCAACAGGAAAGGCTTCAGTGCTTGCTGGACACTGTGCAGCATCCTTTTTTATTCTGCATGTTTCGGTGTGTCATCAAGCTCCCTTAGGAATTCTGTTTACAGTCTGCTGATTTAATAGTTAACTGAAAAGGGGAGGACTGTTTCTTTGAGTTATTCCCTTTTGTGTGGAATAGCATTATTATTTCCTGTATTTCTTGTTATAAATTTGCAATAAATTTGGGCATAGAAATTGACCCTAGAACTCTGGATGTATCAGGAATCGGATTGGTTTATCTGTTTAATGCTGGGAGACACTTGAGGATATGAAGTATCCCTAAATCTGGTTAAACAAGAAGTCAGTAAAGTTCCTTTTTTCAGCCAAAGACTCGAGAATCAAGCCACTCCAATGGTTTCAGTGTCATCATCCCATTCTGATTTCTTGTTGCTGTATGCGAGAGCAAAAGAGCTGTGGCAGTCCAGTCCTAAAAATGGCTAAGCCCTTACCTGAGCAGTGATCAATGCAGTATAGTCATCAGAGAGGACTCAAAGAATTTCTGCTGTGAGAAATTATTAGTTTGCTGTTAACCCCAGATGTAGGGGGCTGCAGAGCTTGTCTGCAGCTCAGGAGCTGCGTGGCAGAGCGTGACATCATCAAACTTCTCTCTTAAATGTTGAAAGGCAGATGGATATTTTAGTATGTTCGTCATGATTTATAAGAACTTTATTTCTGGCTTATGAATATTGATACTAGCTAGGGGCACTGCCAAAATAGCTATGGCACACTCACTGTAGCAACAAGCTAATAGTCTGGACACAGTGCATTTCTGTGTGCAGCTGCCCAGATTAAACATCCCTATAACCCTTCCCTGCACCTGGAAAATACCGTAGCTACTGCTGTGCTGAGACAAATATGACATTAGCAGGTGCTGTTGCATCTGGATATATTTATTTGGCCATCACCTGGCAGCCCTTCGAGCTGGGGCCTGTTCTGTGTTTGTGTGATATTGAGCAGGGGGGATCCCAGCACACAAACTGTTCCCCTATTCTGTGCCCAGTGTCCGCGGCAGAGTTGGCTGAAGGTGATTGACTGTGTCTTTGTAATACAGGCTGTTATTTACAGTATTTATTTTCATATGTGGATTAACCTGAGATGTGCTGGGCAGTTCTTCATGATGTCTTATTTCACTCATGACACTGCAGCAACTGAGCAGCTTCTGACAGTGCAATGAGTGGTGTGGTGAACATCTGTCCCGTGTGGTTACTTGCCTCTTTTATCTTTAGGGAGAAGTTCTTGTGTACTGTGGTGGGTGGTTGCTTTTTTCATAGATTAGATAGAGTCTGCACTTTATGTCCATAGCTCTGAAGACCAGAAGGGATAATCAGATTCCCTTTGATCCTGTAAAAGGCTGTAGCACTCTATCAAGCTGCAACATTACTGCGCTGTGTTCTTAATATGAGCATAATCACATAAAAGACTTGTATCAAAGAATTAACAACATGAAAAAAATTCAAGCAGGAACCTAAAGTTTTCAATTTCACATCTTCTCTTTTTATTATGTTGATTTTCTATCTGTTTTTTTTTATTGGAGATGGGAGTGCTGTCATACGCTGGTGCTGCTATTTGCCAGACATCAGTACTGGACAAATATCTTCTGTGTTGGAGGTTGCAAACCTGTATGAAATAAGCCTCTCATGGCCTCTTCTCCCTTGCTGCAAATTGTCACTGATGCATTCAAGTGCAGTGCAGAATTAATGTTTGGCTATTTTATGTTACTGACATGGTATAAAAGTAATGTGTTGACTTTTTCTAGTGTACAAACCATCTAGGCAGAAGCTAAGATAGCTTAGCTATTTCTTTTGTGTTGCAGATGAGTGTTGCATTCCTTGGTCTCCAAGTACTGGTTTACATCTTGATTGATGTTGAGTAATTAAACCAGACTCCAGATGCTTTTTTTCAGAAGTACAGGGCTCCTATGCTGTAAAAACAACCAGCAACTCTCCACTTATGAACTTTTATCATTGTTTATTTTGGGCATCATGCAGAATGATAAGTGCAAAACTTTTTTTTTTTAATTTTAGCGGATGGGGAGACAATGAAAATATCCCACTTTTATCTAATATTAAAAAAGATTAATTTTATATCATCATCTTAAGTTAATTTCAGAATAGAAATTCAAGACAGGAATAAAGTTTTTCTGATATGAGGAGAGAGAGTGGCTTTACTGTTTGTTTAGATATGTTTTTTGGATATACCAGAAGAAGTTAAAAACTTGATTAATTTATAATGTGGGCACATTCATTGGGAGTTATTTTATCCAAGAAAAAGGATATGTTTAATTATGTTTAGCATTTTATTAATGATGTGAAAAGTAATAGCCTTTTGCCGAAGTGGTAACAAAGTTACAGAGCTGCAAAATTTGGTACTTGTGAGTAGCGTTCAGATTGAAATAACCCAAAATCTGTGGGCAACATGGTGCCACAGATGCTGCATAGACTGTCCTAAATGTGTGTAACAAACATACTGGATTCAACATCATAGCTTTCCAGCAGGAAAACCTGGTGTCAGTACAAGGTTGTAGGAACGCCTGTCAAGGTCAGGATGTGCCAGCCAAGAGATGTAGTTGATCAATGAGATTTATTCCATGTGCAGATACAAACTAGTAAGTGAGCATTTTTAGCAAAATTTTTACTCTGATATTGGTCAAAATGTTAATGTTTATTAAAAAAAAATTCTTTAGTGGACGATGTCTGTGATGTGAGTGCAGTCACAGATATCCATGTCTGTGCTTGGAGCAGAGTTGGAAACCAGCACTGCCTAACAAGGAAATAGTTAATCTGATGTCTTTTTGACCTAATCATCTAGTTCCAGGCAAGTCCAGGCATGGAACATTATGGTATTTAAAACCAATAGCACATGTGACCTTTGTGCTTTAATGCTTGGATCACTAATTTTAATAAGGTCTTGTTAGAGCATCTTTTGTCATAAAGTACGCTTGGTTGGAAAAGTGGACATCAACAGCTGGTTTAAATATTGCTGAATAGTGCACCAGAACAGCAATGCTAAAGGAAAATACCTTTCTGTAAAGTGTTAATTCACAGGGAAACAATTCCAGGTGGTGTAAATGGGTTAGTTTACCTGGTATAATACTCTAATTGTACAGGAAATTGCACAATGTGCATTCTGTGGGTAAAAGTGACCTGAAAATTGCTTTGATTATATTATCTATACGTTTTTCTTATTAACTTCATTCACAGTATTTTACCAAGAAATTGTTGCAGGTTTTTTTAATAAGCAAATACTTCTTCCAGTATGACCAGTACCCAGTTCAGACTAAATGTAGCATTTTCCTCTTGCTGTACTTCTCGGAAATTCAGTTACAACATTGACATATGAAACACTTTCTTCCACAGCTGCTCTTTCTGATCACTATTGATGATTTTTTTCCAAAATTAAAAACATGGCCTTGTGTGATTAACACCCTGCTGGTGTAGCAAAGCTTGCTGCAGTGGAAGGTTTGGTTTAAACACTTACCAAATCCATAGCAGAGCTTTAAAGTAGGGAGCTCTCTGCATCATCCTGGATCCTGGATGTGTGAAGTACAGCATGCATGGCATTGGTACTTGCTCTGCATAGAAAGCTCATCACAGAACTCTTGACTGAAATTTGGTTTTGTATGACTGCAAGGACTGAATATAGTTGTGATTTCACTCAGGATCTCGAGGACTTTGTCATCCCCATGTGTAGACCGGTTATGTTTTGTTTTACTTCCAGCAGAAAGTTCAGCTGGGAAAAGCTAAAGTATTTTCACTTCCTGCAGACAAAATGCCTTAAGTATCTTACACTAGTTGTCAGCCTGTTAGCAAACTGAAGCTAAGCCTTGACCTGTTGCCTGGGGTTGTGTTTTGGTCTGTGTTTTTCTCAGGTTCCTGTGTCCCACTCAATTCTGTAGTTGCTCAGTGCTTTTTGGGATAAAAATAATTACAGAAGCTTGTTATTGCTATGTCCAGTTACTCCTTTGTGACTTTCTCAAGGAAAACTGATGTGTTTGTGTTTATTTTTTCCCTTTTATCTTCCCATGTAAAATGCAGAGTATAAGTGGATCAAAAAGTGGTAACTGGTGATGGTGGTGGTCTGTCCTCATGTCCTTTTGATCAGGGCCTGCCCAACAGCCAAGCCCCATCTCCTATGCCAAGTGTCATTGGTACAGAAATGTGACTGTTCCTGAAAAGGGGACTTGTTGAGTGGTGTGGCTCCCAGGGGCTTGATCTTTCAGGAATTTTAGGCCCCTAAAAATTACAGCGTTGAAAACAGAGGCGGAGAATTTTCAGCATGACACAAAGTCCTGTAGAGAGATGGTGTAGTGAGCGGAGCGCAGCAGAAACATAACATTCATTACATGAGCCTTGGTTCATGAGAGGTTGTGAGGATGCATTTTGTAGGAGGGCACTTTCAAGAAGGCCAATTCCATAATCCAGACTGTGGATTATGGAATTCACCTAGATTCACCAGGTGATGCCAGAAATGTTTTGTGGTCATTACAGAACAAATACGAAGGGCAGTGAGCTGAAAGCTGGATCTTGCATTACTTGAAATTACTTATTTGTGTCTGACATTAAGTTCACTTTGTTGAAGCCTTTAACATGGAGGCAGTGAAATATACTTGAACTATCCTCATGACTTGATTGTTTTTCCATGTAGTGTAGCTTTTAATTGAAAAAGCAGTTGAGCCCTTGTGTTTTTTTTCCTAATCAATACCTATTTAGGCACTGTCTATAACTTGAGAACAGCCAGTGTCATACCAGGGCTGCTGAAAATTTGACACCAGTATGTATGTAATTTGATTTATTTTTTTTTAAATACAAGCAAACAAAAAAAATTGTGAACCGACAACTCTAAATTTTTTAAAGGATATGATTTTATTACAGAAATGTCTAATATTTTAAAAATAGTTCCTCATTTTTATTTGATGATAGAACCCCAAAATATCACAACTTCCCTCACTACAGTGTGAAAGAAAAAGTATTTATTTTTTCTTTCCACCCTATATTCTTTGCTATTTTTAAAACTGGGCAACATTTAAAGGTTCTTGTTATTATCTATCCCGTAAAATAAATGGGTAGTGCAGTGGGAACAGGAAGTCAGATGCTACAAAACTTCATCTGTTCTTACTGTAATAAATACACTAAAAAGTTGACTTGCCTCTCATTATTCTTGATTTTAAATTTCTTAGGACTTCAAAATTTTTAGGCTTTGTGAGAAACATATTTATTTGGGAGGAAAGGTAAGGTAAAGGTTTGCCCTGTGATTTGTCCTAGAGGATTTGCACTGTGGTTGGTGTATGAGGAGCCTATGCCAAGGATTGGAAGGCAGCAGACCAGAAATAGCTGTGTTCGAGTCCTTAATTGGCTGCTGGGATAATAAATAATGGGGGGATGCAACCATAGTATTTATTCTTCAGTGAATTTAGAAAGTGTTCTCAGTCCATCTGCTTTTTATTTTAGAAACCTAACCCAGTTCTGCCTATATAAAAATTTCAGATGCTAATTTTGAATTTTGTGGGGGGTTTTGGGGTGATTAGTTTTTGGTTTGGGTGTTGGTTTTTTTTTTTTTTTAGACCACCCACACTGGGGCACCTGCCAGGTTTTCTGGAGTACTTCCTTTACTCTGCAGGACTCTGAGGTTTTCTCTAAGTGTGTGTGCAGGGTCTCATCCATTCATCATTATTACATCTTAATGTAGGTTTCAGGTTTGCTAAATTATGTTAAATCACTTCCATATTGAAACACATGAATAATTTTAAATGACGGCAAACAGCAGGATCAGATTGTTAGAGTTCTTAATTGTTTCTGTCTTTTTGTCTGAAAGCTTGAAAGCTTTCAGGCTTTTGCTGTGAGTTATGAACTGACAATGCATACTACAGACCTTGCAGTATTTCCAGCCATAGTGTATCTGTGACATGGTACAACTCTTTCTGAGTGAAGCACGGCTTAAAGGTATGAACTTCTCACAAAAACAGCTCAATATAAATCATACCTAATGGAGCTGTAGTCAGTGTAGTTTGCAGATCAACTGAGAGAAGAATGTACTATTAAAAAATATTTGAATGGCAGGAGTCTCTTGTTTATTAATAACGTTTTTATGCATGCAAGGTGTCCCTGTGTCAGAAAGATCTAAAGATAACAAAAAAAAAAAAGAGGAAGGGAGGAAGGGATAAAAACAAGCCAAGAGTCTGAAGTCTGAGAGTATTCACATCTGAACTGAGAGTTTCGAGTCCATTTTCTACCTGATGAGGCAAGGCATTTGTGTAGACTGCAGAACATACAAAATATGCTGTAGAGAAAGGGGATTGATAGCTCTACAGAGTTACACTAGATGGAGAAAACATTCAAAGTGCATGTGGCAGTAGTGACAGGTCTTGTACAGAGGCTGAAAAAAGGGGAGGAGAGAATTTGGGTAGTATGAAAACAAAATGAGTTAGAAAGCTGTGCCTCAGTTCCTGGGCCATCCTTGTCCCATCTGTGCTCCCTTTGGTCAGCTCACTGAAGAGCTGCAATGAATTGGGTTTGGGGAGGATTGGAGTGGAAGGGGACAAGTCTTGGGGATGCTGTGAAGAAGCAGATGGGTTGTAGGAGAATGAGAGAGGAGGAAAGAGAGTAATTGAAGGATGTAAGCTTCAGTGAACAGGAATAGCCATATCAGCAGTGACAGAAGGAGGAAATGAGCTGAGGATATGGGAGGAAAATCAGCTGATCTTGGTGATACCACTGGATTTGTTTATGTTTTAATTATGTTGTCAAATTGAGGTGTTTCACACTCAAATCATTACAGTTGGCTTGATGGCTTCTTCTTTTTCTGGTACTGACTTTGTGATGCTACATTCTTGATTCTCTAGGAACTATGTGGCTGTATGTTCAGAAGTAGTAACTCCCTGGAAATTAACTTTGACATTTCTTAGCTCCTAGGTTTCAATCCAAATAATTAGAAAAGTGAATGTTTATCCTATATATGTCTGTGTGCCCACTGGGACCGTTGAGGTACCTTGGGAAATTTCTCTTGGTAGTACAGTTTTTTTCACATGTTGAACACTGTGTTCAGAGCTGCCAGTGAGTCACGCCGGGTGTTTGACCCAGCAAGCTCTCCTCACAGGCCTGCTATTTGACTTCACTGAATTCAAGGTGATTAGAGGGACGGAGCACCTTTCCTATGAGGAAAGACTGAGAAAATTTGGATTATTCACTCTGGAAAAGAGAGGGCTTTGGAGTGATTTAATTGCAGCCTTCCAGTACCTGTGGAGAGCCCACAGGAAAGATGGAGAGAGACTTTTTACAAGGATATATAGTGAAAGGTCACAGGGGAATGGCTTCAAACTGGAAGAGGACAGGTTTAGATCAGGTGTTAGGAAAGAATTCCTTACTGTGAGGGTGGTGAGACACTGGCACAGGTTGCCCAGAGAAGTTGTTGATGCCCCATCCCTGGCAGTGTTCAAGGCCAGGTTGGATGGGTCTCTGAGCAACCCAGTTCAGTGAAAGGTATCCCTGCCCATGGCAAGGGGTTGGGAGCTAGATGACCTTTAAAATCCCTTCAACCCAGGCAATTCTGTGAACAAAGAGACTGCATGAAGGAAATAGCCTTTGAGATGGAAGAAGCTGTTTTCTTTATTTCCTTTTTTTCTCCTTATGTTGTTAATAAACCTGACTGATTTAAGATCCTATCACTTTGGAATTGTGCAGTGCTGTTTTCCAAATTGCTTTCTATCATCCCTGCCTTACATTTTGTTTAGTCATAGTTCCAAGAACTGTCTGTCTCTAGTTTCATACTTAAGAAAATAGCCTAATTACTTGTTTTAGTGGTTGTGGTTTTTTCACATTAAGACATGGGAAATAAGTTAAGAGATGTGAGAAATTGCACTTCTGATGGAAGGGGTCTAGTTCGGCACAAGGGGGCAGTCATGTTATACATGAATTTTCCCCTCCTTTGGAGTAACTCAGCTGTGGATTAATAGGCAATTGGGTGACTAAATTAGCAATGTAGGGTGGCATGAGCACAGTCTTACATTTCAACAGGTTTCACTGATGCTCCAAGTAGAGTGTTTGCTAGAATTTTAGGAAAGATTTATTTCTAATCCTTATTTTGAAGGGTAGAAAACCCCTGAGTGTGTATGATAAATTGCTTCAGTCTTAAAGGTTAAAAACACATTTATATGTGTGTGTATGATATGTAAGTGTTAGATGAGATGACTGCAGTACTTTCCACACTTTTCACCTGCAGACTCAAGTGTTAATATCACCTCAGGATTGTGAAATAAGAGGAAATCTAAACATTATATATATTTTAAAAACTCTGGATACAAAAGATTTTAGTTGGAAAGCATACTTGGTTTAAAAGTTGTTGTTCTCTGAGAAGGATTGAGTAGGAGGTATCTTCAAATTTGTTTTGGACATGAGATAGGACAGTGCTCAGGAAGCCTTATGTCTGTGCTTCTGAGGCCTGCTCAGAGGCCCTAAAGACCAGCTGGGTGATGTTCAGTACAATTACTGAAGATTCAGTACAATTACTGTGATCAGGGCTTGTTGGGAAGTACTGAAACTTAATCACTTAAGTGATAGTATTTTCCGTCAGTCATTCCGCTTTGTGTTTGAACGATCCAACTACTCCCAATAGAATTTGAAACTGTTTGATTTATCTTGCAGGTGATCTTGCATGAGCACAGAACTGTAGTTTTAAAGTAAGGTGATTTTATTCTTAATCTGTTAAACACATCATGAAAAGGTCTTGCAGCATAGGTCTTGAGCACAGCTTTGCACCCACGTTTCAAATGTAGGTCCATGGTGAGACTAGGTCTCAGAAGAGAGTGCAGGGTGGAAAAGAAGTTAACCTAACTTGTTGTCTAACTCTGTTTGGAATCTGTTTCCTGTTAAGAAAGAGCACATTTAAAAGCTGATAGACCTTTAGTATTCTGCTGCTGAACAAGTTTACCTATAGCATTCTGTCACTTTAGCATGTCAGAATCTCCCTGGTTTCTGGAAGCTGTTAAAAGAGAAAGGAAAAACCCTTGAAAGATGAGACAAAACATTATAAACTGTGCTGGAACCACTGAGTCCTCAACTGGATATGAGTGATTCAGAGGGGTGATAATCCTGAAGTCTATGGTACCATCTCCTAGTGTGTCTCACTTGAGGTCATGATGGTACAAAGCGGCTTTTTCCTTGGAAAATTATGATACTTGGGAAGTTGCATTTTTTACTGTTTCCTGGCTGATGAAAGCATTTTGCTGTGTATATTATTGGGAGCTGAATAATAGTTTCATCAGATATGGCATAATGATATGTAATGATTTGTCCTTTCATGATTTGTCCTTCTTGAGTTCCCTTGTTTTAACCTCCTTAGCCAGGTTGGATCAACAAGAAAATATTGGGCAGATGTGGATACACTGCTGCATAGGGTTATGTGATCCTGTTGTCTCCATGTCACTCATCCCCAGATGACTTTTGAACTTCTTGTCTGGCCTTACCTTGATTCCATAGGAGTTAAGTCTAAATGACACTCCATTTCATTAACTAAGCAGTTGTGTAGGATAGGAGGAAGAGGGAAAACTCACAGGTTCCTTCACTGAAGTAAATGTCTTACAACCCACAAAGGGAGCTAAAAAAAAAATGTTTTGTAAATTCTCCTGTGCATAGAACTATTTCTTTCATTAGAGGGGAGGATGAGGTGTTACCAAAGTTGAGAGCTGGAAAATGCTTATAATTTAATGAAGTGAAGCCCTGCGTAAGTAAAGGTACAGGTATACTCCACATGAACAATTAAATTGTGAGGGAGATGGCTGGGAGACAGGCTGTTTTCTCAGCCTTCTTTGCACTTCTTGTAGTAAGCCAATATCTTTACAGCCTTTGAATGACACCAGGAGACAGCCCCTGTTCCCCTGATAATTTTTCTGTTCTTCTTGACAGGTAGATTCAGATTGATTTCATATGATAGTTTGATGGACATATCAATTCAGGAAATTGAGTATTTCAGTCTCACTCTTGGCCAAACTAGTGAAATTACACTAACTTTGAACTAGGCATTTCCTCTTCCAGCATCTATCTGTCTGCTTCCAATGTGAAATTTTGTATATTTCACTCCAGGTGATAGAGGGGAAAAGTAGATACAACAGCTCTGTTTGGGACAGATGGGGAGAAAGGTACTGCAGCAGTTCTTTGACAGTGTAAGGCTTAGAGTATCAGTCAAAGTAATTGGTTTTTCTGACAGCAGTCATTATGTTTTACTTTTCTCCATTAAAAGACAAAACAAGTGAAGTGTACATGAGGTCTAAACAATTTTTTAAAATTAAATTATATCTTATAACAATTTTGTAGGAGTACATCACTGACTCTTCTCCAGTACTTTTTCCTCTAAGTTGTTGCATCTGAACTCTGTTTTTGATGCATTCATGAGAGGGGAAGTGCTGCTGCCTATGGGCAGGGAAGTAAGCTGCAGAGTCTGCTAATTAGTCTTGGTTTATTAAAGGTAGTTGATATGTTCTTAGGAGCCTTCATATAAGGTTGTTACACTACATTTTCCATCAAACGGTAATAGTTAAAGGTTTTTTCATCATCTTGTCGTGAGACTTGGCAGATCCATGGATAAATCAATGGCTAGATTCCTTTGTCCCTTTTGTCCCTTCTTTTCACCAGAAAGACAAAGTATATAATTTTATAATCTGTCTTGTATTTTTAAAAATAATTTACATCTACTTTTTTCTCTTGTAAATCTTTGCTGTAGAATAAAAGTTGTCAAAGTCTGAAGGATGAAATTCGAAGTGGTAGCATGTATATTTTCAGAAGTTGAGTTTTAACTTTGGGCAGAGGCTCATTTATAATCCCTATTGGACAATGCATTTGTTCTCTTCGACAGTTGAATAAGGGGAAAAGACATCTTGAAAAATGTGTTCCTGTCCTCTTTTTCTGTGTGCTTTTCTCTACATCTGTGCTTAGCAAAATCCCTCAGGGTATCCTGGATTGTATTTACCAGGAAGAAAGAATACCTGATTAGACTAGCATTACTCCTCCTGATTATAGTGTCATCAATTAACTTATATGACTCAAAAGTGAAGGTTGCCAGTCATTTTAAAGCTCTGGATAATGAAAATCAGGAAGTTTGTTCCTACGGCAAATTTCTTCAACCTTTGTTTAAAATAGTATAAAATAACATCCTTTAATTGGGGAAATATACTGTTGGCAAAAGGCAAGAGCAAACTATAACTCTTTAAACGTTAGAAAACATGAGTCCATCGTATCTGACAAGTTAGAACTGGTTTCTCCACACATCCAATAGTAGACAAATGGCATCAGTGTAATAATTAAAGCTTAATCCATGTAGTCATAAGCTATTATAAGTAATTGCGACTATTGCAGCCTATGAGCTTTGCTTTCCTTATCTTTCAGAGTGGGTTTTTTTCCCTCCTTAAAGGAGGGGAAATGCCTCAGTGCTTTTGAAGGGCTGGTAGGACAGCTTGACAGTTATGTAAGCAGCTGTCTGCAGAAATTCATTAAATGTCTGATTGTGCATAGCCATGTCTGACCCTTGGTGTGCTCATGCTGAGCTTTCCCCCCGCCAGCTACCTTCTCGTCTCTGGCTCATATTGTGGATATTCATTTACAGGGATGCAGACTCCACTGGCCCTCCTCACAGCAAAGTATGCCATGATCCCTTTAACTTTGTGGGCAGGGGTTCACATTTTTCTGTGAAATTCAAAAGGAATTAGGTGTCTAAATGGTGTGTCTTCACAGAAGAATGAATATGGTCTCATACACACATTTGCTTCTTTTCTTTTTGAGGCTCTTCCGTTTTCTTAGGTGATGCTCTAAGACATCCAGAAAGTGAGGGCTTTTAAATGTCCAACTTTACCTGATTCTGTGTTTGAAAGTACTGGTGTTTCCCTGGCAATTCTAACATAAAGGAAAGTTGTGGCTTTTTAGTATTGCAAGGAGTGTTCAACAACTCATGTATTTGGAATTGGTGACTTCACATCTTGTGCATATTCTATTCTATGTTATATTCCTTGGTCCATTTCATTCAGATTTTTCATATTTCAACATCATTGTTCCATTTAGTTTTCTTCTTTAAATGAAATTTCAGCAAGAGTTCTAAAACAGGTCTCATAGCTCATGTGTTTCTTAACTCTACCTATGTGATGAAGTCATTTATAGCCAAAAGGGTCATAAGAACAATGTGGGTTTCTTCTGGCTTCTGTTAAGATTTTTAACAGTTTTTGTTTTCATGGTTTGTTTTGGGTTTCTTTAAAAAAAAAAAAATCCCCAAGCTTGGTTGTAGCTGAGAGGCTACAGGACTAAATCATGCAAAGACTGGAGCCCCTAGACTGGACAGGTTTTGTCCGTAATCTAAAGATATGCTGCAACTGAAGGTTTTTGTGAAATGTTTTCTGAGACAAGGTATGGTGGAGCTGAAAGGGTTTTTCTAAGGTTTCAGAAAGCTGCCTGGCTGTGCTTTCTGCTTCTTCTGCCCTTGTAGCTGCACTGAAAATTCTTTTTCTTGCTTCAGCTGAATATTGTCTCATGCATTTTATTGGACAGTAATTCTGGGCTTGACCATCCCATGCTTCCCACAAAACAGTAGATTCTCTCAGCTGAGTAGGCAATTAAGCCAAAGGAAGAATACACCACTTTTGGGAGTAGCTGTCTTCTGAACATGTAGCCCCCAATTGAGGTAATTGGTTAAGCATGCACTTTGAGTGCTTTCTGAGTGTTAATAGCTTCAGTGGAGGTAACGTTTTGTTTAACATACAGCATGTGCCTGCATGTGTTGCTGAATCAGATCCAGCTGAATCCCTGTAAATGATCAGGGATTAGAACTGAGATTCTCCTTGTTTGGACTATGTCTGCCAACTATGAGCCAGGTTGAGTAATCATAGCATTGCCAGCCTCTAAAAGGTCATAAATTGAGTTAGGCTGTGCTGAATCACAAGACTTAAGGAAGTATGAGCATCTCTTTTTAACCATTTGTTTTCATAGCCCTTTGGCTATGATATAGTTTTAAGCCCTTCTGTACAGCTAGACATACACTTAAAATTTTGAAGGTGTTCCCATAAATCCTTGAAGCTTCAATCCTTCAAGTTTTTTCTTGAATCCTTTCTCTTGATCTGTATCTGTCATCTTTCTCTCACACACACAACCCATGTTTCTGTTTACTTCCATCACTCAGAGAGAGGATAGCAGGTCAGCGGATGGCTTTGGAGAGGGAGGAGAGTTCTGGTATCCTGGAGTGTTCTCATCTATGCAGGAAACCTTTATTATTTTGCCAGTTAAAACAACTTTTACTGTAATTTTGTTTCTGCTTTGCCTGGTACATTTCTAGAATTCTAAATCTATAATGTTTGTGAGCTTATCTCATAAGACATACATCAAGAATCAATAGTGGTTGTTTCATTCCTGGGAAATTAAGGCAAAAGGCTTCCGTTTGTGCAGTGGTGTAGCAGGAAGTATATAGAAGAAGTCAAGGGAAAAAACATCAGCTTGGCCGTTTGAGCTGCGGTAAACTGGAGGACATCTGAGCCCAGCGTCAGTCAGACCTCCTCAGCCTGGTCTGTGTCCATTGAGGACGCTTTATCCTGACATCGGGGAAGGCTGTGGGTGTGTGTATGGATAAATGTGTGTGTATGTTAATTTACAAACTCATTAATTCAAGTGAGCACTTCCCTTTTTCTACACCATTTATTCATCTCTGCTTTTAAGCTGATTTGTGCTCCTTAATTGCTCTTGTACTTTTGGCAGCTGAGGTGCCTTTTGTGCAGGGAAACCTGATTCTGTTTTCTATATAATCCATCACTTGGTTTGTATTTTGTTGATATTATGAAGAAATTTCCTGCAGTGACCTATGATGACCTCCTCCCCCCAGCATTTTCAATCTTTGAAATTTTCTGCCAGTATCTATTTTATTTAATCTGGAAAAAGTGTGTCCAGTAGGTTTGTCCTTCCTTTCTACTTGGCTGCAACAGGAGATGTATATTTTTTACCGCTGTCATAAACTGTGGTTCATTTATTGATAAGTTCTACTTAAAACCTCTGTGCCTTGCTTGCATGCTCACAAACACACTCAATTATTTCTCACTGGGAAGTATAAAATGCATTTCTGAAAGCCAGAACAGAAGTGTTTGTGTGCTCAGCCCAAAGGTAGGCAGCCTGTAGCTCATTTCCCGCCCAAATCCCGAGGTTTGCTCTGCATTCCAGTGCTGTGCCGTGTGTTTGTCGTCCGAGCGCAGACACATGTTCAGTCTAGCAGCTCCTCTTTCAGCCAGTGTTTGAGCAGCGGTTAAAAGAAGATGCACTCATGTGGAAAATCCTGGCAGCAGGCACCCTGGATTGTGTTACAGCAGCTGTCCTCAATGGGAAGGCATTGATGTTTACAGTGTGTGTTTTTCCATGGAATTTTGTTTGTCTGCCGTATATATACAACACAGGCTATTCTTCTCTGTGATGTGTTTTTCAATGCTTTATACACAGTGGTAATATTTATATATTAAAGGGGAATGCAGATGTAAGGCAGACATGAGCTTGAAAACATTCACAATTAAAACATCTGATATGTAGTAACTTAGATTAATCAGCATCTTTGAAACAGACAGAAAAAGGGGGGTAGTAAAAAGCCTTACTGATCTGAAACATGCAATCTTCAGCATAATATTGAAAAATCTTGGTAAAAATAATAAATGCTTTTTTAAAAGACCCTATGAGACAGCAAATTAATCAGTAAATTCTTTTTAAGCGATAAGATTTTTTTTTTCTTTTGCATGAAGCCTCAAGGTGGTAGTGTAATCAGAATTGCAAATGGTTTAACCGACAGTAACGATGTTGGATGTCTTGATACAGGATGAAAAACCCTCTTTGCATTCTTTTTCCAAAAATATAAAAGTAATGTAGTATCACTTTTTCATAGATATTTTTAGTGGATTTGTCATTTTAGCACCTAGGCCATAACTGGCACAAGTATAAGATGATGTCAGTTCTGCTTCTGTCATATTTCTATTTATTTTTAGGGGAGGAAATATCTTCTGGATCTTTTTCACTTACTGAGGTCATGGAATCCTTAAGGTTGGAAAAGACCTCAAAGATCATTAAGCCCAACCTTAAACCAGTTATCACCATGCCAACTAAACCACAGCACTAAGTACCATGTCCAGTTGTTTCTTGAACACCTCCAGGGACAGTGACTTCACCACTTCCCTAGGCAGCCCATTCCACTGCTTAACCATGCTTTCAGTAAAGAATTTCTTCCTGTTGTCCAACCTGCACTTCCCCTGGCACAGCTTGAGGTCATGTTCTCTCTCCCAGTTACCTGGTACCTGGGAGAAGAGGCCAACCCCATCTAGTTACAGTGTCCTTTCTGGCAGTTGTGGAGAGCGATAAGGTTCTACCCTGAGCCTCCTTTTTTCCAGGCTAAATATCCCCATCTCCCTCCACTACTCCTCACAGGATGTCTTCTAGACCTTTCCTCATCTCTGTTGTCCTTCTCTGGACTTGCTCCAGCCCCTCAGTATCTTTCTTGCAGTGAAGGACACAGAACTGGATGCAGCACTCAAGGTGTGGCCTCACCAGTGGTGAGACCAGAGGGACAATCCCTGCCCTGGTCCTGCTGGCCACACTATTGCTGATCCAGAACAGGATCCCCTTGGCCTTCTTGGCCACCTGGGCACTGCTGGCTCATGTCCAGCTGCTGTCACCAGCACCCCCAGGTCGTTTTCTGCCCAGCAGGTTCCCAGCCCCTGTGCCCCAGCCCGTGGCAGTGTCTGGGGTTGCTGTGACCCAAGGCCAGGCCCCGGCACTCGGCCTGGCTGCCCCTCACACAATCGGGCTCAGCCCATGGATCCGGCCTGTCCAGATCCCCCTGCGGAGCCTTCCTGCCCTCCAGCAGATCAACCCTCCCACCCAGCCTGGTGTGTCTGCAAACGGACTGAGGGTGCCTCGATCCCCTCATCCAGATCACTGATAAAGATTTTATACAGGACTGGGCCGAGCACCAAGCCTTGGGGAGCACCACTGGTGACTGTACCCCAGCAAGACAGAACTCCCATTTCCCACCACTCTCTGGGCCTGGCCATGCAGCCAGTTTTTAACTCAGCAAAGAGAGCGCCTGTCCATGCCATTGGGTCCCAGCTTCTCCAAGAGAAGGTCATGGGAGATATACCAAAGGCTTTACTGAAATCCAGGTAGACAAGATCCACAGCGGGCCTTGCACTGTTTTCCAAAGCCATAGTTCAGCAAAATGCTTTGATGTGCTTGCTCAAAGTTAGGCAGCTGTTGGCTTGTGGATTTAAGCACTAGTTTAATTGGATTTAGAGTATCAAATGATTTGTAGTTTATGGATAAGAAAACACTTTTTTTTTTCCCCTGGGCTCATGCCCCTAATGAGTTGGATATGATTTAAGTCCAAAACCATTTCCATATCTGTTTGACACCCTTAGATCATTCCAAGACCCATCTGTCCTGACAGTAGCATTGTGCAATGCAATGAGGTGTGTAAAAGGAAGAGATCTCAAGATAATCAGGCCCTAATCTTTTTGGATACTTCAAGAATAAAAAGGAGCAGCATAAGGCTTGTATGAAATTGAATAGGCATTGTGAACACTATGTAGTTTGTCTGAATATGTTTCTCTGAGTTGAAGAAACATCTGCCTCTGGGTTGCATCACTTGCTGTTTTGCTGTTGTGATAGGACGTAGATAGAAATCTGAAGTCAAGTACTCTAGTTGCTCTTTGGCAATAGACACTCTGAAGAAATTGCACAACAGTATTTTAAGTAGCATTTGGAGAACCATGTTCAGTACTGGATGTACAATAGTGTTAGGTTTACAGAAAGAAATAGTGTCTTTATGTACAGGTCAGCCAGCCCCCAGTCTTCCCAGAGACAAAATCACACCCAGAGGCTTGCAGTCTGGCATAATTAATGAGCATCAGAAAAAAATCTCACACAAATGAAACACAGATTTGGTGACAGAGTCAGTATTCAGTACTGGGACCTTAGTCCAGATGCTGAGGTGGTGCATCTGAACAAATTACCATGTTGCAGTCATTTCCTAGCTTTGTGC
>VXBU01003114.1:432536-620540 GCA_013400315.1 Bombycilla garrulus | reverse complement strand
AAAAAAAAAAAAAAAATTTGAACAAGTTGAACAAAAACGGTATTTTCAAGTAAAAGTCCATGCAATTGTAGCCAAATCCTCACATCTATTCCAAGTGTTTATCAAAGACATGTATTGTCAGCAGGAGGCTCTTACTGCGTTGCTGTAACAAAGCCCAAAAAAGTGGAAGGTGTATAAGGCTGCAGTTCAGTCTTCCTTAGGCATTAAAAAAAAAATATTTTTACTAGTACCTCACACAGTCAAGTAATCATAGTTAGTTTCAGCCAAGTCTTCCTTCTCTTTGATCTCTTGCTGCCTGCTATTATAAGATACTGAATTATCACCACCTCCCTCAGGCTGTCTCAGAAGTTTACAGATGCAAACTTTCAAAACACTTTATGTTCAGCTGGTTTCCCCTTACTCCCTAATATGGCAAACAAACCAAAGCAGAGTTCACAAAAGAGAAAAACAGTAGTGCAAAACACTTAATATATAATCACCCATTTCTTTTAAAAATATTTCCCAAGGGAATATTGTTTACCCTTTCATATTGAGCTATGATGAAAGCAAACTCCCTTTGCAGCTTGCATTTATGGTAAGGCATTAATATATAGGCGCTGCTAACAGTGATGGTGGTTTCTGAAGTATTCAAAGTAATTGATTTGTGTGTTTATGTTTTTGTTTGTGTAGCTGTACCTTGTGCCATCAGCTTTGGCTGAAGCACTGGCTCAGCAAGAGAACATTGTGTGAAAAATCAGACCTGTGTGGAATTGCATGCTGACATTTTCACAAAATAACTCGCTTATTTTTTTTCTTTCACTAGAATTATTAAAGATGTAACCACAGAGCCTCTTTTACAAAGTGCAGATCCATACTGCTGTCAGTTTTCATTGCATTTCTCATATGTATCGTGGCCTTGAAAGCAATTGGACTATAAATAATGCAACTCCAGTTAGGCAGTTGGGTTAAAAAAGAAGTAAAAATCTGTAATTTTATTTTCAGAGGGAAAAGTTGCTGCCTTCTCCATTCCTTACTCTGGGATTTGAAACTAACTAATAGCTCAAAAGCTTTTCAATTTCCCGAATGTGTCTTTCATTACCAAGGACACTTCTAAATTCTATTGCTAAACCATCTAATCTTAAATGTTCTGTGAGGGTAGGCAACTGTGAGGGAAGCTGCATAATTCAGTGGTGAAGTCATGCCTGATTCATTGACCATTATTTATTATACAACAATTTCTGTAGTTCCTAAAGATGATAATCCTAGGAATAAGGACTGATGGGAAGTCAGCAATCCTCGACCAGAAATGAGATGATCAGCATTACATGTTAGAGTAAAATCTGGTAGAAGACATTCCATTGAGAAATATTATATTTAACACAGACTGCCTTTTAAAGAAATGAGCCTAAAGACCTTTTAGAGCTTATTTTTACGAGTTCATTCTAAAAAAAAAATAAAATATATAAATTACAATTAATTTTTGTTTGTTTATTATTGCTCAGTATGTTTTTTGAGAGTCTTTTTTTTCCCCTGCTCTCCTCAACTTTTCTTACTTTGGTTCATTAACATAATTTAACTAAAACATGCTCAGGAAATTCCAAATGCATGGTGCAGATAGTTGATACGGGCTTCCCACACTCAGCTTTTCTGTATCTCGGTAGTGTAACCTGTGTATTCCTGTCCTTCAACTCTTCTTATCTGGAAATCTGTGCCTCCATGTAGTGACAACCTGTATTGTGTCCTGGAGAAGATGACAAACGGCAGCTGGAGACTGGTTTGGGAACAACTTCATTTATTTTCATTCAAAACATAATCTGTGCCTCCTCCCTGTCTCCTTTCCCCCCCCTGTTTTAAATAGAGCACTCGGGGAAGGGAAGGAGAAAAGAAAAGTTTGGCTGACACTTGTTTGCCTTGGGTTGAGTTCAGCAGCATCTATGGCCTTGGCAGAGCAGGCAGCCCTGGGAGTTGGTAGCTCGGTGCCGCGAAGCAGTGAGATGTGTTTTGTGTGCTGCAGTGCAGGCAACATTTAAATCCATAGTCAGTGGTAGCATTCCTTTGTTCTGAGAGAGGAGGTTTGTAGTTCCTGGCTTCATGGAAGTTGGTGGGGGTTTTGCCAGACATTTGAGCAGGCCTTAGATCTTATGCAGAGTTTTCAGCATTGTTTTGTTTCCAGGATTTGTCCTGAGCTGTAACCTCATGTGCCAGCACTGTCTTTAGTCACTGCTTTGCTCTGTGTGTGATGGCATGGTCGGAACCTGGCGCTTGAGTGGAAACAGTGCTAGTCTAAACAGGATCTGTGCACTTGGGATTATGTGTGTTTTAAACTGGCCTAAAAGCAGTGCATTGAGAATTCCTTCAGTACCAGAGCTGGGATTGGAATTGAATGTGCCAGAAAACAGCCCCACAGCTGTCACTAGGTAATAAATGATGCTGCTGGGAGGGGGGGTTGATTGGTGGGCTGGAAGCGCAGGTACACACATGATGGATGTGTTTTGTAGAAAACCACCCTGCAGAAAGCTGGACATAAGGACACAGACCAAAATAAAAAATTTCATATACTCTCCTTAGGGACATGAGAAACATCTGACACATCCAGTTTCCTGAGTCAGGACCTGGCATGGTATAATTCCATGCAAGGCAGGCACATGCTTTGGAGTGCTTAGAAGCCTCAGAATAGGGCAGCTCAAAGATATGTCTCTATTCAACAGAGCATTAATAAAGTAAGGACTTCCTGCTAAATTAGGAACACATATGACCTAAGTACAGGTTCTATTCTTAGTAATTCTTCCAGTACCAATTTGTCACAATTTCCTTAACATTTACGGCAATTACAGTTTAATTTGTTCTCATGATACCTAAATGATAAAATAACAATAGTTTTAAATTTGTATATTAAAAAATAAATTTTCTTGATAGGAGATATTTGGTAAATTTTACATGCCAGCTAAACACAGTTACATGAAAAGTTTGCAATGCAATACTGACCAGGCACAGATTGTTCATTCCAGTTGCTAAGCAGTGCAGAGCTTTCTAGCGCTTCAGAATGAAGATACAAAATTAAAGTTGGACTGAAGAAATTGAATGTAACCATTCATTTGAAATGTGAGAAAAATAATCAAGATAATGATGAAAAGCAGCTTGTTTTTAACCTTCTAGCTAAAATCTTAATTTAGCAAATATAAGTAAGCTTTTAAACAAAATTTGATTGAAATTTTCCTTAAAACTTATAGAATGAAAGTCTCAGGATAGGAAATTTTGAATGATGACCTTGTTTAATTTTAAGGGGAATACCCATTTTTACTAACCTGTTACATTCTGCTAGTGGAAAACCATTGTAGAGATTATTGAGTTACATTAAAACCTGAGACAGAGCTGACAGCAATGCCAAAAACTGTCCTGGACTACTTTACTGTGCATTTAGATGAACAATGATGTTTACAGTTTGCTTTGTAGTAGAATTGTGTATTGTAGCCTCAGGCAGAGAACTGTATCTGAACTATTTTACTGCTTCTCTTTCTTTCCTCTGACTATTAAAGAATTGTTGAGTCAACTGTGCCTGCTCCAGTGCTTGAACTTTTTCAGCATGTGCAAGAGATTTTCAAAAAGCGTCCTCAAGTAGGAATGGATTTTATTTTGAAAATCTTCTTTCCATTATTTTTTTTCTCTGTGGCACCTTTACATACTTCTTGCTTGTATTTACCTCCATCATTCTTTCTGAGTTAATTTCTGAAGTGGTATGTACATTTTGTAGGGTATATAGGTATATGCTTACAGTTAAGCACATTACAAATCATATCCTTACTGAGCAAACAATTTATGCATCTCCTTAAATCTAATAAAGTTAATGGGATTGTTGGCATGCTTAGAATTAAGCACATTCTTGAATATTTTTATGAACTGAGACTACTGCTTTGACCTAGTATTTTAGTTAGTTCTGGAAGCAGAATGGAATAAATAATTTGCTGATGTGAATGTCTCATAATTGTGGTTAACTCTTCTCCATGAAGGAGACAGTGTGATGTACAGTATGTACCTGGTTTAGTAGGGATTAAGAATGCTTTTATTGCAAAGGAGAAACCAATTTTGTCGAGTTTTATCTTTTCTGATGTTGCTTTGAAAAGATAAAAATTCGTGTTTAATTAAAATACTGACTTAAAACCAACGAAAAAACATCAGTGAGATTTACAAACTAATTAAATAATTAACTTCTGCAAGTTATTCTGAACTAGAGCTCTGCCTGTTCACCGTCTGAGCAGTTCAGAACTGGTGCACTGACCGTTGAATTGAAGACAAGCAAATCAAAGCCACTTTTCCTGTCACACATACTTGTGTTAATCCTACTACAAGAGACCAAGCAGAGACGCAGTAGGTGTTAAGAATTGCTGAAAAGTTCAAAGTGTGCGTTCCCGGTAGGACACAGCGACTCCAGGGTGCACTGCCTTTCAAAGGGTGACGTGGCAGCCTCACAGAAAGGCTCTGCTCCTCTCAGGCTGCTTAAAAGGTACTCTTATATTTGGTAGGAAGAAGGCTGTGGAAAGCTGGAAGGGAATTACTAATAGCCAATGTAGCTACTGTGGCTCCTGAATATTTAGCTACATATTCCACTGCAATCACTTCATGAACAATTCACGTTTAACAGAAACCAAAGAAGGAAGAAAACCTTTTAGATCATCTTGGCTGATACTCTTGCCAGTGCAGGATTCTGTCCTACTGTATTTTCCTCTAGTGTCCAATTTTATCTGACTCAAGAGATAATGCTTTCCCTAAGAGACTGTTTCACAGTCTAGTATATTTTACTGTTAGGAAGTTTTCTGATGCTCTGTAAACTAAATTTAACTTTGCTTAAATTCAAGCCATTACTCTGAGACAAGTGTCTGGGAACTTAAGCTAAGTAATTCCCATTGTTGTCCTTGGCAGTTTACATAATTCATGTACCTGTAAGTCTTATAATTATGCTATTAAAAAAATAGTGTTACTGCATACATTTTT
This sequence comes from Bombycilla garrulus, assembly GCA_013400315.1. NCBI lineage: Eukaryota > Metazoa > Chordata > Aves > Passeriformes > Bombycillidae > Bombycilla > Bombycilla garrulus. The sequence goes on along the minus strand of VXBU01003114.1, from coordinate 615,572 downwards.
TTTTCACAAGAAAACCCCAAACCCCACAAGAAGAGACAAACAAAAAGGAACCCCTGTAAACAACCAAAAAAATCCTCTTAAAACCAATTGAGTATTCATCAACCTGGAGTTTTTTCATTGTAACTGTGTAAAAGTTTGTGGTGAAATCCAACCCCATGTTTATAACAGCTTCTGGCTCAGCTATGTGTAGCCTATGCTGTTTATTTATTTTAAAGGTAACAGTGTACACTGAAATACAGAAGACATATAAAGCTTCAGGCAGGGGTGATTTGGTTTGTGGTGGTTTTTTTCTTTGGGGTGTTATTGAATCACACATTGGAGTGTTTAGTTTTGTTCCAGATGTTAAAAGGAATTGCAGCCCCTTTACAATAGCCTGGTAACTCTAAAGAGCTATAAAACTGACTGGCATATTCCCAGTTTTGGGAGATTTACATGGACTCTGCAGCATCTCTGACCTGAGATATGGAAGAAGTGAAGAAAGAAGGGGTAAAACAAACATTTGCTGACACTGCTGTTAACTCAGTGGGAATCCAGCAGATACCCTCAAACCATCAGCCATGCCATCTCACTGTATCTAGATCACAGGGATACAGGGAGGAGGAGACCCAAGTTCAGTTACAAAACTGTGTTATGTTCAACCCCCAGCTGCAGGAGAATTCAATGTGGGAAATGATTCTGTGCAGTGTGATAGATCTCTAACACAGATCTAAAGTAACAGATGCAGGAATAGGATTCACAGTGCTTGCATTAGCTCCCATGAATGCCTCTTGCCTGGGCAAATTGCATGGATGTGTGGCTGGCCCTGACCTGGCAGCTCAGCATTTGGAGGTGCCCTTTTGTGCACCCTGTGGTGTGACTGTGAATAGATAAAGTTCTGTGCAGTCGTATTTTGTAGCTGCTTTATAGGAGAACTCCTTTAAAATGCTCTTGAACCACAGTTCTGGTTTCCTTAGGCTATAATTGGTATTTTTAAAATACACACCTCTGTGCCTAATACAGACCCAGAACTGAGTTTCCTTGATAGATAAGGAGTTAGGAAGAGAGAATTGTGGAGTCCTAAGAGAGAATGGGGGCTGATAAGAGCCCTGGAGTTGGAAGGCTGATGTGATAGTGTGTCCCTGCTGCCTCTCCTCCATTTACTGGCTGAAATGGCTCATCTTAATTAGAAACTTCCTGGCAGCTGTGGATAACCTTCAAGGTTGTAGTGCATCATTTTTATTATCTTCGTCTCTCTAGTTGGCTATTAACAATGTGTCTCATTACAAAATGAAAAGCTTTGTCTTTCAAAGTTAGACTTATAAAAAGTGTTATACTCCATATTCTGAAATGTCTTTGGATAAGCCTTTCCCTCTCCTTTTTTTTGCTGTGTCTTTATCCAGTATATCTTGTGGAATCACTGTGCCTAATTTATATAACTGACTTTACAAGAACTCATCTATACCCATGTATGCTTTACATATATTATCTTTTCATGGAAAAAGATGGTTTGGAAGGCTTCTTGCAGCTGCTGTGTAAGTAGAACTTTGCAGAATTGCTGGAATGTGCTCCATATGAGATGCCAAAGCTGATAGTGATGCCCTGTTGCTTCTTTGGAAAATAAATGTTGAATCAGCATTGCAATTAAACACGGTGAATGGACTGTGGACCTTGTCTCTTCAAGGCAGCATTTGTTACAGGAGTCTCTGAAAGCACTGCTGTAGTTAAGCATCTGTAAGTACTTTTATTATAAACCCTTATTTTTATAGCCTTACAGCTTGACCGTAGAAATTTGCCCTTGGCAAGAATTTGGCACACAGACTGCTGTCACCACAGGAGTCAAGGTTCTATATTTATTATCATCTCCTTCTTAAATCTAATTAATTTTGATTACAGATGGGCTTGTGCTACAGCATTTGGATCCAAATCTTGAACTCTTCTTTCCCAGGCTGAGAGGGTGTATAGAGTTGACGCTTATTTTTGGGCCTGTCTTTTGTTTAAATTCAGCTGGTAACAGTTAGGCAATGAGTTAGTGTTACTTTTACTATTTTCTTTCAAAGAACAAGCTTTTTATTGTCAGTGTCCTTTCTTCCATTTAGAATTATGTCTTCAGAAATGCTTGATTTCTTTTTTATTATTGTATTTTGAAAAAAATCAAATGGCTTCTAGCTTTTGTTTTGTTTGGAAGAGAACGAAAAGTTGGAAGACTGATGGTGCAACTTTGATTTGACTTCCTGTGTAAACACTAGTCTGTACAGTTCATATTAATAGATCTGTAACTCCTGGGTATGGGTGATGACTTTTAGCTCTGGCTATCTCTGGAAGTGGGGTCAAGCTTCTCAGGGGGATTCCAGAGCTGTGGTTTGTCTATGCAGGGAAAACACACCAAGGGCCAGAACTCAATTACTGTTGAAACGGGCCAGTGCTCTTCCGGATAATGAGTAAGGCTTTTTGAAATACATTAATAGCAAGAGGAGGTCTAAAGAAAACATTGGACCATTGTTGTTAAAGATGGTCACCTGCCCAACAGGGATGAAGAAAAAGCAGAGGTGTTCAATGTGCGTTTTGCCTCAGTTTTTGGTGATACTGGTGGACCTTGGTCTCTTGGTCTGCACGATCCCCAGAGCTGCAGGTCCATGAGTGCTGGGACAGTGGCTTTCCCCTTGTGGACACTGAAACTGTGAGCTGTATCAGCTGAATGTTCACAAGTCCATGGGGCCTGTTGGGATTCATCCCTGAGGACAGAAGGTTCTCACTGGTGTTACAGCAGAACCCTTCTCCATCAGCTACCAAAGGCCTTGGGAGACCGGGGAGGCCTCTGCCAGCCACTGTTATTCAGGAGGGTGGGAGGAAAGACCCAGAACCTGCAGGCCTGTTAGACCAACCTCAGTTCCTGGAAAAATTATGGAGAAGATTGTACAGAGTACTGTTGAAAGGTGTTTAGAGAACAATGCAGTCATCAGGTGCCATCGACATGGGTCACAAAGGGAAAGTCCCATTTAATTAATTTGATCTTTCTATGGCAAGGTCACCCACCTGGTGGGGAAGGGAAGGTGGTGAATGTAGTTTTTCTGTGTGTTTGTGAGATTTTTTGGTACTGTCCCTCACAGCATCCTTCTGGACAAGTTGTCCAGCTGTGGGATGAGGGTGTTCATGGTGTGCTGGATGAAGAGCTGGCTGAAGGGCAGGGTTCCCAGGGTTCCAGTGAGTGGGGTTGTGTTTGGCTGGTGAGCAGTCACCAGTGCTGTCCTCAGGGCTCAATCCTAGGGCTGCTCAACGTCTTTACCAAAGGCATGGATGCAGGAGTTCAATGCATCATTAACAAGTTTGATGGTGACACCAAACTGGAAGGTGCTGTTGAATATCTTGAGGGACAGGAAGCCTTGCAGAGGGATCTAGATAGATCGGAGCATTTTGCAATGATTAATTGCACAATGATTTTGCAATGATTAATGGCATGAAATTCCACAAGTCAAATGCCAGGTTTTGCACCTGGAATGTGGTATCACTAGGCATAAGTATCAATTGGGAAAGGAGTAGCTGGAGAGTACCTCTGCAGAAAGAGATCTGGTGGTGCTCAGTAGCAGTCAACAGTGTGTGCCTTCCTAGTCAAGAGGGCAAACGCGTTCCTAGGGTGCACGGAACACAGTAGAACATAATAATCCCCTCCAAGTATTAGCCTGGGGATAGAGATACTTGATAAATGTGACAAAGAGTGTCTTGCATTTGGAGGAGCTGATTAGTCGTTCTCAGATATCCAATTGCTAGATCCTTTGTTTTGCCTTTGTCATTTTAAAAATAAAAATTATTTCAGAAAATAGAAAAGGAATTTTTTGGGGGGTATAAATATGTTTTAAATATTTGAAATAAAAAAAATCAGTGAATCATAGATTGCATTATTACTTTTCCTATGTAACTTGTTTAAGCAGCAGATCAGCCGTCATAAAGTGTCTTGTTTTTATCTTAGTACTTTAAGGTACTGGAGGATTTGAAGCTCTTGTTTAAGTAATGGCAAATAGCTGGTATTTTGCAGCATTTCACCTACTGCTTCCATCACGGTTAATTTTGTTTGCTTGCCTTGCCTGTAATCTAGGGTTCAACAATGCTCATTGCTCATCAAGGCATTATCTCCTTCCTTCCCTGTGCATTGACCATACTGAGTTTAGATAATTTCGTATTGGAAGATTTTAATTGCAGTTGATACTACAGAGGAGTTTCTTTTGCCTACTATGCAATTCTAGAAATGCTTTATCCATGCAATATTTCATTGCTGTTCTTATCCAGGAGACTGAAAACAGTGGCTTAAATACTGGTATAAATCAGCTGCATGCTTCTTCAATATCCTCACACTGACTTCTGATCCTATGCCTTTCCAGTTATGCATTCATGTGTCTTCATTTATAGAGTTTTTACTCTGTGCACTAAATCTGCATCCTTATTCCAGATTACTTTGGAACTGGAGATAAAGAAATAAATTCTCACTTAGATAATCCTGGTGATAAAGTCTGTGTTTGTTCTCTTATTCCTGCCTTTGCTTCCTGTCAGTGCAAATACTGTTAGGACTTTGTACAAAACAAAGGCAGAAAAAAAATACTAGTATTCCATGTATTGAACATGTCTTACATCTTTAATTACTGTATAATTGCTTAATTGCTATATAAAGGACAGTCTTCCGTGAATGTGCAGCCCTGTTTTCAGGTCATAACAGTTGGTTGCTGGGTTGTGTGACTGGGATGTTGTACAATAATGTGTTTTGGTGTGGCCAAGCACTTTAGAGTAGAGAAATCTGAAGAAATTAAGAGATTGCTTTCCCACCATGATTCATGTTAAAGAAGAAATTATTACAAGTGCATACAGAGCCAAGCATCTCCTAAATATTTTGGACTTGTGTTATTGGGGTTTTTTACTGAAAGGGGTTAGATGAATTTTGCAGAATTAAGTGATCACTTTGATATGAGTTGTTCTCTAAGTCACATTCCAAACCTGTTTACTCACGCATAGTACAAGCGCAGGGTTTCTTCTTTTGAGCATTCTCTTCAATACATACTCAGTCCAATGGGACAAAAAAATGAATCTGACCCTTTGTGTATAGGCAGAGAGCAGCAGAAGCAGTAATACAGTGCTAGCAACACACACTTAAAACAATCAGTTGTGAAATGTGTTAGTTTTGGGACATAAGGTAGATGAAAATAGGTAATGTATTATTATAGCTCTTGCTTCAAGAATACCATCCAGAGGGATAATGACATTTTGTTTGTGCAGTGCTGTACTCATGTCCATAGTTAATATGTATTTTCATAAACACTGCAAGCAGCTTTTCTGCTGGGGCTGTAAGTCATGTTGTTTCCTTGATGGTTTAGATGTCAATAACTGAGAGCCATAAAAAAATAACCTCCTGTTCGTTGGTGTGAGTTTTGTGCATGTCTCCATTGACCTACCAGGTTGTTTGAGTGTTATCTTGCTGAGGTTACAGAAGGGAACAAGAATTCCCTAAACACAGATCAGTGGGCAAGTGGAAAAGAGTGAAAAGGTTTGCCAAGAGTTACACTGGTCCTGAGTTGCAGGGATGTGCTCTGCTTGGGTTAATAAGTACCTGATTTCACCAGGTGGTGAAGTGAGCTTCTACCTACTGGCTTTTGTGGTGTACTCCTTCTGTTTCACACACAGATGAAGTTCATCCTGATGTAACAGGAATAGTTTTCTTGCAATCAATAGCTGAATTTAGGTTAAGGTCTGGATCACACTTTCCTGTCAAACCAGCACCTTCTCCTACTGTATTGTGCACTTTCATAGGGCTGTGGAATTCCCATTGTATGTCTAAATATAGAGTTTAAAAAGTAAATAACCCCATCAGGTCTAGAAAAACAAGTAACTAAAATAAAAACCAGCTAGAAAAACTGCAAAGTTGAGTCAATATTTCATGTGTTACTGTTGCATGGAAAAATTGGAGCATTCTTGGAGGAGATTAGACAACAGCAAATTGCTCCTGTGCTCAGCAAGAGTAGCTATCCTTATGACAACTTTAATGAAGGGTTTTGTCCAGATTTAGTAACAAATGCTAGTTTTGACATGCTCACGATATCACCATGCTGCATAAAGTGTCTATATATTTGAACTCGACAGGTTTCTACAATAGTGACAGTTGAGTCAGCCTGCACAAATTAAATACTTGCAACCAATGTGCATGTGATCAAAGATGACTGGTCTTGAGTAATGTAGCACTGGATTAATGCCAAGTTGTTTTGTGTTACTATTCTTGTCATTTTCTTTTTTAAGAGAATACATGTTCCTCTTTTATATATTCCTCGCTACCCTGACTGTAATATATAATATTTTTTATCTCTAGTTTCAAAAGGCAATGTCAAGTGCACTTGGACTTCAATACCTTATACATACATACATATTTTGTAGTTGAATTCATTCTTCCTGTGCGAGAAGAAGAAGCATTTTTGCATTTGCAGAGACAGTCCGAAAGCCTACAACTGTATATAGAGCTAGCCAAAAAAGAAGTGCATGGAGCTGTGGTGCACAAAGTAGTCCAAAACACAAAAAACACTCTACAGTATTTTCTTTATCTGAACAACAGAGACCATTGTGTAGGTGGTGTTCAGTGTCTTAACAGCTAATTGTGCTTAAATCTCAGTGGATAGCAAAAGGTTATATCAAAATACCTCTTTTCTTCCTTTTAAAGACCTATCTGTCTTCTCTTCCAAGCAGCTAAGTAACACAGTTCCTTACTGTGAATGTTGCCTTAAAACAATTTGTACTAAAACATATATTGCCACACTAAATTTTGGTAATCATAACATTATTAATAAATATTATTCTAAGAACTTCAGTGTAAAGCATCATCGTTACCGAAATATTTGTGCTTTTCTCAGAGCCAAGCTGTTGACCAGCTTACTCCCCCTGTTTCTCATGTTGCCTAACACTGAGTGAAAGTGACTTTAAATATTATAGAGAATAGCAAAAAGCCACACTGGAGACTTCCAGTTTTGTTTTGAGTGCAACTTCACTGTCAAGGACAGCCTCTTAGGCTGCACTCTTCATGTGAGACCTCTGAAATGCTGACAGAGATGTTTAGTGAGTTTTAAAGCCATTGTGAGCCTGAGTGAGCAGTACAGGGCTTTCTTTCTCTAGAAAGGAATATAAAAAGAGTCTGTATTGCATGTTCAGTATATCTCCACCAGATTGTAACTAGATGTGCTCTGTGCTGGTGTTACTTTTCAGTCAGCTGATCTTGATGTACAGCCAAGGAGCACAATCTCATGTTCATTACCAGCTGGACAGAAAGGGGATGGACAGAAAGCAAAGTTTACTCCACTCACACAGAGGCATTGACAGTTTTGACAGTACCTTGTTTTACTGTTCTTGAATGTTGCAAAGATTCTTTTATCTGTTGTATTGAGGAGGTTGTTTACTGCTTGGGGACAAGAGTTTATAATGGTGGCTAGCAAAGCAGACTTAAATGGAGTGCATTTTGGGTTTGTTGCTAGGTTCCTCTGCATCTTTAGTGTCTTTTGCGTAGCCTCTGTTCCCCATTTGAGTGAAAACTGCTAAATTATCTATAGAAATGAAATAGCAGTAGTGAACCATTTACCTATGTCCTATCAAGGCAATTTTCTTTCCTCTTTATTGGTACTGCATGTACATTTAAAATCCTGGAAAATAAAAATGAAGATCTGCTTTTTAGAAGAACAGATTAAATGACAAAATTTTCTTCAGATTTTCCTAGCAAAAGACCATAAAATTAATTAATTTTTTTTTCTAATAGTCATGAATTTGCGTTCAAATAAACGGAAATGACCCTCTCTGCAGTGCTTTTCTTTTTGCATAAAGGAGATGCCAACTAGACGCTACTGGGAATATTTTTATCCCCAAGGACTATGTTAATCCCTTCTTGCTAAAAGACACATTTCTGAAATATTTATCATAAACCTGCCATGCTGTTGTCACATTGTTCCTTTCGTGGTGTGAGCAGTTCTGGGACTTCTGCCAGCATTGTTCCTTCCATTCAAGTAGGAAATTTGCTACAAAGTGTCTGGTTCTCAGATGAACAACACTATGCTTGTTCATCAACCTGACTTTGGTGATTCATAACCTAAATGTGTGATGCCATGCAAAATAGGAGTAACCAGTATGTGGCCTGTCAGGTTTACTGACATTATATTTGCAAGTATAATTTTAATTGTATGTGCACATGGAGAAGGGGGAAGTGTTGATAATGTTAAACGGAAATTATTTCTTTGAAATACTAAGTTTGAGCTGCTTAATAAGTTTTACAAATAATAAGGGAAAAACTGCATGAGACTGACACTTTGATTTATGGCACTTTTTTTAATCAGAAAGTGTTACAGCATTAGTTCTGTTGTCCTTGTTTTTGAGACTGAACAAATGAGAAATATTTGTACATACTGAGAAAAAGGGTCTTGAATCTCTTGAACTTGCAGTATGTTCAAAATACATTGGAACGCCTCCCTTAGAAGAGCCTGATTCTAAGAGGTTTCATTTATTAAATATTTGTTTCTATTGGTAAGCTAAAATTAGCGTTCCTTCAAATGTTTCATTTGTGTGAAGCAGTTTTCAGATTTTTTATTTCTTACATGCTTTGTAATTTTAATTAAATTTTTGCATACATAAAAAATGGTTTGAATACACTACTCATGACTCTGTTAGGATTTAAAATGGACTTCTATTTTAGCTCTGAGTGCTCTGAGAATAGCAAAAATAATTTGATAATCCTATTTCCTTATGAAATCATGGAGGTTTAAGAATTGTTTCTATTTCAGGATTGTGGAGTATACTGTCTAGTTAAATTAGATGTTGCATTTGAATGAATAATTAATGAAATTCTTGAACCAAACTTTGACAGCTATTCTAAAATTATAACAAATTTGGTATTATTTTTTAATGTGTGCTGGAATCTACCTGAAGCACAGGTGCACTCTCCTTAAGAAATGGTTGCATAGCATTGGTATATAAAATTAAATTGTTTCAATTCATTGAAGGAGACAAGACCAAATTATATAAATAAGGATATTTGTAATAGTAACTAAATCTTACATATATCAACATGAAGTTCAGCACAAGTCATAGAGAAAATTAGAATCCTTTCAGCTCTCAGTCCATGGAGCCATTGAATTTTCTGTGGCTAAAGTGCAATTATTAGTTTACAGACTTAGGATACATCTGGATCAGGCCACCATATTCCCTAATTCAAAGCAGGACACAAAGTCTATGTGCTGGGAGAGGCAGCAGTTTTGTTTGAGCAGTAGCTCAAACCTACTTTAATCTAGACCTCCTTCCACTGTAGAGCTCCTGTCCTCCTGTGTGCTGTCCTAAAGAATCTACAAGCCTCAGACTGTACTCTTTCCTTTCATCTGTATGACATCAAATTTAGTTATTCTTTTATTTCTCACTAAATCATTCTGGCACCTCTGGTCAGCCTCGAATCCCCGGACTTTTCTGTCTCTCTGCCCCATATTTCTTATGAAAGAACTGGTTGCTCTTAGTGCCACTGCGGTGCTGTCTCCAAAAAAATTATTTACACAAGACCTCTTAAAAAGTATTTCCTCTTGATTTCTCTGTTTCTCATAAGCTATTAATATGGTAACAGACAATACTTTTGGGCCTTTTTTTGTTGAAAGTGGCCAATAGAAATAAAAACTATAAAAAGGGCATCACCACCTGTTGAATGTTTTGATTTCTAAGCTGTGTACTTGTCACTATTGTAAACCAATGCAGGAATCTGAGTCAAGTTGTTTCCTTTACTCCTGTGTCATTTGTGGTGATAAATAAGAAATTATAAACAAGTTTTGATATTAATACACCAAAAAAAAGTTCCAGACAGCCTACAATAGCATGACTCTGAGTTATGATAAATAAAACCTACCATGGTGTAATTATTACTATAAGCTTGTAACATTTGCCAAGTTATAATGTTGGCAGAAGGTCCTTAACATCGCCTTGAGGAATGTAACAGTATGGCCCCATTGTAACTCTTCTCTGTGTGTTGCTTTAGGAGTGAGTCTTTTGTTCTTGGTTTGGACCAGCTTTCCTCAAAATTCCTTGCTTAGTGGGTATCACCTCCTGGTAATGCTACAGGAAAAGCTCGGGTCATGCTCAGGCCATTACTAAAACTATGAGCTAGTGTTTTTCCAAGAAAAACACTGTGAACTCTATTTTAAACGGGGAAATGTTATTAGATACAGTTAATTTAATTGGATTAGCTATGCATCAGCTCTTCAGTCTGAGAGATTCACTTTTCTATTATGTCTTCTGGATAGAGAGAAACCAGAGTGTTGGATTCCAATCTTTGTTGCACTGATGTATTTTTGTGTCAGCAGCAAGGTACAACATTGCATCTGAGCATGGTGATCCTGATTTTTTAGGCTTGCTTGCATTTCACTTCAGAGATTATCTCCTTTCACCAGAGGTTGTTAGGTTTGAAATGTGGCTGGAAGTATAACTGCAGTCACAGTAATCTACTGCCATTAGTGATACACAGCTGCGTAACTCCTGTGTCTGTTTGCAGAGGTTGAAAATACCCCACTGGATGTATCAGCAGCCCTAGTCCAATTAAGCATAAAAATCTTCTTAAATAATCATAAAGAAACAACTCTATCACTGAAATGAAGTGCAAGCTTAAATACTTTTCTGAATGAGTAAGGGTCTGGGAAAAAGATGTGGTAGGTCTGCTACAGCAGGATGTTACAGAATGCTCTCAGGTACAAGACATTTGTTTCAAGCACGTTCAAGGTGTCCTCATAACCTAGGAGTCATGCCATTGGCAAAACAATAAATAATTTTCAAGAGGCAGTAGATGACATAGAAAACATTGGGTCTATCATAAGAACAAAATATAATGTGGTAAGACTTGTGCTTAAAAATATTAAGCTAGTGGAAAGAAATTTCTTGACATACAAATCACTCGCTATTCTCTTAAGGGTTTCACTCTTCAACTTAGGAAAAACCAATTTCCATATTAGATATTGTGTTTTAGTATTGACTTTTTAATTTTTTCTATGAATTTAAGTTACTTTTAATATTCACTGAAGATAGACAGCCTGACCTCTTCATTATGCAGCCAGCCATATTTTCAGATCAGTAGCACATATTTTGATCATTGAGTGATTGTATCAAAACCCTTGGAGGGTTCCACGTTTTAACACTCTGGTGGATTCCTGTGAAATTAACCAAAATTAAAACATGTTTTTCTGACACACTGCATTATCTGTCTATTCAGAAAGAAAAAATGATCAGAGTAAATAACTAAAGCTAAAATTGTTTAGTCCCTATTTCCCAGCTTCTTGCTTTCAATAGGAAAAAAAACCCCAAAAAAACCTTATTTCTACCTTTAAATTTGCTGAAGTTGTCTTTCTATTTAGAGTCAGACAAGCCTGAGGTCTAAAGTTACATGAATTTGGTCAAAGTGACCCTGAATTCTTGACTATAAACACCATAAATCTTCCCTGCAATAATTAGTTTCACATTGTAAAGGCCATGCTGTGAAGGGTAATCCCTCATGCAACAAGTTAAGTTTCTAATTTGTTTTCCATAGCACAATGAATTCCAAAAGCTTTCACCATGTTTCTAGTGAGTCATTTATCAGCTTCATAATAAAGCTTAGAAGGGACATCACAGATCATCTGCAGCAGAAACCAAGTTGTGTGTTTCCCTATAGCAAGAGTAGGTATGAGTGCCTTAGGGCTACAGTGTTTAATATTATTTGTTTTTTGCTTTCAGCATTTACTTTGTTTTATAAAGTTTCAAACTGAAAAATCTCTCTGAAAAGTAATCAAAATCTGTAAGTTGAACCCAGAGATTCAGTTTCTCAAATTTGCCTGCAGAGAATGTATCAAACACGCTTTATTAATATGCCATGCGTATTTCTGTATTGAATTATGGCTTCACACTGTGGCAAAAGGCTTTCCCAACACGGGGGAACACCAACACCCTGACCCAGCTAACACACAAGTACAGAAGATGCTGTCCTGTTCTCTCATGTATTTTTCAAAAGTAGTCTTTTACAATTTTTCCTAGTCTAGGGTACAGAATTTTGCATATTGATGCTTTATAGAGTAGTAAAATATTTAGCATAATTCCTCTCCAAGTAAGTTTTTAGTAACTGGTTTGACAGCAGTAGTGTATAAGCCTAGAATAGACATTTGAAGTGCAATGTTTTTAAAGCACTGCTAAACTCAGTAATATTTTCTGGTGACCCTTGTATAGTTTTTCTCAGGTTCATTTGGGTTTTAGATTTTTTTTGGGGGGTGATGTTGGTGGAATAAATATTTTTTAATATGTTTTTATGTTTTTAAGGATGTTGGTTTTGGAGAATTTTTGTCAGGTACTTTTGACTCTTTTGACTCAAGTAAGCATCCCTTTAAACATCATATTGCTTCTGTAGTGAAGCAAAATTAATTCAGCCAAATAGCTAAAAAAAAGTCATCAAAATGTCGTCAAAAAAAGTCATCCAACAAGCCAGCATTAATTGTGATGTAACTTTTTTAAATTACAATTTGGTTAGGTTAAAAAATATCTGCCTGTCACCTTGAGAGTATAGCTGAGAATACAACAGCATATCGAAAATTTTTATAGGGCAATCCCATTGAATGGCAGCCAGGCACACAACCATGTAGATCATCTCTGCAGTGAATGGTGACTTGTTCTCTTCCAAGTTTCATTCATGCACAGAAAACATCTCTTATATATGTGCTTCTGTTCCAGATACTCTGCTAAAAAAATACACTCTCCTGAGGTAACTTGTGTTGGGAATTATTAAACCCATAAAATAAATGGGCTATTAAGGGTTATGCTTCACCTGGTTCCTTCTTTCCCTGCATTTTTCAAAGATGTGCAACTAAACCTGTACCATGAACCAGTAATGTTAGACAAGGCAAAGTACTCAAAGACATACACTTGAGAAATGCTTTGTGGGTTTTTGCTAAGATTCTGCGAGGAAGCTCTTCCCTAGAGTAACAAAATTTCCTCTGATGGCATTCTAGCTCAAGAGCTTTTTTTATTGCTCAGGTGACTTGGTTGAGAAAACAAAATATGTTCTGCCTAACAGTTACCCATTGTCAGTAATCATTATTTTCTTACCAGTTGTATTTTCAACACAGATGCAAATCTGTAGAAATGGTGCTGCCTGGTGAGGCAGCGTTGAGGAAGGTGTTGGGCTCATGACCTGGAGCTGAACAGGCAGAGATCTTTGTGACATCCAGAGGCTGTTGTATTTTCTATGTCTGTGTAGGGGCAGGTGGAAGGGCTGGGGTTAAGTGCAAAAGATCCTTTAAGGCTGGACACTGATGATAAGAAGTTTGATGCACAGGTTGCAGTGCTTTTGAGAATCAGGACTTCGTTAGGAGGAAGAGCTGCTTAATGTAGGTTATCATGAGCATTCAGTGTACACTGAATCCAGAACACATATCCCCACTCTGTGCTGTAGGCTTCATCCCTCTCTATGCATTACCAGTCTTATCTCCATTAACATTGTCACCCCAGCAGGGAGAGTTCTTTCAGAAATAACAAAGCTTGTCAAACAAATGCAGAGTTAAACATCAGGATCTTTTAAAGTCCATTTAAGACTTCCCCTGAATTACACTTCCTTACTGCAAGTCTTGAACACTAACAAGTCCTGTTGGCTTTCACTTGGAGGCCTGTAGTAGATCCCAGGTGTCTCAGTTTGTGCATCCTCAATTTAGGGCTGTAACCCAAAAATCGTATTGAAATGTCCTCAGTGTTGTGGAGATAAAGAGGAAATTGTGTTTTCTTGGATGAATACATACCTTTGCCTCAAAGGTATATATTCTGATGAATATAATTAGACTTTCCATTCTTCTGTAATTCCCTGCCTCATTCAGTAGATAACAAGTAGCTGACAAATAATGGTCACTGAACAAGTCTGGTGAGTTCATACTTGGTCAAGGGTTGTTCATCCCTGCTACAAGGGTTTTGTTGGGTGGGCCAGTAGAACTGCTACCCCCTAATCCCTGCGATAATATGAGTTAAAATATTCTTCTTAGCTCACAGTAGGCAGTGCTGCAAAATTATTTACTTGTACAGGACTTTCTTTCTACCAAAGTTATTCAGCTTATTGTGAGTATAGGCCCTGCTGAATATTGGGCTGTTCCTTTCAAGTTTCTCTAATGCCCCTGCATTTTTCATAACACCATCAGACGGGTTTTTAGCTCAAGCACAGAACAGTTGCTCTCATCCTCTTATGAGCTCTAACACTGACTCATTATCTCCCGCTCATCCTTGTGTTCCATGAGGACAGCTCCGAACTCAGGCCTCATCCCGCACCTCAGCAGTGTCAAAGCCTAGAGATGTTGTACCTTAGCATCTGCGTGTGTATTCTTCAGAAGCTTTCAGATTTGGGGATGGACTGCTTGACAAACTACCTAAATAGTTTTAAATCACACATTCCATGTTGGAAAAGCCCCGACAAAGACAATCCCATTGACTTAGTCTGAGGTCTAGACTTCTCAGTACAAAGGTCTCCTAAGAAACTCGGTCAGGACTTTCCAGGAAAGAACATGTCTTTTCCTCCTGGCAATAAGTTACTCAGAGGCTTTTGGCTTGCTTGTGGATGCCTCTTGATGAAGATTAGCTTCAGCTATAGATTTGGGAAAATTTTCACAGGAAAGTTCAATCATTCGACTAGTCAGCAATTTGTTGGGAATTTCTGAGGGGAGAGCTGCCACTAAAGAAACTGGCTCTTCTTCAAAAAAGCTTTTACAACACAGTCTGTTTTGATCTGTGGCTGCACTAAAAAAAAAAGTGAGGAAAAAAAGATCTGAGATAGTTAAAAAGTCCCTGGTGAGGGTTTTTTTTTTGCTGGGTTTTTTTTTTTTCTTTAATAAAGAGATCTTTCATGTTCAGGCAACACTTTGTAATGAAGTACAAGCAAATCTATCTTGGAATTTTGAAGCCAACTTTTAAAGTGCTTTGATTGACCGAAACTGGAGCATTGTTTCATTTTTATTTGAAAATCCTCATTTGATTCTTTTTCCTCCTCCCACTTCATCTTCTGGGATGGGAACAATTTCTGAAATCATGTATGTTTTCACAGAACAAAAAAGATTATCTTTCACTCAGCTCTTGAATCTGTTCTCTAGCTGAGGATTTGCCCCATGCACTTCCACAAGCCCCTTGAAGTGTGAACCTGATATTCTGTTGAAGTGTGGGTCGGCTATATCACTTTCAAAGACAGCAGAGATCTGAGGTCACTTTCTGCTGTCTGTGCTCATGTTCAAGTAGTGCCTTGTGCTGCCTAAAACATTTCACAAGAACTATTCATGGAAGAAAGTCTTCTTCAGTGTAAATAGACACCAAAATTTTTTTAAATCTTTGCATACAAACAGTACTCACCATGAGTCAGAACACAATGCAGAATTCACTGATATTATGCTACTTTATTTTAAGAATCAAAAGCTGCAAGGAAATGCAGTCCTTCTTTACCTGCTCGGCCACATGTGCTTATTTATTTCCTGTCATTAGTTTGGTAAGAGAACTTTAGAAAGGTGGACTTCAGATGGAATTTAACATCACATTGACTTTCAACATACTGCAAAAAGGAGCTTACTGCATTTCAGCTTCAGTGGCAAAAGTATTCTGACACCTTAGAGAATGTTTTCAAAATACTTGGGACTTGCAGGGGATCTGTTTCTGGAGTGCTTTTCCCAAGGACTGGTCCTTTAGGGAGCAGTCCTCTTCTGAGGAGAGGACAGTGGGCAAAGTGGAGCGTTAGCACTGGTACTTCTGGGTAGGTGTCACTGTCTCACAAAACCTTGCTAGGCATGTAATTTAAAGAAAGCTGGTGTAATTGAACTTGCTTGGGAAATTTTGTGATTAACTTTTTTGCAAATTGAACTTTTTTTATGCAATGGTATATTTTGGTTTCTTAAAATCAGCTGGTCTTTGATTTGCTAAAATTGCACACAATGCCTATGTTTATAGTATGACTTAGTTCACCCTGTGCTATGAATGTAATATTTTTTTTGGAAGTATGGCTGGAAAAATTGAATATACTGTTGTATGTCAGCTGTTTATAATCAAAGAAATATGTTTAAAAGAGTTCTAGGACTTTTATAAACTATGCATGCAAATTACTTTTGGAATTGCTTTATTACATTCAGTTGTGACTGCCATCGCTTTGGGTAACTATTCAAATCCATTGTTATGAATTAATTACCACCATACATTTAACTTCACTTACATCAGCTAATCAAAGGTGCAATGTATGTTATGCTGCCACAGAATGTGGCATAATTAATTTTTAACGTCCTGTTTATTTCTCTAGTGTGTATTATTTTTCTAAAAATAGAACCCAGACTTTAAAAACTGAAGATATTTGATTGGACATTAAATACACATGTGCTCTTTGCAGCAAGAACATCTAGTGAAATATTTGAAATAAATTGGCAAGCAAGTGAACTTCTGGTCCATGTACTTTACCTCCCTCGGGAGTGTACTGTTCATTTGTTAATACACACAACACATCGTTTGTGGGGGAGATGCCAGTTCCTGCTGTGTTTCTCTGTTTTTCTTTCATATGCATGCAAACATGCAACACTCCAGTTCTACAAATGTAACCGCTGTGATCCATGGGAAAATTTGCTACATTTGCATGCATGAATATGTAGGATTTCTAACAGGAAAAAAATTATATAAAAATATACCTGTGTGTATACCTGTATCTACTCACTTAATGTAAATATGTACATTAAAAAGAAAAAAGCCAGTGTGAACATAACATGCATTTCTTACATACCTAATGCTTATCCCTGATGTGTGTACTCTGTGGCTGAACAGGGATGGAAAACTGGTTTGAAACATTCTCAAACAGTTGACTTTGCTGCTGCTGCTATTTTTATCCAAACCTCTACCACATTTTTTGGGGGCTGTTTTTCTAACAGGGCAGTAATCAGTCCCCTGTGGTTTATGCAGTGAACTGAACTGTACACACCTCTTGCCTGATTTTTAGCCAGAAATAGAAGAGGTGCTTTTAGGTGTTAGGACTTAAACCTGAAAAACGTGTCAAAAAGATCAACCAGTAGCTGTGTTTTTTTGATAATAGGTAGGCAAACCTAAGAGGGTTATTGAGGGAATTGCTAGCAAAAGCTCAAATTGGTGTCAGCTAGCCACAAAATAATTGAGGCTAGAAAGCAAGGGAAGAAATCTAACTACAAGAAAGTGAGGCTCTGGACTGCCTTCCAACGGGAATTTGAGCAGCAGGAACCAGACTGATACTTGCAGAACTGTTGAGGCAGTTGATGGAGTGGTTCTGTGACATGGTTGCTGGAATCCCTAAAATGCAGGCGGTCATTTTTCCTGGTGTGGGCTTTATCAGATTCAGGGACACTGTACCCTGTCCCCAAAAGGTTCAGCTGGGAGCAGAAATGAAGATGAGCTCTCCTGTTGGTAACACGTCATGGGATTAGGATTGCTTAAATGAAAGTGGCAAAAATGGAATCAAAAGTGTTTAAATAAATAGGTTTTGCTCCTTTTAAATGTATGCATCCTCCTTATATAAGGCTTACTGTCCTCTCACAGAATTGCAGGGTTAACTCCAGCACAAAAAGCTAAAGCTGAAATCTACAAGTCTGTTCCCATCCCTTTTTGCTCTGTCCTCACCTTCCTTACCTCACAGTTCTTTTAAAAAGGGCAATCATTGCTTTATATTTTAATGCAAAATTTACCAAAATCCAGAGCTATATCAGATTCTTGCTGTTAGTCCCATCATGTGGTTATTAATCCTGACATTAAGGTTGACATAAACTAATAACAAGTGACTGCAGAGTGTCCAGGTCTACCATATCAGTAAAACTCAATGAAAGTATTAAGCAAGTAGATAAAAACTTAGCAGTTTTAGTGTGAGTCCCCCAATTTAAGCTTTTATGGCAGAGTATTAACATAAAGGCATCAAAACTTATTTTTTAAAAAAAAGTTTCAGTGTTCTTCAGTGCATCTAGAATTTTTCTATTCTAGATCACTTCATGCTGAGTTTTTTTCTGGCTAACCTTTATTTGTTTGCATTCTTACCTGAATTTTACTATCAGGTTATGAACATGTGTCATTTCTTTGTCCTTCGCTCCTTATCCTAATTATCTGTCTACTTTTTCAGCCACACAACCAGTTTACATTATGTATATAACAAAGTTGGTCAACTGAAACTATAAAAGGAAAAAGAACAATATCTGAAAGCAAAATATATTTCCCTTCGGCAGTCTCTCGGTGGTTGCTGGTGTACCACCCAGGCTTCAAGAACTGCCTTGCTTATGAAAGCAAAGGCAACAAGAATCAAACAATGGTTCAATTTCATGCCTCATTTCAGACTTCATTAAACATATTTGGTTTCATCTCATCTTCATCACAGTCCCAAAAAGAGATAGGAGTCCTGATTAATATAGATTGCAGGAAAAGAGGAAGAAAGGAAACTTCGTAAATCTTTTTAAAATCTGATTTCTTTCTCGTTTGCCTGCGGTTGTGCAGCTTTTTTATTCCTTAATACTTTTCTGAGATTTTTCTTTCCTTCTGTTTATTCCTCTTGTTGCTGCAGAAGACATAGTACAGTTATTAAACCCCTGGCAAAAATCAGCTTGGCTTTGCAAAACTGCCCGTGGTTGTTTCTTCTACAGATTACTGTTCTCAGGAGAGTTTCTGAACTGGTTGGCCAACAGCTTGGCACTATTCCTCTTTGCTTTGTTTTACAAAAGGGTCAAAGACCCTAAACAGAGCAACTGTTTAATTTTGTTTACTTTATTCTCCAGGATAGAAGAAAATAGTAGCACCCTGCTTTATGAGCTCTTTTTACTGTTCTTCCCCTGTACATGTTTACAGCCAGTGGCCAAGGAGATGAAAACCTTCTTACGTTACTCTGACACTGTTGAACTCACGGGGAACTGTCTGCTGGCTACAATGGAGAAAGAACTTCCACTCATTAGGTATTAAATGTGGGAAAGTCAGAATCCCATTTTTTTCCCATTACCATTTGTTCAGGAAAGCTCAGGTTCAGCTGCCTCCAGTATGAAGCTACTCTGTCACCAGATTAGATCCAAATTAGTGATCTCTAGGGTGTGGTGTCCTGTCTCAGGCGATGGCTGTCATGATGACTTCCTCCAGGTATCCAACCTAAACCTCCCCTGACACAGCTTCAGGCCGTTCCCTTGGGTTCTGTCACTGGTCACCAGAGGGAAGAGATCAGTGCCTGCCCCTCCTCTTCCTCTCCCGAGGAACTTGTAACTGCAGTGACGTCCCCTCAGTCTCCTCTTTGCCAGGCTGAGCAGACCAAGTCACCTCAGCTGCTCCTCATACAGCTTCCCCTCCAGTCCCCTTCTTCCCCCTTTTTGGTCACATTTTTTATTTCTCCATCTGGCTCTGTCCCTCTCCCCATTGGAAGCCAGGTTCCATGTGCTAGATTCGTTTATGCTTCAGGATGTGAGATCTTGTTGTCTGTTGAAACCTCATTCATGCACACTTCAAATGAAACTTGGAAGCCCATGGTGCTGGCACACAGAACAATGAAATACTAACTTAGATGAAGTTTTGACCTTTCTTATTTAAAGGAGGTACAACAAATTCAGTATTATGTGTATCTGCATTTTTTTCCAATACACTGTTTTTATGTAGTGCTTTTATGGCTGCTGAATTTTGAAACTTTTGGAGAAACTTTCATTTTAATCTAGTTACATGACAGCAAGCTGTTGAACTGAACTTAGCTTTTGTTTATGGAAAATCCAGAGGAATGAAAGAGACAAGGACTTCTCTGAGGGACTTTGTATCAAGTATCAAAAACATAAGCTAAACTTGATGATTTACATAAGTGCTACAATATGTAATTTAACTGAAAGTTAGGATTTCATATTTTAAGTGCAACCTCTTGCCTCTGTCGTGTGGAGATTTGAAGCAAGTTTTGCAAAAATTCCTCGTCTCAGCAAGCTTGCTCTTAAGCTAATAGCTAATACAGTGCAGAGATCAAAAGAGTTGGTTCAGTTTTTTTTGGAACCTGCACATTGTGATAAGATCTACATGAGACCAAGCTGAATATTTTTCATGTTACATCTGTGGTTTACCAGAAGTGACAGTATCATATAATTAGTGATGTAACGTTTGAAACATTTAGTAAAGTTGCATGTGGATCTAATCTTTATGCCTAGTGGAGCTATTATATATTTGTGTAGACTGTAACTTCTTTTCTGTAAAGTCTTTATAGCTCATAGTTGATTGGAATGATGTCTATTATAATAATTCTGTGCCTAAGGGTAAAACTTATGGGACATAAATGAACTGATATCTCTTGAATTCTGGTTGATTTTACAGCAATTAAAAAGCTGAGATTTGTCAGCTGCTAAATCTCATACATATCTAATTCAAGTAGTCAATTTCTTATTCACTTAATATTTAAATAGCACTGTGTGGGCTTTTATTGGTAACAATAGTTATGAGATATAATAACCATCATTAGGATAATTAGTAAAAGCTGGAGAGTCATGAAGAGCAGAATTTAAAACTTAATTCATTACATTAGTAATTGTTTTTCCTCATTTTAGATTCATAGTGTGGATACCCTGTGGCACATTGTGAAGCTCCTGGCTTTGTATTGAGAACAGAATTTTTGTGCACGCCTTTCTGGGCGATTTTGGGGTTTCACTCCATGGCCAAAGTGGATTATGACTCAGCAGAAGGACAGATTCCTCTGTACTGTGGTACAGGAGGGACATATCTTCTGCATACTGGGACATCTTTCCGTGCTTTAATGCTCATTGGAGCGCGATGGCAACAACAAGAGTAGTATTTCTGTGTGTATGTTTTCTCCAAAATACTTCCTTCCTAAATGGAAAGAATATTTGTTTGCTAAATTGTCCCTGGATCTCCTGACAGTGACAGAGGGCTTATTTAGAGTGCCCTTATCTCAGACATGACAGCCTGCAGTGTTGGCAACAAACCAGGGTTTGAGGTTTGATTTGTTTGTTGGTTGGTTTTTTGGTTTTTTTTGTTCAAATTTCTATTAATGTCTTTTCTTTCCAGTTCCATCTTTAGTAGTTGAATACCTTCTTTCTTTGGCAATATCCACTATTTTTGTTGGTTCCACTTAGCATTAGATTTTGTCAGTTGTAATACAAGTTTTTACATTATTGCTGTTAAGAAATACTGGTGGGCAACTGTCATCTGGACATGGAACTTAGTGCTCTGGTCTAGTTGACAAGATGGTGATCAGTCAATGATTGGACTTGGTGATCTTGGGTGTTTTTTCCATCATTAATGATTCAATTAATTCATTTATCACTGTGTGTATGTATAAAATCAAAGAAAAGGCCATAACAAATTCTCCTTTAATTCCTCATTGCAATAAACATTTAAAATGTTAGGGAAAAGTTGCATCAGTAGGGTTTGCTTTTTGAAGCTGGCTGTAACATGAAACATGTGAACAGCTTTCAAGGTTGGAGAGAAAGCTGTGATTGTCTTAGTTCTGTCAACCACAGTTATGTAAATATTTGTTTGACTTTTATTGTAGGTGTTTTTTGAAAGTGCTGGCAGGTTCCTTGCCCTTATTTTCACTATTTTTCCTCTAAGCAGTGTGGTATACCATGTAAAATTTATTTTCAGTCATTCTGAGAACAACTGCACAAACTGTAAGCTTTTTTGTGTAGTATATTATCATATATAGATACATAAACGTATATGCAATAACAAAAGATTGCTAAAGACTTAGTTGTTCAAAGACCAGACTTTCTCTAAGAACATTTTGTTGCAAATGAACATTGTCAAAGTGGCTGTAATGTTCACTAATGTAGCACTTTCTTTTTAAATTAATATTATGAATTGTGACATTCAGTGGGAGTGCTTATGATAGTAAACACTGTGACTGTGAAATAGAAGTCTGCATGCTCTGGTCCTTGCATTTTCTTGCATCAGATAATGGGAGTATTTTATATGTGCAAGTGTCAGAGAAATTTAACCATGCTCTGTGACTAATACTTAATAATAAGTCTAGATATAATCAGTAAAATATCATCAGAGTTGCGTGCAAGCAAGTGTGGGTTAAATAACCCATTTATTTTTAATTTATTGTAGCTACATGGATGCAGTCCAGAGCATACATACTCCATGTTTTGATCCACTGAGATGTACATGATAAAAATTAAAGAGTTTTTTTTTTTTTTTTTTTTTTTTTTTTTTTTTTAATTTGGGACTTCAGAAGGGGTTTTACATAAGGACACTTCACTTATGGAATCATCTCCCCAAAGCAGTCTTTGAGACCACTGTGCTTAGAAGCTTTTAAAGTTCAATGCTATAAAATGTTCATGGGAAGTACATATTGAACACTGGCTGAGAGACAGGCAAAAAAAAAAGGCAGGCTTAGATTATATATTAGAAATACTTTAATGTCAGCATGGTGAGGCACTGGCACAGATTGTACAGAGAAGCTCTGGGTGCCCCATCCCTGGCAGTGCTCAAGGCCAGGCTGGATGGGACTCTGAGCAGTCTGGTCTACTGGAAGGTGTCCCTGCCCATGGCAGGGGGTTGGAACAAGATGATCTTTAAGGTCCTTTGCAACCCAAACTGTTCTATGATTCGCTTCATTCCCCTGCCCTTATTTTTTCAGCAAGTTTCTGCCTGTCTCTGTCTGTTCCGGTGTAGAGGTATCTGGACTCACTGAATCTTTCTGTGCTTGCATAAAATGCTATTGGGGCAGCAAGTTCGAGGCTATTGGGGGTGGGAAAGCATCCTTATTAGGTACTTTGAATCCTTCTACATCCTGTGATTCTAGGCTAACATGCTCAGAGAGAGAGAAAAGAGGAGCAGATGGAGGCTGAGGGTAATACAGCAGCATTAGTGTATGGCTGAGGAAGATTGGTTTGTGCCATGATGTATAAGCAAGTCATGTTTCCACACTCTTCAATTAAGCGGAGTAACAGCCTGTTGGTTCTTACTGTGGTATCCAGTTCTGGTTTCAGTTATCTGTGGCTTTGTGATCTTCTCTCCGTGCAATCCATCCAAACAATAAAATGTTCTATTTTGAGCTACAATGGAGCATGGAGCTGCAAGTGGAGGCTGAGTTTGTTTGCTCTTGCACCTCTGGGACGGGGCAGCTGTGCGAGGGCTCAGTCAAGGACACTGACAGTGACATTTTTCATTCCCCAGCAAGTGCCAGAGATGGAGTGTTACTAGGCTTGTCACATTCTCTAGCATGCTGAGTTACATGCGAAGAGCAGATATTTCTAAAGTACTGCATTCATGGTTCATTTGGATGAGCAGGCATTTCTAATTCGGCACCAGCCTAATGAAAAGATGCATTCCATTCCAGATTCCAGCAGCTGCAGACTTCATTGACTCCAAAGATAATGCCTTTAGTTTTGGCTCTGGAACTTGAGTGAAACTTCAGCTAACTGCTTCTAAGTCCAGTGGTGGTTATACTTAGAGGGAAAATAATGAAATAAAATAGTTACACTTTAAATTCACACTTATGTTAGTTTTTGTTTGAACTGTTGGTAAATCATGGATACACTCTGGTAGATTAACTAAGAATTTATGGCATGTTTTATATATTGAAAAACCCACCCTAGCAAACTCAAAACATATCTGACAGAAGAGGTAATGCAGAGGACTCTGGCTTAATATATACATGCTAAGCAGTTTTGCTAGCAGTGGGGGTGAGTCATGTGCTTTTATTCTGTATTTCTGTGAATTCTAAAGGAGATCTTAAAGGGTAGCAGCTGAGGTGGAAATTTGATTTTATTATATATTTGAAGGTAACCAGAGTGAATGGTATCTGTAGCCTTGTATGCTTGAAAAAAAGGTGAAATTTGGACATTGTATTAGATTCAGATATTTTAAAAGCGCTTAATATATACATTTCTCTCTGACATTCTTTCTCTTTTAATGTTCTTTATAAATAATATACCTTGTCTGCTTCCAAACTGATAGAAGAAGCCCATTGCTGAGATAAATGTTCTCCTAATTTAAGCACAGAGCAGATGAGTTCCCACTTGTGCAGTCTGATAGAAGCATTTACCTGGTGATTCTTTTGATGTCTTTGTTTTAACTTAACAATCAGTGTTGAATGTAAATAGATTATGATGAGGGATAGTTCATATTCTGTTGATATCTTAAAATTAATCACTTAACACCTAATTTTTAGACCTAATATTTAGTCCTTGCCATGCTAATTTCAGTTAATTGTAAGTCAATACAGCAAGATCTGTAACACTTACAAGGAAGGCATGCCTGCTCAGTAGAAAAAAAGACAGGGACTTCAAAAAAGGAGGAAGAGTGACATAACACTAACTTCTAAAACCATTTTTTACAGATCTGGTTTTCCTGCACATATTACTTCAGCTTTGAAAGTCTGATATTTTAACAAAGTTGTGTTCCTTTCTGTGTTTTTGCATTTTTCTAAGGACAGTAGAAGTTTTTAACATTTGTTTTTAAAATGTTATTTGAAAAAAATATAAAGAACTTTATGCATTATACAGTTGAGAGCAATATGTTGATATGTAGACACATTACACGAAGTTTTCATGCCTAAAAACTACAGGATACGATGATGTTGGGTGGTGATGTTGGAAATGGAAAGGGGAGAAGGGACATGTTTTGGTGAGGCAGAGTGTTCAGAACAGGCCAGGTTTTCTGTGCAACAAAGAGATAATGGGAAGGCTTTTTTGTGGATGTAATAGGGTGAGAGGTGGGGTGGTAAGCTGTTCTTAGACTAATTGGAGAAGAGTCATAAAAGAACAGAGTAACCAAGGTAAGAAGCATCGATTTGTTGAAGTAAGATGACCTGTTTGGGTGTTCAAAGGATAAAACTTGGAAATGCTACCTAGAGCTTCCCAGGAAATAAATGAGGGTGTCAGCAATTTCTAACCTGAAATGGAGAATCAGGTAGTTAAACTTTTCTATTGATACTGAGTAAAAATAATCTGACTGATAAAAGTTGTGTTTTCCTGACCATTCAGGATTCATTCATGGTTGGCTTTTAAATCAAATTACTTGGGCTTTTTAAAACCCATGGGGATGTCACTACCAACACCGAGATTTGAGATACTTACCTGAAAAAGTTGATCATGAGATTTTTTTTCTCCTTTTCCTTTTAGGATGGTTGGATTTATGTTTTTAAATTGTATTCCGTTTGTAAAATAGCATGT
Source organism: Bombycilla garrulus (assembly GCA_013400315.1). NCBI lineage: Eukaryota > Metazoa > Chordata > Aves > Passeriformes > Bombycillidae > Bombycilla > Bombycilla garrulus. The sequence continues at coordinate 590,445 of VXBU01003114.1, read as the reverse complement.
TTTATTTCACGATGGGCCAGGATTCTTGACAGATGAGCTTTCACCAGCAGAATGGGCGTATCTAATACTGAAAATTCTTTTTTTATGTGGTTTGAGGTTTAGTCCTAACTTTATTCAAGATACCAAAGTGGGAACACTTTAGACTAATTTTTCTATTCTTTTTTCCTTACCTCCCTTAGGTTAGCAAAGTGTCCTTTGTCTTGGGCACTTCTGTGCCACGGTGGCCCATGGAAATTTTTAAGTCAAAGTTTGTCCATCACTGACTTTTTTTCTGAATGCTGCCATAAGAAAATCTTGGCAGTTTATTCAAATATTATCTCTTGGAATTTACTTAAAGATTAAGTTGAGGAGGTAGTTCTGATTTATAACTGAGACGGATAATGTAAATTCATTTTTATTTTTACTGACATCTATTCAGAGTAAGTACTCTGGACTGGGAAAAAAAAAAGAAAAACAAAAAAACTCAACAAATCATAAATGTAAAAGACCCAGATCTCTGAAGCAGAGAGCCAAATGCACTTTTTAAATACTTAAATGGCAGTTCTACTAAAGAACAGGTTAAGCAATTCTGATGTGACTAGATTTCATTAAACTGTGAAAGACTGCAAAATCATTTCATTTAAGAAAGCCTTGTAAATCACTAAGCTGGATCCTTTTTGGGTTCAGGGGCAATAATGATAGAGTAAAAGATCTGGTGTATAAGATGTTTTATACTAAGCACAGATCCAACAGCGGGTTTAAATTAGCAATGTATTAATGGTACATTGCACTGTAGAAGTCTTTTCTAAATGAATACCTAGATTGAATAAGTAAATACAGACTTGCATTTTGTGGAAATCCCCCCAGTTACTCCTTTATCTTATGTTTGCTCAGCTTTTAGAAAGCGTGTATTAAGTCACAATGCTAACTGGAAAAAAATTAGCTCTGTAGTTGTTATCTGGCACTTTCTTTACATGATTCCTCCAAAAATAGGGCTTATAATGCCATCACATTTTTTTCTGATGTCTTCTTGTGTAAGCTTAATTAACCTTTTGGAAACACCACCACTGTTATCAGATTTTGTAACAAAATATTTTACATGTGGCTTTTATAACATTTTTGCACTCATTTTTTGGTGCTAGGGTAATGCTAAGGTAAAATGTTAAACACTGATGTTCCAGTTCCTCAGGGGAGCACTCAATGTTTTTTATCTTGTCTCTATTGCTGAATTCTTTTGTGATCTGAACTCTTTCAAATGTAAAACACTCACATTTTCTGGAGGGTGAATATGAGATCTAAAAATCTGAACTTGAGAAAGGTTGGAATTGATGGGAGCTGTACTTGACTCTATCAAGTGCCAGGTGATTCTAACTGCAGTTAATTCTTCATTTTCATTACCAACAATGCTGATATTCTGTCAGGTGATGCTAAAAAAGACACCACAAAGAAACACTGAGGGGCTTTGCAGAGATATTTGGTAGGTCCTGGTTCTGACTCCAGTAGAATTATCTGAAGTATCTGCAGCTGCCCTCAGGCCAATCAGAGCATGGAAAATGAGAGGTGCATTCCTTTTGAAAAATCCAGCTTTTACACACATAAAGTTACTTACTGTTTTTGACCATAACGACACTGCCTTTCTAGTTTTGATCTGCAAAATGGGAGTGTTGTCATACCAGCCAGCTGCCAGGAGTGTTTTGAGGCTAAATGTATTGATATTTCTAAATATTTATTTATAGTCACTCATGGAGAGGGCCTTGAAGTAATTAATCATTCTCTATTCATCATAAGGGTTGAGGAGTGTGAAGCAAATACAGAAAGGATGTCACAATTCATGAGTAGGAGAAAGCAAGTTGCTTATAGAATGAGTGGTTCCCTTTGTGAACTCAGTTTCCAGGGCTGTGGCACAAAAGCTGGAAGTGAACATTTAGTTAAAGTCTAGATGGTAACACTAAAGGAAGGAGGACTCATACTATGTACTTTTCAGTTTCTGAGCACGTCTCAGCAATAAGGGATTATATGTAATAACCCTTCAGGCATGTACTTTTTTGGCCCTTTTTTCACTGTGTACCTGTAGTAAACCACCTCAGTGAAATAAAGTAGTAGTTGATTTCAAGTTTAGATAAAAAATATAAAAATTATGTTTGAGGTTTTTTCCCCTTCGGTAAGGTCTTCTTTGTCTCCTGAGATTTCTTCTTGCTACACTATGTTTAGGGCAAATCATGGGCATGTGTTCATCCTCAGCTGTAAACACATGCTTTTACACAAAATCAGAACAAAGTTATGAGGGATTTTAGGAACACACATATTTTTAGCTAATGCAAAGCAGTGATCCAGTTAGATGAAGCACTAATGCTATCACACTGGGTTTATTACAAAGAACATTATAGGGAATGTAATAGATATAATTTTGTAGTCCACCTCTTCACACAGTCAAGGAAGCTGTCACTAAAAACAATGGTCAGAGTCAAGCACAATTCGAAGGAGTTTCAGGGATGCACTGAAGGGCATCTGCTCTACCTCTGGTATTCCAGCAAGGGGTTTTTCCTCACCACAGCCTTCCAACAACACCCATCTGGGGTGTGATTTTGTGATCTGGTCTGCTGGGTGCTGTAGGAGTATCACAATCCATTTTCACTTTTTATCACTTTGCTACTAGAGGCAACTAATGCCATATTCCAGCCAAGCTTAACATGTTGCTATTAACTCTGATAATCATAGGGATTTGTGAAATTTTTTCAGTAATCATTACACCCTTTGACAGATTTGTGCCTCACTGAAAATGTGAATTTTTTTATTTTTTTTTTAGTGTGTGCTGTGATTGATTACTCAGTAGTTAGTCTCTCTAACAAGATGAACAAATACTTTATTGCCTGAAACAAAATAGAACATCTATCCAAATGTCAATTCAGCAGTTGGCCATATTAGTTCCATCTCAGGAAAACTAAATCCCAATTACTTTCAGCCATTCCTAGTACCTCATAAAGATGTGTCGTTTTTGTGAACAATCAGTCTACAAGAAAAAATGCCAATATAAAGACTGGTTTGTTCAGAAAATGAAATACACCGAGATTTACTTAATCCCAAGAAGAATTATATTTGAGTGGCTGTATCATTGTATTTGCTTAGCTCACGTTCAACAAAGAACACTGAATTAAAAACTTTTTTTTTTAGTTGAACAGAAATAAGAAAAGCAGCAGAATGAAGAGCTGTGCCACAGAGTGCCATGTGTTCACTGTGGGAGCAGAGATAACATGGCTGGGGATAACAGAGCTGAACTTCAGCTCTCGCAAGCACTTGTCCCCACATGGAATTATTTAGGAGCAGTGAGTCTTGAATAACTCCATGTGCTGGCACTCTTGTTTCTGTTTAGCTTAACACAGTTTGTTGGGCTGAATTAGACCAAAATAAGGCAACCTTATTCTGGAATAAGTGTGTCTACCCATGGAATTATTCAGGAATAGCTGTTCTTGAGCAGTCATTACTAAATAATTCCATGTGTGGGCAGTCCTTTAATCTAGCAAGTTCTTAAGTCATTTCTGAAAACATTACTTAGTTTCCTGTGTTATTAAGGGACAATCTATGTATTTTTATCAATAGTATTGTTCTGAAAAAAAAGCACCATTGAGGCCCCAGATGGTCTTGAAAGTTGTATGCTAGGTTAGGGGGGAGGGGGTGACTATTGTTTTTTCTAGATATGATTCAAAACAAGACAAATGTATGGCAAAATAGCAATTTTCAATACAACTCGAAAATGCTAGTTTGAACACTTCTAGAGTATCTTTACTAGGAAAGTAGCTTGCAAGAGATTATTATTCCTTTAAGGTCTTTTTGCCTATCGGTTTTTCATCTGATTGTGTTTAAAAGTGAAGGCAAGAAATTCTAAGTGACAGAATAATATTAGCTATTACACTGTTTGCCTTACAGTGAAAAACTTGGGTTTTATAATGAAGTAATTTTCCCCCCCTGTGTCAAATAGGTAATTCATTGGAAATTCATTACAACCAGGAGTTTCTGGCTAGTGCAATTCAGTGCTTACATTCTGCTTACCTGTAAAATGTGTCTTAATGCATTTATCAATTTCACTTGTGTAAGTTACCAGTGGAAATCTATTGCTCATTGGACAACTTAGCTATTTGAAATTGTATGTTATTGCCTTGAAAACAGATTGCATAAGAAGATTCAGAATTTAAAATACATTCTTTAAGAAACCATTGGGTTATCTGTTCTCATTAGAAACAAATGAGCTTCAGTAACAAAATATTCAGAATTACTCTATAAAGAGATTTTTTGTAAAGAATTAAAGACCTCTATAGTGATTGTTAAGAATTTCAGACAATCTTAGGTTTTTTTGAAAAGCCGCATTCTGAGCCAGTGTTATTTTTGTGTTCACAAATGTAAACATGCAGCTCAGTGTACTATTGTTAATTCAGAGCAGTGAAACAAACGTGCAGGGTTCAGATGGTGCAGAGGTGTTTAAAGAAGGACTGAATGCATGTGGCACGTGAATACTCAAATGGACCTACTGCTGTATGAATAGTGATGGTTCTGCTGGGACAAGCTGTTGCTTCCTGTAGCCAATTTCCTTACAGTGTAAGGCAGCAAAAGATCTATTTTTACTTCTTTTTTGGTGTACAAATCCCCGATTTTCTGTGTGTATACAAAAATGTGGATTTTGCTGCATTGTTCTCTCCCACTCACATGAATCACATTCTTAACTAAAGGCAGCCAAAGTAGCCTTCAATGTAAGCCTTTCTCCTAAACACCAACATTACAAAATTATCCTGCCCTGAGATCATAGCTGGCTTAATTAAAACAAGGCTGATGTGGAGCAGCATTGTACCTGAGCTGCCTATCAGTGCAGCGCAACTCTTTTCTCTATTTGTTTGTCATAATAGAACAGACTAAGAAGAATTGGACTGCAGTTTTCTTCCCATAAACACAAGTGAACTTTGGCAAGATTGAGACATACAGACAGCATTATTGCAAAGTCATAAATGGGATTTCTGTGGACTACACTAATACTGAATTAAAAACTACCATCAGCCTCCTTACTGTGCTGAGGTGATTCATTGTAGGAGACTTGCTGAATAAACACTGAGGGTGTTGCTGTGCTAACATTCAGGAGCAGTTGTTCTGTGTATTACTGTGTAACCAAGAGCTATTGGATCCGCAGTGGGAAAGGGACTTCCAAAAAAACACCTGGCACTTTCTATGGGACACCCTGTATGTACAACATTGCGCAGCAGAACTCCTGAGACTCAGCTCTTGTTCAGCTGCCTTTGGATTGTTTAAAACCGTGGCAAGGTTAGTTTACCACACGAAGAAGCCTGCAAATCTCATAAAACTGGACTTTTGGTTAACAAAAGCTTGCGTCAGGAATCTCTCATTTGTAGCTCTGTTAAATGTGTGTTGATCACAGCAGTCCTACAGCAGGCTGGGTTTTGGATGTTACCAGACAGGCTTGTAAGAGTGCTGCAGACACATGGATAGAGCTATCAGTCAGATTGCTTCCAGTGTGTGTGTAAAAAAAGGACAATTAATGTCTGGAAAATGAATGAAAAAATGTTCTGTTTTTCAAGTGAAAAGGCATTGCTATCTTTCTACTTTACAGGGAAAGTTGCTTCTCTGCTTGGGGAGCTGCTTTGTATCCTTTTTTTTTTTTCCCCATGGAGCTTCCTGAGAGGTAGGCTTCTGAATTTTCACCCTCTCTCAAGCCACAAGTGTTAAGATCTGCAATTAAAGTCTGTTTAGACGTGAGCTGTATCTCTTTCTGTTTGTGCACAGTTCTGTCATCAAATGTCAATGAAGCTTTTCCAGACCCAGTGGAAGGCACCAACCAAGTGTCCTTTTAATAAACAGGATTACATGTGGTGCAGTGCACCATGGGAGAAATCTCTTTTAAGCCCCATGTCAGGGGTTTGTTTGAGGCAGTCTCAGGCTTTCACATACTTGCATTAAATAAAAGATGTCCAAAGCAATTAGTCCAGATACCAGTACTGGTTTAGGAGCATTAAACTTGAAAATGCTGCAGCATCCCTTTTCTGTCCCAGGTAAAGCAGCAAATTGCAGCTCAGTGTTTACTTTGGGATTGCACTGGTTTCTGGATTTACTAGGCCCCCTTGGATGTACTGTTTTGGTCCACAGGTAGCTGCCATTCTGTTGAAGTAGCATGTTGCTCCTCTAAAACCTTAGAGAGGAAGGGACCAAGTTACAGTGAAAAGTTTCTGCTTAGTGCTCTCTGTAAAACTAAGTGCTGTGTTTGCTAGATTATTTCTTTTTTTAATATGAAGTGAGGAAAAAAACCCCATACATTCCAGATGTTTGGGGTTTTTTTAACTTGGAAAGTTTGTTAAGAAGAAACTAAAGTGTATATATGTGTGTGTGCAGATAGACGTGCACTTTGTTAGTTGGGTCAGACTGACCCAACTTTTCTGTGTAAACAGGGTTAATGAACCTTGCAAGGCACAGGATGAACAAAAGGAAAAAGGAGCTCAGGAGTAGTGAAAATGGCGTCAGCATTAACCAGGGAAATGGATTGCCCTTCAAGTTTGTCCATTTGGCAGCACTTGTGGACAATCAACATGACATTTCTTCTCTCTTTTCTTCTTCATTTCATTCCTTGTCCCATTCTTTGCACTCTGCCAGCTATTTAAGAAATGGATTTCATTCATCTGTGCAAAAGACATGGTTTGCAGATGCCTCCTGATCCTTTAAGGTTGTTCATTCCAGGGCAATCCAAAACTAAAATACACATTGTGAGTTTAGCATCCTGTGATGGCACATCTATGAATGTGTATGATTATAATTAGAATGGGTAAAAACAGGCTAAGGCTGCTACTGGTGTGAAATTATTTTTCTTACAAAACTTATGAGCACCCTGTGTGACAAGTAGTTGTATGAACATATAAAAAGCCAGAATTAAGCCATGACTGTAGTCTTAAATAATGACTAATGAAAGTACATGTTTATGAATAGTGGTGCTGCTGGTTTATGTATTATATAAAAATTAAAATGCATTGCTATTTTAAAAGAACACCATTATCCTGTCCCTACCCCTTTTCTCCCTGCCCCCTATGTTTTACATTTTCTTTCCTCTAAAAGAAACGCTTTCTGATTAAGGATCATGTTGAAAACTCAGCAGTTTTTAATCCAGCTCTCTGCAGGCTGCAGTTCATGCTTCATTTAACTGATCAGTTCCACTGCTACATTACTAGACAAAATCACCAGTCTGAAGAGAGAAGCAATTACAGTAAGTCATAAAAATGGAAGACCCCACATATTAACAATTTAAATGAATTTTTAAAACTCTCCACTTCTCATACAAATGATTTGGAAGGTGTCTTTGTACATGACCAAATGAATAGCAAGATTTTCAGTGTTTTGCTACACTTTGTACGATGAACCCAGATCAAAACATGAAGTACGTGCTCAGCTGTTCAACAGAGACTGTTAAAAAGATTATTCTGTGTGCTTTGACAAAACATTATGGATGCATGTGAAAAAGTATCAGCAAAGCAATGCAGAAATGCTTCTGTATAGTATGAGTGTCAGATTTGATGAGTAATTGTTACTGTAAACATTGAGGTTAGCATAAATAGGGCTTCTAATCAGCAAAACTGATCCTTAATATTTTGTGGAGCTGCTGGAAAATAACTGTGAACAGATGCACTGACGGGACAACAAATCAGATACTGAGAGGAGATGTTGTTGGAAACAAATTTCATACCCTGCTAACAAAACCCAAAAGGTGTGGGGCCAGCTATGTAACCCTAAATACTCCCTTGGATTATTGCATAGGATTTATTTGACCTGTTCATCTTATTTTGCCACAATCACAGTGAGTCCTTCAACAGGTGTTCTTCACTTAAATGCTCAAAGGTCCAATACAGTTGCAGCTTGTGCCTTTAGAAGGTTCAGAAAATAGCATCTCTTCTTGATTTTTCATATTTTGCTTATTCCTTTTTTTTCATATGAATCGTTGTGATGAAATGTTCATATTAGCTCTTCCTCTAGCATGATACTTTTTAACTGTGAAACAATGCTTGCAAGTGAGGGTTTTCTTTTCTCCATTCTCCCCTCATTCACATTTTTACTGTTGCAATTTCTCCAGCACGCCTTCTTCTAAGACTGCTGACAAAACTCAGACTCGACCTCATTATAGTGAAAGCATAACAATTCAGGATGTCTCTTCAAACAGCCACCTCAAATTTGGACATTTGAAATACCACAGTATTTCACTGCTGTTATTAAAATTCACTGCATATTTGCTCAGTGCTTAAACATTTATGCTCCTCTTTTGAATAAGAAAAGCTTGTCTTGAGCTAGAACTCATACTGATACTTTAGATGTTTGGGGCATTGAGCAGTGAGTTAGTTACTTGAATCCAGTAGTTGCTAATCATGTGGAAAAAATCCACACTGCCTATTTTCACAGTTATCATTTGTTCGTGTGCTGGCATGCCGTAAAAACAGGAGCGTGATGGAAGTTGGAAAGCTGATCAGATAGCCCTGCCTCTGAAGGCTTTTCATGGTGTCAGATTATTTTTTTGCTGCATGTCAGCCCCATGAGAATCTATTGTGACAATGTGAAAAAAACAGGTTGTTTTGAGATGTTTAGTTGGTGCCCTGCGGTTGAAAAATGTGTTCTACTATTATAGGGATTTATGGCAAATATTCCTAAAGCAATCTGGCACCTCATGTGGGGCATTACAGCCCATGGCCAGAGACACGGGATCTTGAAATTTGTCACATGAGAGCAGTTTCATATTCTTTATTTGATGATTATGTTGCAGCTGAGTCATGTGGATTTTCTTTGCCCTCTAACATGCAAATTTTTTTTCCACAGCAGTAAATGTATTTTTCCATGTGATGTAAGCCAAAGTCTGCTTAGAGCACTACCTGCTCAGATGAAACAAATTCACTCCTGAAATACGCTACTTTATAAGGTATATCCATTTCTTACAGGAGAAAAAAAAATTATATACATTCATTATTTTTGCTCTGAAGTGATGCTCAGCTTAGCCCAGTGCTATTTTTCTAACAGTCCTACAGTAGGAAAATAATACAAGACAACAGGTGATGCAGTTTAGCTGTGTTAGTCATCAGAGTAAAAAAACTAAGGATATCTACATGTGAGAAATTCTGTCTTCCTGAAAAGAAAATTCACTTCAGTAAGCAGCACCAGACTGCCAAAGTAATTGCATAATTTTCCCAAGTTCTTCTTAAATTGCTTTAAAAAGAATAGATTTTTCTCTTGGCAAGAAGGCAATAAATGCAGGTGAACTGGATGTACCGATGCACTCAATTGGATGCTACTCAATGCATTTTGATAGTGTTTCAGACTTACTCACTTAGAGGTCTCTGAAAACACAAGGGAGTTTTGGAATTTTTTTACATTTTTGTGCTGTAGGTAGGTGACACCCTGATGTAGTTGATTATGCAGATTCTGTGTTGGCATGTAGCATTTCCTTTAAAAGTAGCACTAACAGTCAAGGAGAGATTACTACAAAGTCCAGGAAATATCATTTGGTCATCTAGCTAATCCCCATTTTTTTCCGAGGCAAAGGGAGAAAACACTATGTGGATTGAGGTTTGGTTTTTTTTTTTATTGTTATTACTTATGAAAAGATACCTTAGGTTAATCCATTTTGAATGTCAAGAGGATAAATCTGACAGGAGTCAGAAGAGCTCCAGTGAGACTAGCACTACAAGTTACAAAACAGCTAACATCATCCAAGACTAATTTCTTTCCCCTGTTTGTCCTACTGTGGAGGGAGAGTTAAAAGGCAATTCTTGGAGAGTTGAAAGGCTCCATAATAGGGCTCCTCTCTCTAAGGGAGTAAAACTGCTTTGTGGCCTTTGTCTTCAGGCTGCTAATAAACCATCCCATGCTGTGAGGCTTTGAGTTCACTGTTAATTCAACTTCAGTTCAGCTTCCATCAGCTTTGGTTTCCCTGTCTTTGTGAGTTGTTTTTTCCTTAAATACATGGTGTATCTAACTCACATTTGAGTTTCCTTATTCATTGCTGAGTTTATAAATGCACCAGTTTCATAACACCCTGCTTGGCAATTTTTGTCAAAGGATAGAAATTGCCAGAAGCATTTCAGTAGCTGAGAGTTTTAATGATTACTGCTGCTGCCTTTCTCTCTGTCTCTCTGAGTGCATGTATTTTTCTGTCTTAAAGCAAAGTACAAATGTAAGGATACATTTATTCATGTGGATCTCTGTCAGATCTTCTGAGCTGTTCAAGAAGGCCCATTATTCTGTACAGTTGCGGTTTGGCTGATCCTACTCCTTCCCCCAGTCCCCAATTATCTGACCAATTTAGTAACATTTGCCTATTGTTCCTGCTCCTGCTTTTCCAGATAAGACCAAAATATAGTGTTTGGACTTGTAAATGCCAAGGAATTTGCACCTGGCAAATTGCAGATTTGGCAAGAGACGCATGAGGGAGGTGGCGGGAGGAGGATGCTCTGATGATTTTGCAGTCAGTGAGGTCTGAGGTCTGACACTGGGGGAGCAGCTGCAAAGGGCCAGTTCCAGCCCTGCCAGCCCAGCAAGCTTCTGTTTACTGCCTTTGTACCTAGACAGAGCTTAGAAAATGATAGGGGGAAGAAGGGGTATCTCCTGCTTTCTGGTGGCAAACAGTGACACACCTGTGATGGTGGCCAGGGCCGGGCTGGCAGCACTGCCCTCTCCATGCCAGGATCTTTCAGGGTTCAGGGATGGAGCTGGTGTTCCATGCCCTCTGACGCTTAACCCTTAAACTGCTACTCTCATAGAATGGACTGTGCTGGGTCATTTGGGAGCAGGGTACAGGCACAACCAGTGCACCTTAGCATCAGAACAGCTCTCCTGGAAAATACTGGTGTGGCTGTGCGCAGAGGCAGAGGAAGCTCTTAAAATTAAACCAGACAAAGCAAAGGTACCCCAATATTTGTTTTGTTTTACTCTGAACATTTCTTTAGTGAACTAAATGTCCCTGCAAGTTGCACCCTTTACAATTGAGCTTAAAATGTTTGCAGTCTTAGTTGGAAGCCATGTGAGGTTATGTGGTGGTGCTGCTGCATGTCCCACTGAGCATTGATTCCATTTGTGTGGGCACACCTCCAGCGTTAACAACACGTCAAAGAAGTAGGTGAGGGTAGTCTGGGGTAGCACATTACTTCAGGAGCAGGGGAAGGGTCTCATGCAGGAGCAATGCTGGATGAAGGATGAAGTACTATCAATTTAGTACTGACCTGAGGCAAAATCCTGTATTTAAAAGGTTGGGTGTTTTTTACTTAACAAGACAGAAAGCTGGTAAATTGGTCCCAGAGATCTAATTTTTCACCTTTAAAGAAATTTGCAGACAGGGTATAGAAGCTGGATAGTAAACTCCTTCTTCTCATCTACTTCTCAAGAAGCACATTTATTTCTCTGGTTTGGGTTTGTTGTGTTGTATGAACCTATAGGTACTCTGTGGCTTTCTGTTTTGGTAAGATGATATGTGATTAGGTCTTACCAAGTAAAAAAGTTGGGAGTCTGATGGATATCTGCTACTGTCTTCTCAAAAATTTTATATTTTTATTATTATTTTGTTATTATTATGAGAAATTGAAACAGCACCAAAATTAAGCACACAGTTGGAAGTTAGAAGGTCTGTGTTTTTGTAAAAGTATGAAAACTGGATTATTTCTTGCTATTAATTCTAATGCAAATAAACTACTCTTATTCTAGCTACTAGAGAATTTAATCACAAATTTCATTTTGTTTCTGATTGAATACTGCATTTGAATCTGTATATATTCAGATGTAGAACTAGCACACACATTTAGCTTAAAGGATGAACTCTCTGCTGTGTCATAAATATGTTAGGAATTTAGGATTTGTTATTTACTGAGTGTTGGGTGTATAGTTATCTGCAGAGTCGTTTGTGGTTTTCTTTTGAAGGTTTTTTAGTTCCTGGTTTGCAGCTTAATTTTTATACAGGATGTTGAAAATCAAAATATTCAGTTCCATTTCAAGAGGTGAGATTCAAGTGAAACGTGTCGTGCTGTTAATGAGTGGAAAAAAGCTCAGTACTCCAAATGGGAAAGGGTAGTAGAGAATTAATGGATTGGGAAAGGCAGGTAAGACAAAAAAAAAGCAAGATCAAGGAAGGAGAAAAATAGAAAGGAAAACAGGGATAGAAAACATGACAGATGGAGATTACATTGAGTGGTTTTTATGTTTAGAGATAATTGAGAAGGGAATTGGAAGGAAAATGACATAAAAAAAAAAAAAGAGGAAGAGTCATTACAAGAAAGCCTCTCAGAAGCCTGAAACTAAATTCCAATTTTTTATGTCAAATTGTGAGAGTTTTGAAAATTATAGTGTAAAGGAGTAATTCCGTGTGGTATCAGCTTGCTTTGGTTGCTGTTTTGGGGTGGGTTTTTTTCAGGTTTTGAAAGACCTGAGCCTGTTTATTACTGAGTGATATTTCTAATTTTTCTCCCTGTAAATCCTACAAGCCCTAATTAATAAAACCCACATGTAGTTGGAGGGAGAGAAAGTGCTTTATTTTAAAATGTTGCTATCTGCCATATTCCTACAGTCATTCTTTGCTTTTAGGACTGAAAATCAAACTGACCTTTGCCAGCTACTCAAATGCAGCTGAGAACACATGTTGAGAGGGCAAAGGCTTGCACACGTAAATGTGATTTTGTACCCTCAGTTCATGCCAAAAGAAAGTACAATTATTCTCTACTCAAAAGTCTCAGTGGGAACCCTGGCCATTGTCAGATGGGTGCTTTGTGCACATCTGCTGCATTGCCCAATGCTTGACTTGACTGCTCACCCTTTCATTGAGGATAAACAAGGAAATAGAAACTGCTGCTTGTGTAACTAAAAGGATATGAAAGGGTATGTCCTCATTCCACGCATTTGGAGCAAAGAGTGGCCTGGCTCGGAACAAGCGCAGAAGAACAAAATATATCCGCGGTTTACCAGGTCACACCGCCACATCTAGTGTGCCATGGACAAATAAGTATTCTTCAGACTTTTAAAAATATGCATAGCCAAGCTCTGAGGAATACAAGTAGGTTTCTAAACAAACATGTCAAGTGTGATTAGTGTTGTGTGCAAATGGACTGGTGTACAGTCCTTTCTGCCCGTTTCTGGCTCGTTTATAAGTTGATGCTGTCAAATACCAGAAAAACAATTTTCCAATTTTCAGTTTCTTCAGGCAAAATGGGGCTATAGCCAACATCTGTAAAAGCACTTAGCATTTGTTGTTGTTATGAGAACTTTTTTTGTTCCTCCCAGAAAGTGGTATTCCAGTAGATGCAAGTGATGTCACTTAGATGTCTATCTGTTGTGTGGCTCTATTCCTGGAGTAATGTTTCCACTGAGAATTGTTTGAAATGGTTTTGACCCAAGAGCAACTGTAAGCATGAAATTAGTGTAATTGTTTCTGCCTTAAAGAGTGCTCACAGAAAAAGGAAAAAACCAAAACTAGCAAGTGAAAATAATCCATGACCAGGTACAGTAGCAGGAAGTTCAGGTAAGGTTGACAGCTGTTGTTTTGACAGGCTTGTGCAATCATTCCAAAGTGGTTCAAAGTTGCAGGAGCCTGCAGAAGGCTTGCAAGCTGACACAGCCTCTTAACCTTCAGATTTAGGCACAAACTTTCTCTTCTCATCAAAGGTCTTGGATAGGCTTGTCACATCTCCAAAAAAGCTCCTGTAACAGAGGGAATTTTATATGTTGTGTGAAAGGAGCCATCATCTTCAGAAAAACTTCTCAGTTTCTTAAGAAGACCAAAGGGAGTGCAGTGCCAAGCAGGAAGGCAGGGCACCTCAAACAAAGCTCAGCAAGCATTTTGCAAGATGATAGGTAAGTAGATACCCTGCCAGGTACTTGTGTCAGCTGGCCTGTAACCACACATGCTGTCAGCAGGCTCCCTTCGTGTTTCACAGTGCTGCTACACCTTTTCACTTACACCTCCCTACTTTCCTGCAGGATAGCTCCCACCACTCTCTGATCTGGTCATTCCTCACTGGGACTGTCCATTTTCCCGTTGTTTCAAGAGACCCTCCCTCTTCCATGGCATCCAGGGTCCTGTAATCTCCTCCCAAAGAGGAGAAACTGAGAAGCATTAGTTCATTTGGTTACACTAAAATGCTTGGGCTTTGACCCTTTCATGTGGATATACTGATCCTAGTGTGGGACTTGGCATCAAGCAGAAAGCATGGATGCTTTGTGAATAAAGCATATGTGCTGCTTTCCCTTAAGAATAAACTTGGTCCCGTACTTTTCATACACTGCTTCAGAATGAAGGAAGCCACCTTATTCCCACTGCTGCCTGCATCTTTCAGCTTCCCTCTAGGGTCAGACTCATTTCAATGTATTTTTTGCTACAGCCCCTGTTCCCCCTTTCCCCTGCTGCCACTTAAGGAGAAGACTGTGTGATTGTCCAGTGTCACACTAATGCCTTCCAGTTTAGACCAGCAGCAAGCCCAAGTACTGTTATAAAAGTCAGCTCTTTAAGAGCTATATTTATATAATATAAAAATGCAGAAAATAGCAAGGTATATAGAGTTAAAGCAAGCTGTCCTTCAGCCTTCCAGGAACTGGAAAAATACTTTCAAAACTGATATTTCATTTTAGCCCATAAATAGGTTCAGCAAGCTTCCTCTGAGCAGCAGCCAGTCATCTTCATGGAAATTTCTTCACATTTAAAGGGAAAACTCAAATCAGGATTTACACTTCAGAGAATTTAATAATAGTCTCAGTGGGTTTGTAGAATCAGGCTCTACTGGAACAGATTCAATTGTCAACACCTAATGCCATTTTTGGTGACTTAACTTTTCTTGTGTGATCTACAAATGCCTGTGCATAAGGGCATGGGTCTGATGTTATATTTGCATTACCCCATGCAGGTGTCTTGGATATTACAGAAGTGCCTAAAATAGCACTGCATGCCTCTGTGCTTGCCTCTAAATCCCATGCTGCTTAAGCCTCGGCTCTGATGCATAGGAAAAGGCATTATGTTGCTTCAGGTCTCATTATTGGGTGAAACATTAAGTGAAATTTTGACAGTTTGCAAGCTTTATAAATGTCAGAGGTGGTTTTCAACAGAGGCAAAGTTAAATGCTGTGTCTGGTATTTCAACATGAAAGTGTCACCTTAAGTCATCCCTTTGGTCAGAATGTTCCTTCTGTAAGGTTTTAATCCTGTTACCCTTTTTACTTCAGTAACAGGTACTGTGTGAATCATCAAGTATTCTCAAATGTTTGGGCTATCTTTGCATGCATGTATAAATGCAGTTAAGGTTTATAAAATACCTGTAATGGTGATTCAGTAGTATAAAAAAATCGTCCTTGTTGTAAAAGGTTTCAGTCTGTATTTATTGGTGCATCACTCCAAATATGGGTAACCTTTACTTTCCATTGCATGGCTGAAACTTGGAAACCACCTTCTGCTGTAAGTTTAGACAATGAGACAGCAGTAAATAGTTGCTATTTTACATGACTGTGGACAACTTGATCTGCCTTAATCCCAAAACTATTGGCATACCTTCTTTCAACTTTTTTCTGAGATAAATGGGCTCGCTTGCCAATTTCCAAACTAGAAACTCATTTTGTGATCTTAGAGATGTGTCCCTAATAGTCAGCTTCTCACAGTTTAGAGAAGCCTGAGGAGAATGAGAGAAAATAGTTGATTGCTTCAAATCGTATTCAAGCATGTTTGGTGCGAGGTGCATCTTGGTGGATTTGCTGCCATGCAGCTCCGAGCTTCTCCATCAGGAATGATGTGTTCATTTCTGTCACCTTTCAGAGCAAAATACTTCTTCTTGGCTGCTGAGGAGGAATGAAAACAAACATAAAGAACTCATTGCCATCATGGGAGCTGGGTGATATGATGTTTTTGAACGAGCTTTTTACTTAAAATCTTGCTGGATTTAGTGACTGGCTGAGGCAAATATTTCCATACAAACATGCTAGTAATAAACCAGGTATCTTTGGTCCAGACTCTGAGGGAGCAGGACTGCTGATTTTTAATGCTTGTTTTTATGTGGATAACAGATAGTCAATAACAAAGAAGATGTTTCTGAGGATTGAGAATGACATCTCAAAAAAGAAAAGAAAATTTTACTAAGTCTTTGACAAAGCAGTGTAGTGTATGCATAAGGATATGAAGGAGATAATGCGAAATTTCAGAGCTCCAGGTGCCCTTATTTGCTGTCTTAACTACACGAGGCGTATGGTGGGTTTGTTTTGTTATAAACATTGGTCTGACTTAGCTACAGTAGGCAACTGACACTTCTTTCTGGAGACTGGCTTCATTTTCAGTTGTTTGACACGTTTGGACTAATCAACCCAAATGACATCATGGACATCAAATTGTGCTGGCATACATCCTAAAAATGATCCTGTTGGAAAGTTCCAGCTAAATTTTCGTCAGTGGAAAATGTACTTTCAGCAAAAGCAAAACTTTGTGACATCATGATAAGGTGAAGAGTTTTTCTGTCAGAAAACTTTAAAAAGTCTGTACGGTCTCCTATCCTACCTGAGAGCTTTTCAGATTGAATAGTTTGTTACTTGTTTTGTCAGGTGTTTTGCTGACCCACAGCACTTCCCTCCTTATCCTTCTGAAGGAGGAGAAAGCCAAGACTTGTAGAATAAGAGGGGACTCTTGGATCATTGTATCAGTGTTATAATCCACCCTGTGAAGGAGAAACTTTACCTCCGCTTGTTTGGTGGATTCTCTGGCCACCCTCCAGCTGGACAGCTGCTATGACCTCACACATTTTTCTGAAGCACAAATGAAAGATTAGCAAGAAACTGATAGACCTGGGACTGGAGGCTCTCATGTGAATGTGGGATGGAGAAGAATTTTTTTTTTTAAATTTAGAGAGTTTTAAAAGTTTAAGGCAACTTCTAAATAAGTATTTTTGTCCTGTTGAGCTGTTCCTTCTGTTAGCCAAAACAAAATGCAGAATCTTCCTAAACTTGAGGGTTTGTTCAAAAAGGTTCTTTTTTTTTTTTTTTTTCCTCAGAACATTCAATTTCCACACTATTTTCATCCTTACCATAGCATCAACTGATCTCGAAGATTTGACTATCAGAGCCTATCCTGTGTTGGTTGTAGGCCATTGTTTTATATAGTTTTCATCAGTGTTGTTTCCCTTCCCTATTTGATGCTCATTTAGGTAATTTTTTTTCTAAGCAACTCAATCTCATTTTCACTTTGCAACTGATCCTCTCTTTTATTCTTTTCTTTACATTTTAAGCAGTATACCATATACTATATCTGTATAGCAGGTCTGAAAATGCTGCTCATTTTTCACGTGCACATTATATTTGGTCAGGTTAGTAAAAATTAAAAGAAAGGTGAATCTCAAAAGTAAATTTTGGAAAGAAAACTCAGAGGATTAGTCCTAGTCAGCCGACCCCTCTGTGGGGTCTGCTGAACCACTGCAAAATAAGGAATTGTGGCTAATCTGAGTAGTAGCATAAGTTTGTCTCAAATAAGCTTAAACCCTTAAATAAGTTTGTCTTCCAGGTACATAAAAATGTTCATTTCTAAGCATATATTATTTCATATTGTAGAAATTAAATGCTCTATGAACTGTTTTCCAAAAAGTTTGTTCTCTGGTTTAAACATTGTTATATTTGTAGTTTCAAGAATTTTCAAAATCTTACATTTTCATGTGAAAGTATGGGGAACTACAATTATTTTGCATTCTGTTGTACAAGCGGAGGGACTGAATATTTGTTGAAGGGGTTTTGCTGCTGTTACCTCAGGAAAAGTTATTTCTGAAATAAGGCTAAGTGATTTTTTTGCGCAGTTGGCATCCAAGTACCCTCAGACACAAAAAAAAGCATACATAAAAAAAGAGAAGAGTTACCTGGGGATTACTGATGTAGAGAAACTGTTCAAGAAGAAAACTCAGCAAAATCAAGATACCTGGATTTTACCGTGGTAGAATGGAACTTGTAGCTATCCTAATTGCCTTGGATCAGTTTGAAGTATGTCCTTGGAATGATGTTAGCATAATATTTAATTGTATTCTCCCCTCTGCATGCAAGATTGGAGTGCTGAAGCCTGCAGTGTTCCTTGTGCAGAAGGCACTGGCAGGAGGAATCCCTCCTGTGCTGACTTTGGGTGAGCCCTGCTGATGGCCAGGAGCTGAGCAGGGCTGTTCAGAAGGCAGCCTTTTGTGCCCTGTCCTGCTGTGACCTGTGTGCTTCAGTGTGCCCTGGTGCCCAGCCAGGACAGCTGCTGTCTTCTGTGTGAGGTGAGAGGCTTTCAATGCAGTGGGGGCAGAGCTGGGCTCTCTCTAATAGTGGCAGCTGCCCATCACATCAAGGAGAGTACTGAAGTCAGCATTAGTGGGAAATACCCCTTTACACGTAGCAAAACACATCATTTTGTTTACCTGAGGTGGTTAAAAGTAACAGGATTGGATTAGATTTGGAGGAGGTATTCTATGTCTGCAAGATGATGCAACAGTTATTAATACTGACTTATTCTTTCCTACTAAGTTTGTATTGCATTGAATGCAAAAAAACCCCCAAACAACTCAGTGCAGAGTAATGACAGACAGAGAAACAAAATTATTATTTCTAAAAATAGCTGTTTGGAAGTACTTGTCACTAACCTTCATGTGATCCCAGTCAGGCCTACAGAAAAAAAAATGTAGATGGAAGCAGTATTACACCAACGATTACTTCAGGGGATAAATCCAAGCACCACAACATGTGCAATAGAATTCTTTTTGTGGACATTACAGAAACTCTAAATTATTTGCAACATGACCAAATCACTGTCAAACTTAGCATTGCATACAAGAGAGTAACTTGCACTTTTAGAAGAGTAGAGGACTGTACCAGATGAGAAGTGTATTGAGCTGAATTGGAAATGTATATCAATAAAAAGGGCTTGGAATTACAGAGTCAGTATTTTAGAAATATTCTAAGACTCTGAACACTCATGCTTTAGGAAGTACTAGTTTGCAGACAATTTCATTTTTGGAGTATTTGAACTCTTGGGAATTGTTTTGTCAAAACTGCCTGGAAGTCAGATTTCTTCTTTGAAGTATCTGGTTCTAAGTTGTCCTATAATCCCATTCCTCTTTCTGAAAGTAAAATAGAATTCAAACATATTTACAAATATAGTAAAATTAATTCTCTTGGTATATGTATATTAGTGTTAGTTGCCAATACTGTTAATCAAAGGAATTCTAAAAATCTTACTATATAGAAGTGGAATTATGGTTCCACATGCCAGATATTAAGAGCAGAACCAAAGATACTTCACCTAGCATAGAATTTTGGTGGTTGGATTTTTTTCCTTTTTCCTTTTTTTTTTTCCCCCGTACATTTACTCACAACCTTCCTAAACCTTTTCAGGTAGCCTTATGTAAAATTTAATCACTTAAATAAGATTCATTGAATAAGGATGCAGTTGCTGATATTTAAATCTAATCTGTTATTACACAGAAAGTTTTCTGAAGTCAAAGTTTGAGTTCTCAAGAAGTGTTTGTTTGATCTTGGAGAAGATATCCCAGTGATGAATGTTAACGATAAGGTGTTGATTGGTGCTCAGGAGAACCTATTCATAGAAACAATAGCCCATTATACTCTACTTTAACTACTATATAACAATATTGAAGTTTTATTCCGTAGAAACAATAGCCTTATTTATACATCCCTGTCTGCCTCTAAAGCAGCATTGCAGTTTCTGGCTTCCTATGAGGTCCAGAATGCCCACTAACAATTTCAGGGCTTGAAGAGCTCAATGCTACTAAGGTGCAGCAAAAAGTGAGTGGAATTATTCAGTCTGATTGTCTTCTGAAGCTTCCAGAAAAGAAACTGAATGCTAGAGCTGCTAGCTGGGTTTTGTAGTTCATTTGAGAGGGGCACTAAGGTTTGAGACAACCATGCTAAACTCTTTTTCTTTGAGTAAGACTAAACAAGCCCTCTCAAAGTGTTTTTATGCTGTTGCCAAGGGTGAGGAGCACCAGGGGCCTCAGTTTTCTTACCAATGGGAAAATCATCCAAGACCATCAAATGTAAGAGAAAAATAGCTACAGCATCTGCTCTTCTTAAAGGTGGATATTAGGTCCCAGAGGCCTAACAGAATTTTTGGTGTAGGAAGTTTACATTATCATTGTTAGGCTATTTTGGGTTGTTTCAGTACCCTGAAGCACTTGCAGATTATGGAATACTCAGGCACTGAATTTATGAACTGAACGGAGCAAAGATTTATCTTATTCATGCTTCTTCGATTTAGGAATGAAGAAGCAAGCCTGAAACCCTTCTTTCTGCTACCAGTGTGTCAGGTTACAATTTAGCATAATAGATTTTCAAGAAGTGGAAGAAGTGGAATCTATGCAATAAGTTGGGGGAAAAGACAAAATTACCACAGAACGTACACCAGAAACCCTGCTACTTTGTGTTTATGTTTGTATTTAGTTCTGGAAATAGAGAACTTTTCTAATTGAACTGATACTGTGCTCATTTTCTTATGCACAATAAATTACTATTAATAATATTTTAAGTCAAATACAGAGCTACTACATTATGCTGTGTTAGCAAACTTAAGTTGATACAGAAACACAAGAAAAATTACTGATGATAGTGTCATTTCGTTAGTAAGGAATTTTCATACACTCAGATTCCTTGGCATGATACTAAAATTAGTAGGAAATTAGGTATTAGTAGGGAAGAATGTCTTTAAATGGCCCATGCACTTACTCCTCTCTTGATCTTGTCTTTGCACAGAGGTACAAGCATTGGAGGGAGGAAAGAGGATTCTTTATGCTGTGTAAAAAATGCACATACAAATTAAATAGTCTGAGTGATTTAGACTAGAGTAATAACTTGCATTATGTAACCTTAATGTTTTTCATCTGTTATTAGTCATTTTAAAATGACAATAATGTGGTGCAGCAACCACAACAGTTGTGTGTTAGTTTTACTTTCCTTACAACACATGTGCCAGGCTATAGAGGGTTATCTGGGACCACTTTCTGTACTTTGGAGGTTGAGTTGCATCCTGCTCATTTTTGCTTAAAACCTTGCTTCTCAATAGCCCTTTTCTGCTCATTAGTACAGCTCATATTTTAAAACAATCCCTGCAGGGAGAAGGTAGGAAATAATCTCTCTGTACTGGAAGAACCCTTCAGTTTGAAGAATAGACACAGGAGACTGATAGCTACCAAGACCTTTGATTTTGATTGTTACCAACACTTGTTGAGGACAGAGAATTCAAGGAACTTGAAAATGAGGATCTAGCATAAATACTAACCTGTTTGAAGAATGAACGGGGGCTTTTAGTTCTCATGCAAGACTGAAACTCAGATCTGGGGTCAGAATGACAGGCTGTAGCAATTGCAGGAGCTCTAGAAGTAAAGACCATATAACCGCAGACCTACTGAAGGTGGATAGGGAAACAAGGGATAGCAATTGTCATGACAATGGGAATAGGGAAGGGAACTCCAGGCAAATTACATGTAATTTCTTCTTTGAAGCAATTGATTGGGATTTTGAGGGAAAAAAACAGTATGAATTCAGACAAAAGTGAAAAAAAGCAGACAACAAGCCTGTGTTAGCTCAAGTGTAGATTGGTTTTTGAGCAGCTTTGTATCATGATTTGTGGGTGTAGGGTGAGAGGGAGGACTACCAATAAAGAGCATTGTTACAGTGGAATCCAGCTTGAAAAAAGAGGATTGTTTTCTATAGGCCAAAAAATGGCAGCTGAACAAAAAAGAAAGGAAAATGTAAATAAGGCCAGACCTTTATATATGTATATATTTGAATTTATTAGCTGCCAACATTCTCAAGCAGAAATGGAATTTGATACTTTATATTCTTAGTTTTATGCATTTCACTCCTACTAGAATTCCTCTGAAAGATGGTTTGTTTGAACGCTGGTCTGGTTTAATGTTTGCTTGATTTCAAAATGCAGAGCATAGAGTAAAAGAGAAGAGAAGATATTTCTTCAAGCTGAGAGAGCAAGCATCCTGAGAGTATCCCTAACCAAAGTTACATTAACCCTTGCTTAGAGCCTCAGGAAGGCACCACCCTGATGTGCTGTACTTCTTCCTGAGGGAATGGCTTGAAGCCATGTCGGGGAGATTTAGGTTGGATATTAGGGGAGGATTTTTCAGCCAGAGGGGTGATTGGCCACTGGAATAGGCTCCCCAGCACCGGGTATGACAGAGCTCAAGAAGTGTTTGGACAATGCTCTCAGGCTCATGGTGTGACCCTTGGGGATGGTGCTAATACATGCACATGAGTTGGGCTTTGATGATCCTGATGGATTCCTTCCAACACAGAATATTCTGTGAAGCTGTCATACTATTTTAAGGTAAATTCTGGAAATAACATAGATTTTTACATTTGGAGAATAATCCAAATCCTCTCCTACTATCACAATATTACAGGAAGTAATCTATTGCTGCTGTTTCTTTTCATGTGCATCTGGATCACATTGGATCTGTTTAATAAGAACTCTGTTAAATCCATACTTCTGCAGTCTCTGGCAGGCTTTACAAAATCATATGATGGTTCCCTCTCAGGGTTTGGTTTTTTTTTTTCTCCTTCCCCTGGGAAACTACTTTTGGAGTTGAGGAAATTATGATGTCCTTCTCTCAGATCTCAATTCATGCAAAGACAAGTCTTACCAGCCCTCATACACAGGAACTTTCACAACCAGAAGGGCACTGTGAAACATTTCTAATGTCTCGTTGAGCTCAATCTAATACCACCTGAAGTATTTTCTGAGTCATTTTATGCATTCTTCATCCAGGAGTGCATTTTATCATGTGCTTACTCATTCCACTTCTTCCTCATATCTATGTTTTCCTGTGTTTAAAATGGTTATTAATTAATTGATGGTTTCAGGTGCAGTAATTCTGCAGCACAAGATTCTCATTTCAAAGATAATTTTTTTCCAACCAAAGAACTGCACTGCATTCAAACCGATTATTACACATTCCAGTGTATTGAAACAATATGGAACTGTCTCAAATCCACACAGGTGTACTCTATTCAGGTTTCACTGAAATCAAATTATTCCTTGCATATCTGATCTATCATTGCTTGGCACCTGAAAGAGAGATCACATCCATTCCTTGTTTAATTTTATTTTAGTTTGTTTGCTTGTATTAGAATGGGTAGATGATATAATGTCCCTTGTTTCTGTATTTTTGGATATTTTAAATCTTTTTTTTGACTTTTAACACATAAATCCCGTCGGTCATTTTTGCCACATATGACCCATCACAGTTTTTTTCTTAGAATCCATTTCAAAGTTGTTGGAGTGATGTGCTCATTTCCTGTCTTTTTAAGTTCAAGCCTATTCTTTTTTTAACTTGGGAACTTCATTTAGTAACCCAGGGTCTCTTAAGATCAGCAGTGAAAGGCTCCACCACATTTTCTTGCTAAAGAGGTGGTGTGAGTGTGACATCATTCATCTGTGCTAGACACTGACTCATAGGCATTTGACCCGGGGGTGGAACCCAGGAACAGGGGTTAACATGAAGTCAGCTGCGGTTGCACAATGCCTTTCACAGTTGTTCTGCCTCTCCTTTTTTTAAACCGTCTAAATAATTGCAGAGTGCAGAACATAACGAAGTACAGCAATCAGGGCAAACATTGCTTTTGGGGCTCTTCCAGGGCACTTTGTAGACCACAGTGAAAAAGAGCAGGGGAAAAAAAAATTTGATAGATTATTGGATTTTACCTCTGGATGTAGAAATAGCTTTGTCCAGTAGCCAGAAAATGAAAAGCAAGTTTGTCTTAAGACTGTAATATCGTACAACTTGTTGCATTAATTTTTGCTGTGAAATACTAAACCTGGTTTAGAAGTTTTAGGGCAGTATCATATTTTTATATGACACTGTCGAGGCATTGTTGACATTTTAGTATCTAAGACATGTTTTGATTTGTTCATTGTTGTGGGGTTTTTTTCTCCTGAAACTTTTTGGCTATGTTTTCAGATTATACACAGTTCCTTTTTAGAATTCCATACTTCAGATTCTGGCTCAAGGTCTGATCTCCTCCTTGTGAAATACAGGCTGAGCATGCGTTAAAGTGCTGCAAGTTACCAGTGATGGAACTTGAAAGAACATCTGTAATATTAAGAGCTATAGAAAGAGAATTACCTGTTGGCCTCTCCAGTTTCTTACACTGTTTGAAACCTGGTAGAATTTGCCATCCAATGTTATTTCTCCCCTCTATAAGTGGTACAGGGAGCCCAGCTGGCCCGCCTGGAGATAATGCCATCAAGGGGAACATTGCTCAGGACTAACTTTTTCCCAGATGTCCCTATCAGCTAGAACTGGTTTGATGTAGGCCCTCTTTATCCTTTTACAACATGAAAAACAGGCTCTTGCCTGCTTCAAAAGCTGCGGAGAGCAGTAAACACACAGTTTGTGTATTTTTGCTTACTGGTGAATTCTGTCTAAGTATTATAATCAAAAGAGAAACAGTTTGAAAAAAATCCCACTAACTTCCAGATTCTGGAAATCTTCTGAGTGTTGTAAGCAACTTTACATTAGAGTGTAACATGGTTTAATATAACACTTCAAATATATTTTTATGTGGTGTGTAATTACTTAGCATTTTTCATTTCAAGTCCCTGACAATCAAGATATAAATGGGCAAGACAAGTAGAGATTTATATTTGGAAATCAGAATTTCTGTTACAGAACATTTTGTGAGAACAAGTGATTAAAGTTAGGATTGTTAGTGAGGAAGGGTCATAACGTAGGTCTAATCTTGAAAGGTACTCTTTTTTCTGAAAATAATCCAATTGCTTACAACATATGAGGCTAGACTGCCCCCCTCCCCAAATGTTAAGACTTGTAGATTTTAAGACTTTTAATTAGAAATTGCATTAAGTATTTCATTTCATAGGTAATATGGGTAAATATATTTTAGGAAACTTCTTGAGTAAATGAGCAATGTAGGTCTTGCTCTTAGAGAAAGTCTTGCTGTGTAAATGCAGTGTCTCCTGTTTGTCTCCACACGGCTAGTTCAGCAAAAGGTTTAAGCACACACTTGCTTTTGTATACATGGTAGGACTTTAAGAGGTTTCTTAATTGAGGGCCTTTGTCCCTGATGGCTGATTTCTGGTTGAGTAAAAGACAGAAAATCTGGTTCTTGAAAAGGATATGAATAGATGGAATGTGATTCTGCAGCCTAGCTTCTTACCAAATGCTGACGTGAAGCCTTGGAGTTTATGAGAAGGTTGCTTGCTGCATGAGCAGTTTCCTATAAAATTAACAGAAGCCTTATCTGGAACAGGATGGTGTAAAATCTCTTCGGCTCAACTTGGAAAAAATATTTCAAATATTGCAACTTGCTCATAAAATAGGGAAAAAGCAGTCTCTTTTTGCCACAAGCATTGTTGAGTTCTGATGCAAATTTCAAGCAAATTACTGACCTTGGAAACACTATGGGGGCAATCTTTACGTAGGCGTGAACAATTTCTGCAATGTACGAGGCATAAGTAGTTTTGGTTTTGACATCAGACAAGCAAGAGTGTTTTTTTCAGGTTACATGTTTCTGGAGAAAATGCATTTATTGAAGTCAATGCCCAGAAATCTGCTTCGGAATTATTCTTCACAAACCTTTTCCCAACAGATTGTCTATCATTTTTCCAAAGTATTTGGTTATTTTCTGAATTCCTTTTAGTGTTAGCAATAAAGGATGCAATCTCTGTATCATCTGGTTAAGGCGTCCTTGAAAATAACAAGAGTGGGGTGGTCCCATGAAAAGAGAAACATCTAAAACTATAGGCATGCAGACACCTTTTAAACATTCCTTGTCCTTCCCCACCTTAGATTAAGTACTTAGCATCCTGCTTTTGCTTATAGAAATATGCATTTAGAAATTAATATAATTAATCAGATAGTTACTCAGATTCTTCAATTTTAAGATGTATGTGTGCTGTGATTTTTTTTTTTTTTACGGTCATACACACACCCTGTCCCCCATCAATTCATAAGCATTCTTTTGGTTGATTGAATTGCTTGTCTCACCTGATCTAGTGAAGTGCAGAAACATTTGCTTTTTGAATTATAGGAGATAACAGTCACACTTACCTACAAGGTGTTCTCTCAAGGAAACATGGCAACAACCAGGCTTTTTTTATGGTAGATGGTAAATTTGCTGAGTTTCACTGATGGCAATGGGAGGGAGGAGGGGAGCAAATAATTCTTTTTTTCCCCTCAAATCAAGCAATTGGAAATCTAATCAACAAAGAAAATGTATCCCAGAACTCAGGCAGAAATTTTGTTCCCTTTTCTTTCTTCTATATGAAGAAAACACAAATTCTAACCTGTGTCCTCCAAATGTCTGGGGTTTTGTTTGCTAGTTTTTTTTCAGATTTCGTCTTGGAATTCTGTATGATTAAAATGTAAGTTTATAAAGGAGAGTCTGTCAAAATCTTAACTGCAGTGGTGCTCCTGGTGCTACTGCAATTTTATATGTGTTTCATTATAGGTTGTACATAGTTTCAGTATATGATATACACATTCCTAAACATTAAGTATATCCTATGAAATAACAGCACCTCATAAAAAGGCATCATTTTCTTACTAATGTATTTAAGTTGTTCAGAAACTCACTGAACTCTCAACTTGTTTCCTGAGGCAGGATTTGGGGATATATTTAATTTAAATGGGGCAGTCATAGTGAGTTAGGAATTGTGGAATGACCACTATGTTTACTGCTTAAGAGGTGCAAAATTGTTAATTCATACATGGAATCTTCCTTGCCAAGTGAATTCTCACACATTGCATGTGTGCATTCTCAACAGTTGGATCCAAAAAGTGATCTGCATATGTTTAGAAACTGAACTTCCAGTTCTTTTTATTTAATCGATAATTTTCACCTTTTTTTTCCCCCCCCCCCCCGCCAAAGACCTAATTCTGAAACAGGGATCACTGAGATATTTTAGTGGGGATTTATTAATAAAAAACTTTTCACTACAGCAAGCCTGGAAGAAGGTCAGAAAATTAGTTTGAGTTGCCAGGTTTCTCATCACATCACTATCAAGTTTTAAAAAATCCTGCAAATGGCATCA
Organism: Bombycilla garrulus; assembly: GCA_013400315.1. Lineage (NCBI taxonomy): Eukaryota > Metazoa > Chordata > Aves > Passeriformes > Bombycillidae > Bombycilla > Bombycilla garrulus. Next base: position 563,403 of record VXBU01003114.1, on the reverse strand, counting down.
CACTTATGTGAAGAATAAAACCATGGAATTCTTCTTTCTGAGAGTTTTCTATCAACTTTGATTTACAGAATTTGTGGTGACTGAAGGCAAAAGAACTTGGTGTGAGAGCAAATTATTTGTTTGACCTTCTCCAAGCATGTGGAGCAATTTTTTTGTGGCTGCCATGTAGTTTTTGAAATTGTGAAAGACAGAGTTGTGAGATAATCTGTTTCTCTGGGGCTGTGTATATTGAAGAACTTGTGTATTCATGCGAGAGGATAATGGTCAAGAAATTATATTTATAATGTTGCACCCTTGAGATAGTATAATGATATTTGAAATAAATGAAATAATGTTAAATCAAAGGAAATTTTCAGTGAAGGTTAAACCTTAAACCATTAGTCAGGTGTGCTCTAGTGATTCATTTAGATATAAGATTTAGGTTCATCAGAACCTGAATTTCCTGCACTTTTTTGTTGTTTTTGGGGGGAAATTAACATTCTTCAAGAAGATGCATTTCTTGAACTCCACTTCCATGAGACTGAGGCACATATATGGTTGACAGACCTTTTATTTTAAGATGGTAAGGGTGATTTCTCAATATCTCTTCTGCCTCACCATCCCTGTGTTTAAGGGTTCCAAGCGTGTTCTCTTGTGCACTGCAGGATTCCTGGCTGCCTCACATGACAGCTTTAAATGAGTGCCTCTGCTTTCATTTCACTGTGTTCCTTTCCATCATCCATTTCATCAGTGAAACTTGACGTGGTGTGTATTGCAGTCTAATAATGACTTGCCTTAGGAGCTGTCTGGCCTTGTGCCACGAGCAATCAAAGTGTCATTACTCGATCCTAATATGAAAGTCACCGTATCTCATTGCAGTGATAAGGGAACTTCAGAGGGAGAGGAAGGACGAGGAGGAATAAGGATCATACCATGACAGAGAGGGCGTACCATGGAAGAGAAGTAGCTGTGTGGGGTTTGGAATCCGGCCTGTGTTCCTCACATTGGACAAAAATAGCCCATAGTAGTTCGGACAGTTTAGTTTAATTTTTGATTTATCAAGCAGAATTGAGGTAGGTAAGAAAGGAGACTTTTGTTTTCAAAATTGCTACATGCCCCTCCCAGCCCAGATCTTGGGGCAGAGCAGGTACTGGGGGGCTGGTCCAGCCCCAGATCTGAATTCTTCCGCTAACAGGTCGCTGCCTTCTTTAGCCTGAGTGTTGCAGTCACAAAACACAAGGTAAGACCAAACTGTCACACAGAGTCACTCTAGGGCTGATTGTATCTGGGAAATACCAGAGGAAACTTAGGAACCTGGCTTGCATAAGTGGTTTTGTAAATCCTCTCCAGCTGTCTAGTTCTGCGTCTATAAGCATGCAAGTGCTCTTATGTTTAATCTGGCTGTCAGAATAGCAGTTTATTTCACAAACCATCACATAACGTGTCTCTTTCACACTTTAGGAAGAAATATATGGGTAAGTAAATCTCTGTAACTAATACAAACATTGTATTGCTTCAGCAAAAGGGCTTTGCACAGCAGTAGATGAGGATACAGGGTCAGGAGCGTACAACAAGATTTCTGAGAGACAAAAACTAGCAACGTGCACATTGAGTTAATGGAGTCTTGTCATCACCTGTAAAATTTCTGTCAGCAAACATCTGTGTTAGATTGAACTTCCCAATAAACTGTTTTAAAATTGACAGGGCACAAAAGGGTTTCTATGTGAAATACAAAGACGAGATCACTAAGAATCATGGTGTTTCCAAACTGTCCTCTCAGAGAATTGAATATCCTCAGGAGGGAGATGGGCAGTTTCTATAGAACTGGACTTGATTTTTGCAATTCTGTGTGTTAAAAAAAATATTCTAAATAAAATCAAATCACTGCAAAAGTGTCAAACTCTTGACTTTGGTACAAAGGAAAGGAACTTTGTCTTCAATTTCTATGAGCATTTATAGCCTGCAGAATGTAACATGCAGAAAGAGCTGTGTCATTGAGAATGGAGGCCTAGAATAAAAAGCAGTTTAGCTGCTTGGGCTTTTTCTGTGCTATAAATGCTCACTAGCAGAAGTTGTGAGTGAATTGTTGGCTCCAGGCTCTCACTTAAGTAACGTTGGCATTGCAGTTAAACGCTGTCAGGGCACAGACCTATAGACAAATTACAAGGGTTTATTTTTTTTTAACACTGGACAATTCCCCTGCTCTACAAGATTTTGTTCTATTTTTTTATGGCCACAAATACTGTCAAGAAAGACAGGAAATTTTATTGATACATAAGAAGAAATACTTTTACTTGCTCAAACACAGAGTGGTTACCCAGGCAGGTTGTGGAGTTTTCCTCCATAGAGCTATTCAAAACCCTGAGGAGTGTCCTCCAGCTGACCCTGCTTTGAGCAGCAAGGTTGGACTAGAAAATTCTCCAAAGATCCCTTCCAGCCTCAGCTATTCTGTGGTTCTGTGAAAAAGCATGCTTCGCACTTAATTTTTTATGCTTTTTATTTAGCGCCTCTATAATACTATGAAGTTATTTGAGTGTCTTCACTTTTAAACCTCTTTGTTTTCTGTGTCACTGTTTTTGTCATGTAGTCTTTCTAGGGATTAAGAAGTAGCTGTGTGTCTGCCTCTCATCATTACTGACCTGGAGACGGGTGGACTGGGGACAGCACTGGGGTTTATGAGGCTCTGGAAAGGTCTTGGGTGTAACCCTGGAATGATGCTGAAACATCAAGATTATACGAGTTGTTAATCCAGTGCCTCGATTAAAATAGCTTGCAAAATTAAAAGATTCAAGTTCCATTCAAGTAAAATCCTGTGTTTAAACGCTAGTGAAGTTTTGCTCAGGAAAACACTATCAGCAAAGAAGGGATGTAGTAGAGAATGAATGAGGTGTAAGGTCTTGTAGAGAGTGAATGAGGTGTGAGGTGCTTTTCTGATTAAAATGGGTAAATTCGATAGCCTTTAAAATAAGCCTCTGGTTATCTTTTTTATTTTTGTATTTGCTCTATTTAAGGAGATGGTGTGCTCTAAATTATTTTTTGAAGTGTTGATATGAGATGTGCAGTTTGTTGATAGAAGAAAGAGACAAAAGGTTTTGATGTTTTAGGGGTGCATAATCCTGATGAAAATCTGGTTTCCATCTTTATTTCACTGAAATGAACAAGGCTGTTCTTTAGGCGGGAGGGTTCTTTTGTCTAAAGCCATGAATCCTTTTTTTCCCCAAAATTTAACTGTTGTGACAGGTGTGTTACAATGACTGCACACAGAAAATCAAGCTCTCCTACTTTGTGGGTCTTATATTAATTTCCAGAACGGTGATGTGTTTCAAAATCATTGATTTCCACATTCTGTTGTCTTGTTCCAGCTTGCTAAGTTTCAGTTTTAACTAATTTTCCTGCCACAGTTCTTCTGTTTCTCTGTCTGACTCTTAAGTTTCTCCATGGGATGTTCACTGCACTCCTGCAGCAGTGGTCCCTGGCTCTTATCCCACTGAGGTAAGAGGAGGTGAGAATTTATTACTCACCATAGTGTTTGGAAGTCTTTGCCCTTGCCATCCAACTTTCCTCAAAATAGCTTTCTTTACATTAAAACCTAACAGTAAGTTTGAGCAATGCATTTCTAATACTTTTAGAACTGTTACTTCAGTAAGAGAGGATGTGCCAGGTGGCAAGCAAATATCAATATAGCTTTCTTTAAAAAGCTTTTGGTCGGGTGTGATGTGAGCACCTTCTGTTTCGCTGTTCGCTCTGAAGTAGAAATACTCCTTCTCTGTTTTATTATATCTGGGGCAGATGTCCCAAACAGGAGTGGTATCGTCACAGAATTGCTTTGGAGAAAAAAACCTTCAAAGCCTGCTGTGCCCTTTCTCAGAGAAAAAAAAAAACAAAACAAAACTAAGATGCAAAAACCAAACCAAAACACCACAAAGACATGCATTGTGCCAGCCTTAAAAGGTTGAGAGCAAAGCAGGAAAATGTCACAGAACCTCCTGTATAAGCTTTTTTAGGCTAAGTCTTTTATCACCTGGATTTTATAGTGTTTGAATGCCGTTCTCAGAGATGAGACAGGGCCCAGGCTGTTTTCTACCTGCTCCAGCCTTTCTCTTACATTCTTCCCCAGTATTTACTTAGGTTTCCTCTTTAGTAAGCCAGTATTGAAAATTCACTGTAGTTATATTTTGTTTTGCAAATACCAGCTTAGATCAGGAAGGCCAGAAATGAAAGCCAGCAGCAGCTGTCTGTTGTTAGGACCAAGAGATATAAACAAGCTTGTGGATACAGCCCTGCAAGTCGCTTTTGCCCTTCACTCCCCACACACACACTTTTTTTCAGCTCATTGAATGTCATTTGTGCCTGTGCATGGAACAGGTGTCTCTTGTGAACTCCTTAAATAAACTGAATTTAGAAAAAAGATAGTGATGTCAGTTGACACAGGTGCAGACATCATTCAGGAGAATGCTATTTGCACACAAACACACTACTGTTTACTGTCTGCGCTGCAGGCAGAGCAGTGCCAGAAGGGCACTGAAGCAAGATGGAGCATGGTTTGCTTTGCTGCTGCTGCTGTCGATTGATGTGAACTTTCATAAAGTTCTCTCTCGGTGGGGCAATCTTTTTTGCTCTGTGAAGCATTAAAAAGTGATCTCTCAAAGAGTGACTCAGAGGAAAGCAGAAGCTGTTGCTAATCACGATACGTGAAATGGAATAGAAAATGTGCCTGTGTGACTCTTTCTGGTTTTGATTGGGAGTTTAGCAGGAACCTTGATTTTGTTTGTTTTCTGCCCTTCAACCCATATTATTGGGGGGAACATGCTAGGAACAATTTTCTTAACTTACATCTCTCACTGTGGGAAAATGGCCAATATTTGTCTTTGAGATAGCCCTGCCCACACAAAAAAAAAACCCATAAAATTGCAGATGACCCACGAGCAAAGGAGCACTGGACATCACCCACCAATGTGCATTTGCCTTCCAGAAATCCAAGGGCATCCTGGCTGTATCCAAAGCACAGTGAGCAGCAGGACCAGGGAGGGGATTTTGCCCCTCTGCTCTGCTTTGGTGAGACCCTGACTGGAGCACTGTATCCAGTTCTGGGGTCCCGTCACAGAAAGGGCATGGACCTGTTGGAGAGAGTCCAGAGCAGGTCCACCAAGTTGATGAGAGGGATGGAGGGCATCTCCTGTGAGGAAAGGCTGAGAGGGTTGTCGTTGTTCTGCTTGAAGAAGGGAAAGGCTTCAGGGTGACCTAATTGCAGCTTGAAGGAAGCCTGCAGGAAAGATGGAGAGGGACTGTTCACAAGAGCATGTAGGACAAGGGGGAATGGCTTCAAACTGAAAGAGGAGGTTTAGTTTTAGAGTAGATATTAGGAAAAAAAATCTTTACTTGTGAATGTGGTGAGGCACTGATCCAGGTAGATCAGGGAATTTGTGGATGCCCCATCTCTGGAAGGTATTCAAGGCCAAGTTGGATGGGGATCTGAGTAACTCAGTTTGGTGGAAGGGGGCCTTTCCTGTAGGAGGGGGGATGAAACAAGATGTTCTTTATGGTCCCTTCCAGCCCAGGCCATTCTAGGATTTACAGCCCTCTTGAGCTGATCGGACTTGTCCAGTCCCCAAGGTAGCGATGTGCACATCCTGTGTGTCAAATGAACAAGTGGGAGCAAAGCTGCCTTATATAAACCACACTCTGGGATATCACAGCACAGGACAGTTTTATTGATGCAGCTTCAGAGAAATTAATTTTCCTCAGATTTCCCAGTATTGCTAATGTCCTGTGTAGCTGCCCAAAGCCCACAGTGGCTGGAGCTGCAGGATCCCTACCTACCCTGGTATCTGAGCAGTACTGGGCCTGTCTGCCCCATGCTGTCTGTGGTATGTGTGGAAGGAAAATGAGCTGGATGTGTCCCTTGTTCATCACACAGTTAAATAAGAGCAACAGTGGGATTCCCAGCAGGAGCCTTTTCCTTTGTATGTGTGTAGATATGTTTCAAATTCTGAATTAAGGATGTCCCCCAAAAATGACAGAATTTTCTGTGGCAAGAAAGCCCACAAGCTCTAAATATCAGACAGTGCCCATTAATTCAGCTTTCTGACAAAAGGCATGCTTGCCACACCCTCCTACATACTGTGTAATTTTTTCCCTAAGTAGAGCTTTTAGATATATTTTTTCCATTGGAAATAGTGCATTTGGAAAAAAAAAAAAAAAAAGAAAAAGAAAGAAAACTTTTGAAAAATCAAATTAAGAACAGATGTAGCTGAGCAATACTTTTTAACCCAGGAGTAATAAATGTTTGGAATGGACTGCTGTGAAGGTTATTAAGACTGAAACACTGGGGTCATTCAAATAAGAGCTGAGAGCATCCAAGGGGATGGAATTGGAGTAGAAAAGAAGTGGATAACTGAACATGATCCACTGTGTTCTTGATGATGCGTAACACCCTGTGCACTTGTTTTATGTTGTATGACTTGAAAATCTATCTGCATTGGTTAAACGTATACTAAGGATTATGCTTTGGTAAAAGCTGTGGAAAGTTGATTATAATAACAAATGCCAACAAGCCCGTCTCTGGACTGCATCACTTGGGAAAACTTGCCTGAGGAGAAGAGCTGTTTGATTTTATTCCTTCTCCAATCTCATGTAGGACAAAGATGTGACAGCTTGAAACATTTATAAACATTTAAATTTTATACTGACTGTGGTTACTGAGGAGAGATTTAATACGCTGTGAGGAACATCAAGTTTTGTGGAAAAAGTAATATTCTTTGTGCAGTTTAAGTCCATATTGAATAGGTCATTGTAAAGATGGGAAGTAGAGGCTTGTGATGGCCTCCATTGATGCAAATAAACAAGAAAAGCCCTACACTTTGTGCTTGTGTCTGATATTCCAGGATTGTTATCAGATCTTTGCCTAATTAAACAGCTGTAAAAGCTACTGCATATACATTCTGGAGCCAGCTCACACTGTCACACCTGCATTATTCTTGACTTTGCCAATATGGTTTTTTCTCTCAGTCAGTGCTGTCAAACAGGTGGTTATTTAGTATTATTTCTATAAATAGCACATTTGTTTGCACGTGTAGCACCTTAGAGAGACTTGTCAGGCACCCATTTCAAAACACCAGTGCTTAGCAGGCTGATGTTAAGTGTTTCATGGCATGTACTGGCTCTCCTTCCAAGAGAGGAGGTGAGGGAAGGGTAGGAAAGCTTTTCAGGTTTTTTTGATTGAGCAAACTATTACTTGATTCTAAGGACATCAAAGAAACCCAGAAGAACCTGGGGTTTTGAAGTAGAAATGAGAAACTTTGTGCACAAAAAAAAACCAACAAAAAAGGCGGGCTATGAGTTGACATCTACAAAGCTGAAGCTGGAAACAGAAGTTTGGGGTTCGTATTTTCTGGGCATATGATATCTTGTAAGATGTGTTTTACTGGTGGATAAGCAATGCATCTTAGTGTGAAGATTCATGTCTAGAGTTATTGCCTGTGGCTTTATAAACCAAAAGAGGATAACAAAATAAGAAACACCATGGCTAAGTTAGTAAATCCTTAGCTATGCCCCTTTGAGTTTCTGGGTTTGTTTTGTTTGTTTTTTTGGTTTTTTTTTTAAGGGCTTAATTTAATACTTTGGAAGACAGAAGAAAAATTGAGACAACTTCCCTGTTGTACAGAGTTCTCGGAAGTAACAAATGTCAGTAGTGACTCATCCAGGAGTTTGTTATCCACCTTATAAACAGCATTCTGAGCGTTAATTAAGCCTCACAACTCTTTCAGGTCTATATCTCTTTTATTCCAATTTTAAAGACTGAGTGGCACTGAGAACCCAAATATTATGTTCTGTTCTCCTCTTACCTAATTGTCCTCCAACCTGGGCCTACATACAGTAGAAGAAATTAGGAAACACTTCTTTGAGCCTGAACAGCAGATACTTGAGAAAATGACAATTGCTTTCTAAGCTGTGCGCTCTTCCGTACATCCCTGTGGAGTACCTGACATGGATCTAAATGCTCACGATGCTCAGAAACCCTAAACAGCTTTTCCACTGCAAACATCATTTATCAAAGCTGTAGTAAGGGCAACTTGCACAAATGACTCGAATACAATGGAAAGTCTGTAAGCTTCCACAGCCTCGGTGAAGTTGTTTCCAAAGTTGTTATAAAACAAAGGGTTGCTTTCCCTTTTATTGTCTTGCAGGGATCTCGTTGACTACTACAGACCTGAACTTTGACCTTCTAGGCTATTGTTCTTACCAAATTATAAAATATTTATGAGTGGCTAAAAGACACAGCCCTTTTTGTTTTCTTATAAGATTCTCACAGCAGAGTGATCAAATTTTTTTTCCTAAATTGTGAGGGTTTGTGATGTGAGGCGTTCTGCAGCTAATGGTTGCACTTGTAAAAAATAACAAAGGAAAAGCAGTAAAGAACAAGATCTGCAAATCACACGAAGCTTCATCAAGTAGCAAATATCTTCAGAGGTGACTTTTAGTAATGAGAGAAGTCAGAGTGCCTTGACAACTTGCTGCCTTTGTTCCTGTTACAAGACAGTCCAGTGCTGCTCTATCAGACCTTTGTTAGCCCCGCTCTCTCTCCAGCGGGTACCTTCCACATGTGCCTTAGCCCTGGTAAAAACAAAGGCTGCTTGACATGACCTCTTTTCCTGTGCACGTTTTAGCCTGGAGCCATTGGTCCAGCCTGTCTTAACTGATGATAGTCTTCCAGGTGCTGTTCTGATCTTAATCTTCTGGCTGAACCACAGGCCTAGCTTGGTAAGCTATAAATCTCGCCAGGTCACCGAGAAGTCTGCTGGTGTCATTTCTAATTGACCTCAGGGTAAAGAGACCAGCTTAGTTCTTAATTTCCTCGGTTTACAGATTCACAGGCTGGCCTTTCCAAAGCGGCGCTCATGACTTTTCAGTAATAAATTACACTGAAAAGCCTACAGCAACAATAATTTATGATCTTTCTTCTGGTCTTATAACACATGTTAATTGGAGGAAAAAATTATTTATAGAAAGCTTCAATGGAGTATTGGGAGGAAGAAAAACAACATTGGAAAGGCAGTGTTTTCTACCGAGCAAATTCTTTTGTGTAAACATATTTAGAATTTTCTCAGGCTATAGTAAGAAGAAATAGATTGGGGTATTGGAGGGAAAAGCCAGTGGTTGCATAGTGGGACTCTTTGCTGTGTATTTCAGGATGATGACTGCTGAATATCTCTGCATTTTTGTGCTGGGGGTTGAGCACTGGGGCTGGGTCTTTGGTTGGACTCACCTGCCCAGCTCTAACGGTTCTTTTAAGTTGTGCTTGAGCTAATAGGTTACTCTCTAGGTGTAATATTATAAAAGGATATGAGAAAATACTTCAGCATCCAACAGAATAGAAGTTCTTGGTCAGTTTTACATGAATGGGTCTTTTGATGGAATAAGAAAAGGTTTTGCTCAATCCATTACCATACTTGAAATATAATTGGGAGTTAGGAACTGATTCAAAGCTCATTGAGTGATTCCTGTAATCTTACTGTCAGCAAAACCAAGAGATTTTTAATTTTTAAAGGTGTTTCTAGGTGCATCAATTAGAATTTTTTGCAAAAAGGGAATACAACTGATCTCAATTAAGGCATAGTTTGATAGCACAAATTTGCTACTAAAATCCTTTAATAATAATTTAAATAATTAAGCCTTTAATATTTTTTTCTTTCTGCCAGCCTTCTGAATATGTATGAATTTCAAATAAGTTAAATGCTATTTTGATGTGGAATAAGCCCAGTACTGAAGTTGTGTAATCTGAACAACAATCTCCTACTTAGTCACAATTCCTAGAATTCCTGAAAAATTTCAAAATTGTTAGCTCTGATTCTTATCAAACTACATTTTTAACTAACACTGCATAACAAGCATCTTACTTTTTGCCCATTTCCAAATGCCGTTCTGGGCTTAGTTACTGCTTCTGAACTAATCCTGAATAACATCATTTTATAATCTTTCCCAAATCCTTTGGAAACTTTTCCAGAAGGCTTTTTGGGAAAGCTGTGCTGTGTAAACATTTCAAAAGTGAAACAAAAGAATTTTCTACCCCTTTGTGAAGAATGAAATACTAAACACAAACATGGAACTTTTGCCTATTAAGTAAGAGAAGCATTTTGGAAAGCTGCCTTTTAACTGTTCTGGTTTTCAATATCAGCTTTATGATATCTCTAAAAAGTAATTTAGCACCTTTCAAAAATACAGCACTAATTTCCTGATAGACAAATGAACTTTACTATTAGGTTTGTTTTGGGAAGAATGACTCATTTATTCAGTTGACTGCTACTGACTGGTTTTAATTTGCTATTGATTCCTTATGGATTGTCCAAGTCACAAGTTATTTCTTAAGAGTTGTGCCACTATTTAATTTGGCATTTCTGACCCATGCTTAGCTCATACACGAAGCTGTGGATTTAAGACACTTAAATTAATCAGCACTCAGTCTAGTCTCATACTTGTGGATTACAGTTATATTCCAACGACATTACTGGAATGGTCTAACCAAGGCAAAAAAATAAACACACTGAGCCAGGAAAAAATAAAATTAATCTCTCAACCCTCTTTCTGCTCTGTATGATCACTTCTCTTTTAGTCAGTTGTTTCTGTAAGAAACTTGTTTTAGAGAAATGTGCAGCAAGGTCAAGTCACGACATCCCCTGGGGCAAGGAGCGTGGTGTGGAACCAGCACGTATGTGAGAATGCGGATCCATGTCATGCTCTGAAGTAAATGTCTGGTTCCCTCCCAGCTCTTCTCAGAGGGTTTGTCATAACCTTACCATGAAATTTCTGTTTTTCCAAGTTAATTTCCTATAGCAGTTGCTGCAAATACCTGCTTAATGTTCATATGGTTACAGTGTGCTTTTATCTGAGACACACAGGAGTATATCCAAGATATGCTATATGAAGTCCTTGGTTGTATCTACTCAGACTGTTTTCCTGTTATGTTTTCTGGCAGCTGGATGTTGAATATTAAGTATCAGTGCAGGAAACAATCGGGAAGATTGCAGCCAGTCATTGCTATAACTGTCCCTTAATTTAAAATTTAGTAAGGAGATTTTGTAAATTAGCACAGAAGAAAGAAAAGAAAATGTTGTCAAGTCACATGCTGAAGCACTAGCAGAGACTGAGAAATAATATGGGTCTTAAATAGCAAAATCAAGTTACCTTCAAATATAGAAGAAAAAAGTTCTTGAAGTCAAATGGTTTCCTTACAGCTGTTTTCCAGCTAAGAAAATTCTCTATTCCTTGATTTTTGATGATTCTCATACATGTGTATGTAAAAATGACACAGACATCCTTACCCTCACCAGCTCCAGCTCTCCCTAATAATCTGTGCTTTTGCTTCTTCTGAATTTAGATTGTGTCAAAGGCATTAAAACACCACAGTAAGTGCATATTTAGTCAGGTTATCAAAAGTAGTCAGTCTAATTAGGTTTGCACCTTACTTAGAAACAGGTTATTGTAGGCAGCCTTGGGCGCTATGCCACAAGCTGAAATCTATCTTCTGGAGATGAACACACTGTGCGTTCCAAGAACCTCATCTGACTGCACAGCTTTATGTTGCTTCCTCTAAGCTCCAGTTAGAAAGAAAAAAGTTTTTTTGTCTTCAAAATGTAGATGAGTGTGGGTTAAATCACAGATGCTGCTTTTTAGTGCTGTCAAGGAGGACCTAAGTTTCTGTATTGTTCTGATGACAAGATCATTTGCCTTCAGTTAAAAAGGAAGAGAGTTGCAAGCAATCTCCTCAATGTGGAGCCTCTTTTCACCCAAACCCACTTGAGCGATGTGGGCTGAATTTGGGCAAACACCCACAGAGTTTTGCCTCATCCCCATCAGTGTGTAGCTGTACTGAGGAAAACACCTTCGCTGGCCCACGAGCACACACACTCACAGCCTGCCAGAGGTCTGGCCTCTCCTCCTGCAAGACTGAAGCTTGGAGGAGAAAATTCTCTCTAAGGAGTGAATGTAATGACATTTTGATCCCTTGAGAAATGCTGTTGTAACCCTGCCTGGATTCTCACACTGTTTGGATTTTATTTTTAGCTTTGGCATTCTTGAAGATTAATAAGCATAATGTTGCTGAAATTACTCTTCCAGTGTAACGTTACCTGAATAAAGTGTTAGGCAGTTGAATAATGAAGCTGAAATGATAGCTTAGGGAGAAGCACATGCTACAAATGGCACCAATTTGTAGAAAAAAGCCTGTTTTGGTTTTCTTCTGCCAGTGGGCTTTTGGCTTGTTTTTTCAAAACGCTAGCTAGTGAGGCACAGAAAAGTGTGTAACCAAAATTGATGGAGTGTTTCCTTGTAGTGGGACTCAAAAGGGTAGTACAATATAGAGGTAAATTTCAAATGCAGTTTTCTGTTACCCTGGACTTATACTACTGGAGCACTTTAAAAGAAGACTTTTACCTGTAATGTCTGCTGCGTAAGCCAGAGGACATCCATTCCTAAGGGGCTTTTTAATATTTAATAGCACTTGAAAAAAGTGAAAGATATCTTTCCACACACATTTTCTAATTTGGTTAAATGTAATATTTGTTCCTATCTACTGGATTTTATGATACAAAAAGCTTCTCAGCTTTCTGCTACCTTTATTCTTAATAGATAAGTCACATGAGATTTTTTTTGTTACTGCATTATAAGTACACCTTAAAAAAAAAAGAAGAAAATCTGGTGGTGTAAAACTGAACCTGCCAATTATTTCTGAGAAACTTAACACAAGAGACTTGTTTGTAAATGTTATGAATAGTACTCAATGAAAACTTTGTTTGATTTCACTTATGTTTAGTATAATTTGTTCTGCTCTAGGGCATCCTGAGAATAGGAGATTGTACGCAAATGAATACTGAGTGAAGCAAAGATCATTAAGAGAGGAACTGGGGGGGAACCACACATGCTGGACACAATTATGTGTGTGTGTTATATTATGCTATCTTGGACACATCAGCACTGACTGCTTTGTTCCTCAGAATGACCTTTGATCAAGAGAGACTGCATGTGTCTTTGGTCATTCCCACATCCTAGGCTACTGTAGATGAAGGGAATTTCTGTGGTGTCTTAACTATAATCTCACTGGGAGCTGCCTCATTGTGTGCAAACACTCTGGTAGATGTCTGCCTTGTTGGGAGTTTACAATTGGAGGAAAGGATGGTGGCATTACCTCAAGCATACTAGGCATTGTGCCAGTGTAACTGAGCAGATGGTGACCCGTGGGTCATGGGACTATATTTCTGAGATAGATGGGAAAGGAAATTCTACAGTTTGCAGACCAGATGGAGAGTTCTCACAGCACTGGCTATAAGGAGTGTATCTACACGTGTGTTTGTGTGTGTAAGAGAATGTTGAAACAGAGTAAATTAGCAAGTGGATATGATTAAGTATAGGAAGAAAAACTTATCAGTGGTTTTTATGCAAGAAGACATCAAGTAATAACGGTATTTTGTGTGGCTGCTAAACACAACATTCACAAGTTTCCTGCTAGTTTCTGTGCTCCACTCTTTTTTACATTATGCAGCATTTTAATTAATTCTATATAAAATACTTTTAATTAAAGAGCTCTATTTTTCTTATTTCAAGAAGACCAGTGATTTGCTTTCTCTCTACTTTATCCAGTTTTTTCTTTCAAAGTGGTGTTTGTTTCCAAATAAATTACTTTTTTTTCCTTTTTTTTTTTTTTATACAAAGAAAGCACCAGGTGCAAAGTTTCTTTACCTAAAAGGATATTCTCTGCCTGCTAGAATTGCCTTCTTTCATCTGTTATTACTTCTTGAAGGTTTTTAGGTGCTCTCAGTTACATCACTTGATCTGTGCTTGCAATGCAAAACATATATCCTTCAAGTAGTAAAGAGGGTTCAGCTTCCAAATAACATCTGTATAGGCTTTATTTACACTAAAAATATTTCTGCTACATTGATCTGAAAATATAGAAAGTATTGAATCTCTGGGAGCAAAGTATGTACTTCACTGGATGGACTAATAGATGTATGACAGATTTTGTGTATTACAAAATAATACATGTATTACTAAATCAGGGAAGAGAGGGGTTTCTTTTTCTAAGAATTTTCCTTTGATTTTCTTTTAATGAGTCCATGTCTTAGTACATAATCCATAAGCCATTCCAGGAAGGAAAACTCAGTTGTAGGTTCTCTTTCTCAAGATGGAAATTGCATAGAAATCAATTAGAAGAACCTCCTTCTGGTCTCTGCAATAATTGTAACCGCAGGAAAGGGCAGTTATTGTGCATTGTTCAGAGTTTAAAAAGAAAGTCAAGTCTTGAGCTCTTTTTGTTTAGTGCTTTGTTTTCCACCTGGAATTAACTTCTAAAGACAACAGTTCAAGAGGAGCCTATGGAATCCTTTAAAGAATGAAGAGTATAAAATCAGTAAATATCTAGAAACATGAACTATGACATGGGGCATAAAGTTCTTGTTGCTTTTATGTTTCATCCTCCATCTAAAGAAATTAGGTAAGTGGAGGCAATAGTAGCTGTGCTCTCCGATCAGTTAGAAGTATATACAATAAAAGAACTACAAGAACAGTATTTGCAATGGAAATTTCTTAAATATCTTGTCTAGAGAATTTTTTTCCCCTTCAGTTTCCTTAAAGAGTATTCACTCAGAATTGGATATGCTGACATATTTCATTCGAAAAACTTGAGAATAATTTTTCACCATTGTTTCCATTTTTCCTCTGGGTTTGATTGGCATTTAACTCTATTCCTCAGAGGTAGCTCTGTGCCTTTTAAACTCAGTAGAGTGGTAAAAGCTTTAAGGGCAGTTGTAGAACTGGCATCATCTCCATGCAGTTTTGTTTGTGTTACGCAAATCGGGAAAAGGAAGAGGGAAATTTGGCTTTAGGTAGTCATTAAGTGGTAGGAGTCAATAGTAGAATTTCAAAGCCAAGATCTGGACAAGGTTTCATCAAGCAGTCATTCCATAACACCAGACATCTTTGGAGAGATCCATAGATGCCAGCCTGTGGGACAATATCAAGGCATGCTGGCTCATCCATGTGGCAGACTTTTAGGTGTGCAGATCACATTTATAGGCAGAGACTTTCACATAGGTAGTTTTGTGCTTCTGGGAGAAGAAAACATGTCGCTATCTGAGGTCAAGATGCCTGAAGAGGTGGTACCTGTCTCTGTGTCTGTGACTCTAATCCCGTGGCCACAGGCAGTGAAGCACATGCCTGACATTTGAGCAGGAGTGGTCTCACTAACTTATAAGCATTCGTGTGCTTATAAGTCAGACACATGTTAAAATGCTTGGTTGAACTGGGGCCCAGATTTCTATTTTTATGGAAAATTCACATGTGCAAACAGTAATAACATAATTAATCTCTTTTCATGAAGTGTTTGTTTTAATAATTTTACTCAGGGCTTATTGTACATAATGCTTTTCATCTTCAAGGCCTTTTACAAATATCAGCGTAGGGATTTAAATTGGGTGTATGATTGTGAAAATTGCTCAGTATTATATCTGACTTTGCAGTTCTGTACCTTCACGTTCTTGGCAGGAGGTTCCTGCCATACAACTGGGTTGGCTGAACCAGGAACTTTGGCTCTGTCTCCACTTAGCACCTTGGCAAATTATCTCCCAGGTGGAATTTTGGAGGTTGTAAGTGGTTTCAAACTTCTTCCAAGTCCAGATTTTCAAGTTAATGACTTCATTCACCTCTGAGTGAAGCAGAGGTGGTGATGTAGGCTGTGTTTGGCATGCTTGGCTCTTATCCCTTCCTTCTCTTCACCGCAAGCAGCTCAGAAATCGGAGAAAGACCAGAAAAGCACACTTAAGGTACAGGCATAATTCTTGTTGGCTTCAGAATGGCTTGAAGTACGTGCTCAGATCTCAGTGTTACCTGTATATTAACACACCACAGCATTTATGTCAATGTGTCGGAGCATCTGAGGAAAACTAATTCCAAACACATTTCCAAGGCATGAGAAGCATTTGAGGTACAGCGATGCTGACCCTTGATTCCACTCATGATGCTGCCATGCAGACTGTTTTTCCTCACATAAGGCCTGGATTGCAGACATCTTTGCATTTTCTTCAGGGACTCGAGAAAGCTCAGTTATTCTCCAGCTGGGTTAGCCAACCTGCTAGAAATGAGGTTTCTTATTCCTTCAAGGTATAGCCTCACACAGCAGCTCCCTCATGCCCTCCATGGTGGGATGGGAGGGAGAATCAGAAGGGTAAAAGTGGGAAAGCTTGTTGGTTGAGGTAAAGACAGTTTAATATGTAAAGCAAATGCCACAGGTGCAAGTAAAGCAGGAATTGATTCCCCCCTTCCCAAGGGCGGGCAGGTGTTCAGCCGGGCTCCATCACACGTAACTGTGACTGGGGAAGGCAAACTCCATCACTCCAAACACGCCCCCAGTTCCTTCTCCTTGCCCAACCTTATAACTGAGCCTGATGCCATACGGTGAGGAATGTCCCTCTGGGCAGCTGGGGTCAGCTGTCCTGCCTGTGTCCCCTCCCAACTTCTTGTGCTCTCCCAGCCTCCCCACTGACTGGGGGGGATTGAGAGGCAGAAAAGGCCTTGGCTCTCTCTGTGCAAGCCCTGCTCAGCAATAATGAAAACATCCCTTATTACCAGCACTGTTTCCAGCATGAATCTGAAATACAGCCCATATTGCTACTTTGAAGAAAATTAACTCGGCACCAGCCAAGACCAGCATTGTGTGAACTTGTTTTTTTTTTTTCTCTGTAAATCTGAGGAGTAGCTTGTAGGTGAGAGAATTTAGAAATTTTTTTCTTCTTTTTTACCTCCCAGGAAGCAAATATCCTTAAAAGATTTTTGGTTTATGTCGTTGTTTTCAGAAAGACGTCCTCCTACTTGTTGCAATTTCCTTTTTAAAGGAAGATGCTCTAGTTATTCACTTCTGTCCCTTTCAGAGTAAAAATTCGCATCAGTTGACATTACAGAAGAAAAATTACTGCCTTTTCTCATTTTCCTGTTCCTGACAGGAAAGAGGTTGTGTTTTACCGCAAAGGTCCCTTTTTCATGTGGGTGACTATGAAATATTTGGGTGAATTACTGTCTGTGACGTGGCTTCCTTATTGAGTTGTGTATTTCCTGATGGTACCTTTGGAAGATAGAGCAGCTGAAATATCGGAAAAAGCCCTCTTTTCTGTCCTGTAGTCATCCTGAGTGATGACACTACCCAGTCCTGCCTTTTCTCTTCACCTCTGCTGGAGGTAAGGAGGATGTTTAATATGTGCCACTGTCAAGCACATTATAAATGCATGAAATGAGTCAAAATATCATATGAGGGAAGGGAGTAATTAAAGTGCTGCAGTTGCAAACAGGCTGATCCTGTAAAAAGATGAAGTCCAGGTTATAGGAGGTCCTGGATTTAATGGTGTGCTAGCGTTCATGCCTAATGTGTGTGCTGCTGTGCTGTGCTTAAGCGATATACGTGGGAACTCCTGAAAGATCCTCTTCACATAACTAATAAGCCTCCAGAAATTCTTTAAAGGATCACGCCCTTTAAATAAAAGTATTGCCTCGTTAGGAATATCAGAAAATAGAGAGTCTGAACAGAGATGAAAATGGAGCTTGTGACTTAACAGTGTAAATGCAAACCTAATTAGTCTGGTATTTTAAAGTATTAACAGGGAACCATAAAATAAGATGGATTGGAATGAAGAAATTTGTTGTAAAGAAATTACTGGATAGTGACAAAAGGCCAATTTATTAACACTCCATGATGTGGAAACAATGAAAAGGACATTAATTACTTTACCAGTACTGATTTTGCACCGTTGCCCAAAGTAATTGGTTTATTGACCTCTCTTTAATCCTGAATAGTTCAAAAAATTAATTTCAATGACAAAAATTAAGTTCTGTGCAGGAATGAGTTCTGTGAAGGAGACAGTTACTCAAAAATAGTACAGAGTGAAAAAAATCTTTTATAAATAATATGTATATATAACAGCCTCTGAGTGAAAGATTGTAACTATTTACAAAAAAGAACACATGTGGAACAATAAATTACAGACAAACACAGGTGTTTTCAAAGTGATGAATATACTGCCTTGCAGAAGTCGGGAGAGGTGGAGGGGAGCTTTTATAGAAACTAAAAATAAGGAAATTCCTTTTAGGAATTGTTAGGAGTATGTACTTAGAGATACTTGAATTTAAACTGAAACTAGAAAAGCATACTAAATACGTCTTTTTATAGCCACTTTTCTTAAAAAAAAAGAAAATTATCTGGCACTGATTGAAAACTAAAGCCTGCATTTGCAGGTCTAGGATGCAGAGAATATTACAGCTGTATAGCCATGTGTGTTAAAGCAATGTGTCTTGATACCCAGGGTCAGATAGAAAAGAATTGATTCGTAATTTGTGACTGATTGAGATCTTTTTTTAAACTAATTTTACCATAGATTCTTCTTCGTTTCTTTATCTTGGTCATAATTAAAGGATGAGGACTTTAATGATTGGATCTTTGGGCTGTCACGCTTGATATGCACCCAAAAGACTGATAGCAAGCAGTTTTGGCTTCTGTTTGATTTGGCGTACATTAAGAACAAAAAAGTTCATGGTTAACAGCTGGAAGTGGGTGAAACCTCTATGGAAATCAATGTAATTACAGTAGACAAGTGTTCAAAACACGCCCTGTTAATACGTCCAAGTAGAAAGGCACGGGATACAGTGCAATGTGTAGTGCTGATGTGTGTGAGGTTATAATGTGATCGATAAAATTCAGTATACTGTCACTTTCAGCTATACAAAAACCCAGCAGCTATCGAATCAGCAATATTCCTTCTTTGAATGTTGTTATTTATGGAATATCTTGCACTCAAAGTAGGACACTCTATTCAGGCTGTTTTAAACTTGTTTCCTCCAAGAAATGAACTATATTAACCAAGCCTCTATCTAGTAAGTCTATTCATGTGCTCAAATACCTTAGAATCAAAGAATCATAGTTTTGCCTTGGCTCAAATAGCAGTCAGTTGTCATTGAATCATAAAATAGTTTGGGTTGGAAGGGACCTTTAAAGGTTATCTGGTCCAACCCCCCTGCCATGAACAGGGATGCCTTCTACTTGTCCAGGCTGCTCAGGGCCCCATCCAACCTGGCCTTGAGCACTTCCAAGAAAGTGGCATCCACAGCTTCTCTGCGCATCCCATGCCAGTGCCTCACCACCCTCATAGCGAAGAATCGTCTTTCTCTACTCCTTCCTTTCCTGTCCTGTTTTTATTCTTTACCTTCTCTAGGAGACTCATACCTTCAGGCATCAGTTTACATCATCTGGCTTATAGTACCCATATAAAACAGTGATGTCACTTCATCAAGAGAAATATGAGTGGTCTTTACTCTTGTCAGGTAACATTCAGCTGGTTAGGTAATTTGCCTATATTTAATGTTGAATCTGTAGGGGTTCAAAATAGTTCAGTTAAAAGATGTGATCAACTAGACTGCAAAATCTGTAATGTTCCTAGGTTTGGAGAATCCTCTCATTTATGTTTTATTTCACTTACCTTAGGTGTCTAGAGAAGAATATCAGGAGGGTCTTAGTGCTTCAGGTCTTTCAGGTCTCTTGGGGTGGATTTGCTGACCAGAATCCTGTCTGCACTACTTGGGTATATTAATGAGTTATTTGGTTATAAATCTCTAGTACATAAAGCATATGATCTTGCAATGGGAGAAAATTAAGTCTGCTTACATACTTTAAAAGTTGCAAGTGAAAATATGTTTTTTCTGCATTATTAAAAGAGACAGAAGAAATGTCTGTTTGTATTTGCTTGCAGTTTTATTACTTAGTTGTTAAAGTATTATATTGACATTTAACATTTAATTGAAACTATGGTCAGTCATTCTTCACTTCTTTGTGTGTGGGGAAAAAAAGAGTTAAAACTGTTCCGAAGCAGATTTTTTTGGATAGGTGAGTTTTGGTGTTCGTGATAGTAGCTGTTATTTCCATATGCCTTCTCTTTGGCTTTTGTGTTTAGAAAAGGTGCTTAGAAAAGGACCAGTCAATTTAGTTTTCTATTCACAGAGAACACTTGGATAAACTATTTAGCTCTGATTTTCATTTATCCTTTCATAAAGGATGGAGAGGACTTCATGCAGGAACGCTGGTATTTAGTTACAGAGTAGTTTAGTAACCTAAATTTTCTTGGTGAGTATTCCTGTGAAAACATTCACATGCTGAATTTTATTGTCTAGAGGAGGTAAGCTACTCTTGAGCAGTATTAAAAATAAGAAGTGAGTTCGGGTTGGGTGTTTTGGAGTGGGGGAGAGCGTGAGTAAGTGTTAGATGTTGGATTTCTATCCACTCTGTGAGGGATGCAGTGAATTAAGATTGTTTTAGTATGCCTGACTCTTCAAACTGGCCTGACGCATCACAACATGGCTGGTGTTCGTACATTCTGATATGTTCCTTCTTGAGGTCCCTGGTGAAAGCACTGTGTGTNAAAGGTTATCTGATCCAAGAAATGCTGGGTTTGTTTTTCTGTTGTGTTTTTGTTTTTTTTTTGGTTTTTTTTTTTTTTTGGTTGCTTTTTCAGGTTTAGTTCGGCTGGTTGTTGGAGGCAGCCTTTTCTGTGCAGAATTTTTTAGAGCATAATAAAGCTTTCATTCATAGGGAGGGAACCTGATGTTTACTTTCTTTGGCAGAATTCAGTAGTCACTCACCAGTAAATCTAAAGTAAAAGCAGATGCGTGCAGATATTGAAGTGCCTCCGTACCCACTGTGCCTGGGTGCCTGGGAAAATCAGCCAGATCACAAGCAGAGGTGGTTGGATTCAGTTTGGACTGAGTTGCATGGAAGTGAATGTCCCTCCAGTGTATTGCTGACCAGGGATCTACATGATGCTAATTATTCCAGTTTGCAAGGTGACAGGTGTTCTCACCAAACTGGCTCACAGGCACTTGTGTGCTCCTGTGCCAAGCGCTTGGCCAAAATATGCATAGAAACTGGCCTCATCTTCCTTTAAAATGTGTTCCAGAGAAACAGTAAGAGGAAGAAAGAATGAATTAAGTAAATGGTAGAGTCCTTGTTCTTATTTTATGCAGAAGGAATCAGGGCTTTGTGCTTTTTTAAAAAAAAAGAGCTGTGAATCAGCACCTGTTCCCAAAAATTTCACCACAGAAGAATGGAAAAATACCCAGTCGACTTCAAATCAGGTACGTGAATTGATAGAAGCATTTCCTGGCCATAGGGATATTTGATATCTCAAACTTGACAGATCTCAGTATCTAAGTAAGCCCCAGAATTTGCGTTTATTGGTATAAATTCAGAGGATAATCTGATCTTATTTAGTTCACCATTTAGGATGGTTTACCATTTAGAAACTTGGGGTAAGAAATATGTAAGAAATATAAGTGTAAGAAAATTGTCCCGAGAGAAATTCCTCTCTCTCCCTCACATACTGTTCTGCATTTTGTCTTTTCTGGTGGCTCAGGAAACAGCATCTCCCAGGTCTACTGATTTCTACTCCAAGCCCTGTGTCGGTACTGCTGTCCTGCTGTCCTGGCTCTGAAAATGTGCCACCGTAATTCAGACCAAAAGAATAAAGTACTTTCATACTAGTACATTAGTACATCACACCACATTGCCACCTCACACTGAAGCACTGGTTCATAGCATCTTTTTAAAGATATTCAAAGGCTCAACAAAGAAGAATTTTCTCTCTGTTAATGAGTTCAGTGGTAGCTAAGCTTGTTACGAAGACTTTTAGATTATTTTGTAAATAGTAAGGCTTTAAAAGGAAAATGTCTACAAAGCTGTTCTAGATGCCGTCCAACAAAGAGACTGTATAATTCGTTTCAAAATGTTAATGTTTTTTGTCTCTTCAACTTCATTTTGGTCAAGCAATCCCATATAAGTCATCTCAGTGCAGCCATTATTTATAGTTAATAATCTCCTTTAGCTGCCAAACCGAAACTAGATCTCCTTCACTCTTGAGCTGAAAGCGCTTTTCTTTCTACAATGTGCTGGAAATGTGCCAATTTACCAGTTCCATTAACTTAATGAGGTCTGACAGCCTGCAGCAAATTTTCTCATAATCTCTCTTGGATTTAAATTTGGTGCTGCACAAACAAC
The DNA here is from genome assembly GCA_013400315.1 of Bombycilla garrulus. Classification (NCBI taxonomy): domain Eukaryota; kingdom Metazoa; phylum Chordata; class Aves; order Passeriformes; family Bombycillidae; genus Bombycilla; species Bombycilla garrulus. Next base: position 541,349 of record VXBU01003114.1, on the reverse strand, counting down.
TGAGTATGACCAAGTAGTTGCTTTTTAACCCTGTGTATTCTAAACAGAATTCTTTACTCAACTTAAATACAAAACAGGCTTGAGTCTTTCTTTTTTTATGGGCATTTTTTTATTCATGCAGCAATTATTTAATTTGTTGATAAACCTTTTAATCTTAACAATAATCTGAATGCTGTATTTGTGTTGATCTGTTAAACATCAGTGTTAAAACTTAAAGTGCAAGTGATTTCAAGTGTAATGCTCTTGGTTGTGAGAGAAGGATGGTATTTATTTATTTTTATAATACACCTGAATAGTTATATGAGCTGTGAGGTTATGTCATGATTTTCACAGACTAATAAATAATCACTCTTATAAGGTCAACAGTAGTTTTAATGCAAGGTTAATCCTTAGCTTCTGTTTCCTAATACTTGCAATGATTACTTTTCACTGAAGGCTGTAATATGTTACTAAATTCACAAGAAACGGAATTGCTTGGCAAATTAAATGGGACAAATAGAAGGTCTTGTTTTCTCTTGCCCGAATTTTACCTTCCTATCAGTGGCAGCCATATGCTGAAGACAAAGCTGAAAATATGGTTAATTACTCGTTGAAAGAATAGTGGGTTTTCATTTGTATTTTTAAGTACATTAGGTTTCTCTAAATCTGGTAAACAACTTTAACTTTTTAATTGCATGGCGTTGCAATAGCAAATTGCTATGTTACACTTTAAAAGTGAGCTTGCAGCAAAGGTTTGATCTGAATTTGGAATGGTCAGGGCTATTTCACTTCTCTGTGCTAATGCTGGCGCTGTGTCACTGTTTCTCACACCAGCAATTTCCAAGAAAGGGAAAATTTTGTCATGAAGTACTTTGGACATTACAAGACCTCAAGACCCCAAGTACTTGGCGTAAGAAGTACACTGGAGAAATACTAAATTTAAGAAGTACCTTAAGTAAAAATAAGCTGTCTTGGGCTGCCTCTTTATGTGGAGGGTCTTCGTGCATGGGCTTTGTGTGTTTCGTATTTTATCACTGTATTTTTAAGTATTAACTTCACTCTATAAATATTATCAGGCTGAACGTTCATACCTCAGCTCAGTCCACATCCTCTTGGTTAACATCAAATTCTGTAAAGCTAATGTGTTAGTCCTCTGTTTAATATCTTTTTTCCTGAAACACTCTTTTGGTGATCTGGTTTGTGAGAAGGAAAAACCTCTGGCCTTGTCCCTGCAAATCTTTCAAGGGTCTTTTATGTCACGTGAGGTATTGCCCAGTGCACTCAGTGGAAGTGACCATATACTCATAGCAGCATGAAACTGTCACTGCAAGATTTTTTTAGCTAAATTATAATATTTTCTGTTTCTGACTCCTAGAGAGACTCATTCTCATATACATATCAAGTTTTCATGTGTGGGGACTTTGGTTAACTGTTCCTATTTAGGTAACAAAGAAGTCCAAGTAAGTTGAAGTTAAAAAATTCAATGTACATGTACAATATTATATGAAATGAATACTAACATCTTACTCTTCATGCTGGGAGCCATGGTTTAGAGCAGGGAAGTCACCTGGATGTGCTTTATTTTACATATCTGATTCCAACATACTGACACTATGACCATCTGCAAAAGGTTTCAATTTTATGTTCCTCAACCTTACCAGAAATTTGTTCCCCCGCTCTCAGGCAAGATCTTTCTTGAGGCCTTGAATGTACTTGATTAACCTTTAAGTCAGAGTTTTAAACACTACTGTATATTTTGTTGCAGTTGTGATGTCTTGTGCTTACTCAAGCAAGTGCCTTGCCCTGTTTAGGGAGAAGGGTATTTCAGAGGTGTGGAGGGAGATGGAGGGGCTTTGTGCCCTGCTGAAGCATTGAACAGTCTTGTAGCAAGGCTGGATGTTTCTCGCTGTATTTCTGAAAATGTTCTGTCAAATTACTCGTATTAGTTCAATGCAAGTTGTTTGAAGTGACTGGAGATAAGGCGAAATATTAAAGGCATGAAAACTTTTTCCAAGGCACGTACCGTTGAGACAGACAGGTACTGTTAAATCTCCCTGAACATCAACGTAGCAAGAACATGCAACCAGTGTTTAGTGCCATCTATATATCAGACAACTGTGCTTTGGACTAATGACCTTGCACTGTACTATTAATTTATTTTTAACATCAGTGAGCCTGGTGAGGCTGGGTTCCTGCCAATGACCCTGCATTTATAAAAACAGTAATTTTAGAAAATGCATTTGTTTTTTCCACATAATAGCAATTTAAATGGAAATGTGTGTGATTGGAAAGCTTGGTTAGGAAGACTACATTAAATCCAAAAAGTGAGAGACAGAAATGAAATGTGAAAAGAGTTGTTAATGCTTAGCAGCTGTAATGAGATCTCTCTAAACTCTCTTCTGTTTTAATATTGGTTTTGTATTCTTCTTGTCACTGTTCTATTAATGGTCACATAAATGTTGCCATTCATAGGCAGATCATTGCTTCTTCCTTGTGGCTTTATAAGCAGAGATACACAAATATTTTGTATGCATATATGATCATAAATTAGGAAATAACCTGGTTTTTTTGTGCATGAACAGTGTTTGCCTTGCACTTTAATTCATTGTGCTCCTAGGAAAGAAAGAGCTTGAAAAATGTAAATTCACCAGTATAAACCTCCCTCATTTTTTTTCCTCATGTTCTCATTCTTGATTGGTACTTAAAAAAAAAAAAGAGGAATATGTTCAAATAATTTCATGGTACTCTGACTTTCTGGCTTTGCCACAGACTTCCTGTGTACCCTTGGAAAAATGGTTTACTACACCATATTTTGGTGAGGGTCTGGAAAAATGTGGTTCTGAAAAGCAAGAAAATACTTGTTATGTTTTCTCAAGTAAGAGGGCTCCATAATAAATCTACCAAACAAGTCAGGCACAGCAACTTCTAAGGAACCCTCATTTGTAAGTACTTTGTAATGTGATGAAGTTGTCCTCACCAGCAGATCAGAGTATTTGTAAGAAACTGTACTTTGACTTTTTAGAGACAACCTTAGCAGATATTCAGGCAGCTGTCCAGGTGTCTAAAGATAATAGAAGAAATTCCAACCCAATGACATCAATAGCAAAACTTATATTGACTTCAACAGGCCAAGATTTTACCCCATCAGATCTGTGCTAACCCTTGTTAAAGGACAGCTGTCCACAAAAGGAGAAAGATGAGAAACAATTTTAGGGCACATCCTCTTGTTTGTATTATGTCATCTGCCTTTTATGTTCTCTTCAAGAACTGGTGTAAATGCATATTTGAACATTTACCTGTAGTAAATTCTTGAGAGAAACACGTGTGTGAGAAAAACGAAGCATAAATGGCATTTCCTTGACATTCTCTTGGTTCTTTTTCACTGCCAGGTAATTACACATGTGATACTTCCAGAATATCGATCTAAGTGCTTTCAATGCCAGCATCTATGTTGTAATTTTTCCTGTTTAAAGATAGATACCAGTATGTTGGATATCTTCCCTCGGCTTCCAATAACTATTCAATCTTCTCTAAGCACATCTTTTAAATAAAAAAAAGTCATGACCATTGTAAATTGTTTTAAGTGTTGAGAGAACAGAGAGCATATTCTTGTTTAATTAAAAAAAAAAAAAAAAGGAGTAATTTCAGGTCAAAAGTTCTCATGTTCAGTCCTCGTTGCCAATTATCTACTTAGGTGAGGGTACATTACAAAAACTAAACAATTATATGTTATTATATAATCCACATGTTTTTATTTAAGGCTGTCTTAGTAACCGAGTAACACACATGAGTAACACACAATAGGGCAGATTTTTCATTCCAATGGATTCATACCAGTTATTTTAGCTCACTCACAAAAATTCTCTGAATTGACACTGGCATGAAGAGGGCTCTTGGACTTCTGGCCTTTGGGCCTTTCACTTTTATGCAGATCTGCATGTTTTAAAGTGGAAGAGCATCTTGAAGCATATATATTGTATATAAAAAAACCAACAAACTTGATGAGAAAGCCTGACCTCATTTAGGGGTCCAGTATTTTCTCCATTTTGTATTCCATTTCTTTTTTCTTCCAACCAACTATCTTCAATGTTCCTCATACCTAATAAAGAAGAAAACTAACTCTGTGGTTCAGTAGAAGCATTCCAATAATAAACAAATAATATATTTATTCATATATACATACATACAGAAATTAAAGCTATTATTTTCTATTTAAACAGTGAGGATTGTGCTCTTGCTATTGATAAAGCATTTTATGTTGTGCTGATTAATGTGAAGTAAAGTAAGATCCCAGTTTTTAATCTAGAAGTTCATATATGTGAAATTCAAAACAAAACCTGCCTTTTGGAAACCAGATGGGGCTTTTAGCCTTATTATATATACTTATGTTGTAAGGAATCAGTATAGTTCAGGTATAGTTTGTACATAGCTTAATCTGTGATGCAGCCATAAATATAAGAAATACTTGCATTTGAAGATGAACTTCATAGTGCTTTACTTCAATAATTTTTGAGTATCAGAATAAAAACAAGCTTTGGGACAGCACTTTGAACTAGAAAATACTGTCTGTAGCCAGTTAACACTTGAATTTTATCTGAATGTGAACCTTAAGCTGTAAGAGGTGTTCAGAAATTTTGAGGTTGCTGTTCACTAAAATACATTGTAACTGCATTCACTTCAGCCCAGATTCAGGAAAACATTCTGATATGAAAAATCATTTAGGATTTTATTTGGCCTTTATTTTAGACCTCACTGCAAACAAATAATTGTCCTAATAGCTTGGTATCACTGTGTCCCCGGAAAACAGCTACAGGTATCAGTACAGGCTGTTGTCTAGGATAAAACATTTCAGGATCTACCATACCTGGGAAAAAAAAAGAACTGAGTGGAAAAAAATTACAAATTCAATTTAATCACCTACTCATACAAATAAAAATAATTTATATTTGTTGTTGCTTTATTTTATCTGGTTTAGGCATATACACAAACAACACATGTAAATACTGCAAAATAGGATCATATTTAAATTTGGAAAGTATTCTTAGGTGTATTTAGACTTGCATTTAAACATAGGCAGAAGCCATCTGGTTACAGCACAAATAAGACAAATTTGATAATTTGTTCTAGAGTGCAGTGTCATCTTATTCTTCTCAATAAAATAGCAGTGGATAGACATTCAGAGAATTGAGCAAAAATTGCCTCATGTGGAGCCTCTCAGACTCATCCAAATCTCTTGGGTTTTCAAACTGTGTCATGAAAGTCTTGAGGGAAAGGATTTTGAGCTGGGTTTTTGTTTGTTTGTCTTTTCCTGCTTCCAGTTCAGACTGGAAGTTCTACAGAAGTGTTCCTTATCATGGCATTTTATCATTGGTGCTTTATGTCTTGACTTGCAAACAGAAATAATTAGTACAAAGAAAATATATTTAAGCCTTTTTAAATGTAAACTTCCAAGAGTTTTCCAAAGACCAAACCATTTGTTTCTAGTTTGGTCTGAGATTAAGTGATATGATTTTTGTTTCAATTAAAGCCCAGACTTTAACAGCATAAGGCAACTCTGAGATAGATGAGTAATTGGTAGGGTTTGCGTGAGTTCTTAGTTGTCTGTTTGCATCTTTAGGAATTCATTTAGTGTGTTTAAAAAAACCCAGTGCTACCAAGAAGTGCTAGAGGCTGAAATTCTCAGTTACGTGCAAAAAGCACATTTGCCTTGGACGTTAAGCTCTGCTGTTCTTAAGAGATGTAACTTTTCATAGGCCATAACTTTTCATTGGTTGTAACTTTTCATAGGTCTTTCGCTGGCATTGCTACAGGGATAAATTACCCATGGGATGAGCTGCAGTCACAGCTCCAGAGCTGCTCCCCAGCAAACATCAGGCCTGGCTGAAAAAAAGTCATCACTGAGTCCCTGACCCCTGAAATGCACAACGGGGTCTCCATGTTGTGCACAGTCATCAGGCGTTTTCTGCCCACGAGGAGCTGGCCGTGCCTGGCTCAGCATTTTTGCAGAAACCCACAAACAAACACAGATTTTTAAGAGCTTCCCATTACAGCACTCCAGGATGGAGCCTCTCTGGCTGTAGTCACTCAAACTTGTTTGCAATTTGTCTGGGTTTGGTTGAATTTTAAGCAGTTTATCAGCTTGGTTTTCCTTGTATTCTGAACAGACTGTTATTTCATTTAAAACATGATCAGTGAATCATTTAGGCTGGAAAAGACCATTAAATTAATAAAGTTCAGCCATTAATCCAGCACTGCAAGTCCATCATCAATGGTAGGAAAATACCCTATTGATGATAAGAAAATAACAACAAGCAATGACTAATTAATGCATTTTATACTTTCCTGTGGAAAAGTTGTAAATCTGTCCAGTTCTTCCACAGAGCAAAACATCTGTAAACTGCTGACATCACAGCTCAAAATCAAGCTATAAATACCATCAAACTTTCAAATTTTTTTCCTGATCCAAATATCTTACACACAAAATCTTCCAAAAAAGACTATTTTTTGTAAGCCAAGCTACTCTAAGAACCTGCAAAGAAAGAAAATATACAACTATATTAATTATTTGATTATTCAGTTAAGCCACAACTTTTCACAGGATCAGACACCTCAAGGCCAAAAAGGGACTTGCAGACCTGCAGGCCAATAAATATCCGTTTGCCATTACTTGTAACATATTTTAATGTGACATTTACTCTTATAACCTGGTATTTGCTTACACAGGATATTTAATAGGATTTTAAAGTGGAATTCAGGATATGTGATTTGTTCATCAGTAAATTCCAGAAAAAAACTAACTCACTCAAAAGTGCTAGGTGAAAAGGCAACTTTAATTTTCTTCTAATGGATGTTCTTCTGTATTCTTAAAGCCATGCAAAAATTGAGTAATAAAATTATGTAGGGGAAAATAAAGGGGGAAGGAGGAGGGGAATATCACCTGCACTTTTGAATGTGGAAAAGCCTAGATAATTACCTGTTTGCAGAAATATCTGTGCTGTTGTTCAGGCTCTCATTAAGGTCTCAGTAGACTGACCTGGTGAGAGCATGGTTTCATAAACAGGAAGGAGAGGAAAATAATATGAATAAAAAGAGCATGTGAGGGGGAAGAGAAAATACAGCCTCGGAGCCTGGTTTAGCTGAAACCCCACCATCCACAGATGGAATACCCTTGGCTGGTTTTCTCATACCATCTTAGCCAGGGAGGAAAGAAGCATTAAACCCAACCAAAAACCTCTTCCAGGGTAATGCCTGCTCTTTTTGATATTGGTTCAAAGCTCCTAACTGTTTTTCAGTCCCCAAAGTGAGCAGGGCTTAATAATGAAGACTGAAGTTAATGACTGGAACAATGTGAACTGTGAAGTCAACTCTTTGCTCTTACTATGAGGGTGGCATTGTGCATTGGTACCTTCAGTGCAGGTGAACACTCCGAGAAGCTCTAGACCACAAGTGAACCTAGTTTTGTTTCAGTGTTCCAGCATATGCTTAGCCTGCTCTCCTCTCTGCTTTTGGACTTTGAAGAACTCATGGATATAAAGGCAAGGTGTAAAAGTAGCTGGTAGAAAAGTACTACTCATTTTCAGTGCACTTTTCAGGTCACACTTCCCCACTTTCTCAGAAGATTTTCAGTGAGGCATCACTGAGGTGTCTGTTGAAAGTCTCCTGACCTTTTCTCAATTTTGGTGTTTTCAAAATCAAATTTTATGCCTTTTTTCTCCAGTTCTTGTTTGCAATTTGCTTTCATAGACACACATTTTATGTTAATTACTATGTATGTTAGCTTATATAAATAGATGTTTTTATGAAGTTTTCAGTCAGAAATTGAATATTTTATGGCCTTGTACTGCAGTGTATCCGCAAAGTGCTTACTAGGAAGGGCTGATTAGGTTTGGTAAGTCCTTTTTCTTCCAAAACAACTCTGGTCTTGCCAAAGTTAGCAAGAATAAGTTTTTGCTTGATTTGCAGGCATCAGTATCATTTGTTTCGCACAGAAAGCATGGTTGCAAAGCCAATAGCTACAATGAAAGTCTAATTTTACTATATTCCTCTTCAGTATTTGTGCTCCTCAAGATATGAGGATTATATTCTCTGAATTGTGTTCACTTGTCAAGAAAAATATGTGGAACCAAAGAGTTAGGAGAAATAGGAAAAGGTTCTGCTGCAGAATTGGTTGGTAAAAGGCAACAGGAAAGGAAATGTGGGAAAACATTTGCGTGATTATTGAGTGGCAGCACACAGAGTGAAGACAGCTCTGAGATTTGGTGGCTGCAGTCACCGTAAGCCATGAAGGTCTGTGAAAATGGGGACAAATAACTTTTGACTGACACAAGAGAGAGGAGGAACCTCAGGACAGATCCAAAAAATATTAAGTAGAAAAATCTGAGTGTAGGAAAGTCAGAGGAGAAAGAGGCCAAGAGCTAACATGAAGGAAGGTGGGTAGGGAAAAGAGCTGGCTCACAGGGATATGGAGAGAGAAGAGGAGAGGAGGGCCTGCTGCTGTGCTCTTCTAAGACTTCCAGGATTGCCTAATTAAATCAGTGGAGTTCTGATTTGAACCAGCTGAGGGTTTAGCTGACTAACTCCTCTTGAGTCTACCTCTTTTGTAGGAAAGACACTTGAGAGTGAGAGCTATGTGTGCATCTATTTTACACACAAAAAAGGGAAATTCTACTGTTTCTAGAATAAATAAAGCCACCTAAAACTTGCCAGGATCAAGGCATTTCTATTCCCTACACTGAGTGTAACTGAGCTGATGCTTAACCCATACGGAGGAGTTATTGCTTTGCAAAAATGTGTGTTGCAAGGCTGTAAAGTTACAAAGTAATCTGATATTTCTAACAACTTATTCAGCTGTTAATTGTTCTGTGCACATCATCACGTATTTACACAATGAAATAGGAATATTAAGAAAAATATTTTTTTCTCTGTAACAAAAATTAAATTGAAATATACAGCTGGGCTTGTTACCAGTTTCTTAATTGAGAGAGGGAAAAAGTAATTAAAACACATTCTGCTTTCCATATCTAACTTACCAGAGGATAATTCTAGTAAAAAAAAATACATTGTTGAGTTGTGCTTGTGCTTTGGAGCCACAGAAAGAAACAGAGTTCACATACCAGAGTAGTCAGTCCCAGCCAGTTTCTGTCTCCAGCATATCAGCTCATAAAATTTGCTGCCTTTTTGCAATAGTAATAACACAGAGTATTCCTTAAATATTAGATTGAACAAGAGAAATTGGATGTTTCAGGTCAGATTTTTCCACACAAAAGACGTGAACCTAATTAATGATTGTGTATCTAAAATCCTCCACAATACATAATCTACATTTGCTGTCTTAAATGTCTTCCTGTATGTTCAAATTTTCCAAGTTTCTACTGATCCCTTGATGTGCCAAGCCAGTGTGTAGGCTCAGGCCTCTGTTCTCCCCTTGACTTCATGGACGTAGTTTTGCACCCAGTGTGGCAAGATGGGCACTTCAAAGCAACTTGGAACATTCAGGCAGGAACTTTTGCCCTAGATGTGCTGTAAAAAAGGGTTTATCCAGTGTTTGGAATACATAATTCAGTAATTGTGATGCAGTCCCTATTTTTAGTGGCTTTTAAGATGCAAAGCACCTCTTCCTTCTTACTCACAGAATTTGTACAAATGGAATGTGTCAGGTTATCCCAGTAATAGTCTCATGAGGTTTTTCAGAACCATGTGTCCATCCCAGCCTAGTTACATGGTCTGATGTGCATATTTGGAAATCCCAGTGGTGTTTGTATACCGATATCATCGTGGGTTCACAAGAGACAAAGATGATGTCTGGATCTGAGCATCTGCAGGAATAAAGTGAAGCATTGGGTGGTCTACTTGAACTTGGACTGTAGTTTGAAAAAGCTTTAGTGATAAAAGGATGAAGGTGCAGCCGTTGATGGTCAAACTATGTATTTGTGAAAAATCAGTCTTTGGTTTGAAATAGTTTAAAAATAAAAGACATGACTCTTGTGGCTATGGAGATCTGCTAACACACCATTTGACATCCCAAATGTTGGTCATAAGACAGAATTGGGCTAGTAGCATACTTTTTTGTCTTACACTCTTTGTTTTCTCCAAATTTTTCTTTGCAACTACAATTACATAGAAGAGCTTTAGCAAGATTATTCAAAAGAGCTCAGATTTTTCTTTCAGGTTGCCCCTCTGATTATTGTAGCACAAAATTCTAGCCATGACTGTATTTTTTGGATTTCTACAACATTTCCAGTGGCTAAAACTGAATTCTTTTTCATGATGCATTTTTCTACTGTTCTGAGGTAGCTGTTTCTTCACTTGAAAAAAGATTCAGATGCCCATCATTACCACTTTCGAGATATTTTTTTCCATCAATTGCAACCTTTCCAGTGAAGTCCAGGGACACTCTAGCTTTTCATCAGAGAAATGGACAAAAGTACCACTTCACTGAACTGCAGCCAATAAAGGGACAGAGCTTGAATTACCACAGGCCAATACTGTGTCTGCGGATGAGTGATCTTGCAGTAAGCTTAAAATGATTTTTCCTCTTCTTCTGTCAACCATCCTGGTTGGTTTAGAGTTTTCTCTAAAATATTACACTGGGTAGAGATTTAACATGGCATACCATCATACTTTATTTCAGTCTGGGCCCATTTCTGGTTTTAATAACACCATTGTGTTACGTACATGAGTGAATTTCTGGAAGTACTGGAACTCTGACTCTGACAAGGTATAGACTAATGCATCTTGGCAGTGCTTACATTCTAGTATTCTAGTCCATTCTTTTACACTGTGGGGTTTTTTGTTTTTGTTTTTGTTTTTTTTTTGGTTGTTTATTTCTTTTTTTTAACTAAAAAAAACCCCCAAGAAGATGTCTGTGTCTTATGATTCAAGCTGGAGCAGGTTTTGTGGGGTTTTGGTTTTTTTGTCTAGTGAGCCATAGGAGAGGCTAAACTGATATAGAAATGATTTGGGATCTTAAGGAACAATAAATAAACAATGTGTCATCTTAATGCTCTTACATATTTTTGAAGAGAAATTATTACTAATGTGTTAGTATTAGTTCTCCTATTGCCTGATTAAGGAGTTTATAACATTATGGTGAGACGACAGACTGCTAGTTACTTCATTCCCAGTGAAATATAGCCTGATATTCAAAACCAGAGGCCTGTGTTTGCCAGGTCTTGCTCTATAGGAGAGATCCTAATCTCAGTAAGATAAACTGCTTAAATAAAAGTTGATGAAAGAATAGTCCAAAGACTGGATTATGCTCTAACAGTTTTACAGTGCTTTGCTTTAGCACAATTCTGTGCTTGTGTCCTTAGGGAAGTCTAAACTATTCAGTGTTTACAGAACTGTATTAATCTTGATTTTTGCCAAGTTAATTTCTGTTCAGTATTTGTATATTCATTTTTATTTTGTGCTGGGAAGGAATTATGGGGAAAGGGTTAAGAGCATGCTTGCTCTTCATCTGTTTTAAATCCATAAATGTGAGCCCCTGTGCTGTTTCTAGGTTTCAGATTACACTGTGATTTATAGAGAAAGGCTGTTCTCCACAAGTTGAAATCCCATGTGTTTCCCCACCATTGTAAAATAACAAATCCTGGAAAATGCTTCCAGTTGCAAAAATTGCAGTTTTGAACTACATTTGTAACTGCCTTTTTTCCCTGAAGTGATGGCTTTGACAAGGGAAGTGAAGTCCCCTTGTCCTAATGCCATCTTTCTCGGTTTGCTGTGTCTTTCACTGCAGCTTGCACAAACCACAGCAACACCCTCACGTTCGCAGTCTTCTATCAGTTTATTTTTGGAGGCTACACCCACTAAAAAGTGCCGCTGTGAGAACACATTTATATCACCATGCATAAGTAACATCCAGAGCCCCTACAGAGATGGCAGGCCAGGAGCCAAGGTGACCTAACAGTCCATCAGCTCCCATGTTGCCCCATGGTGAAAACAAGAGCGGAGTTTGGCTTCATGTTTTTCAGTGGATTTCTGTGGCAATGGTGGGGGGGTTGGATACAGTTTGATTTCAGAATTCAGTGCCTAGAAAGAGCTTCACAGCAGCAACTTCCACCTTCTCCTTTTCATTACTGAGGAGCAGGAGAATTTGCCAATCACCTCTGTAATAGAAAAGCCACATGGTAAGTGTTAGGACTTCTGAAATAGTATCATCACTGCTTTTGGTAATTATTTAAATATTGCTATTAACATCAACGGCCTTTTCCTTTTGGGTATTTTTCCTGCTGTAATTCCTGTCTCTGCAACAGGAGACCTGCTTCATATTTTCAGTCACAAACGTACAATGACTTACATGGTGTTGAACAGCTGAGATACTCTCTCAACTTTGCTTTGGTAGAGTAGTTGAATTTGTGAAGCTATAATCACAGGCTAGCCTCTTGCCTGTGATTGGTTTTACAAATAAGGGACAATGTTTTTACATCTATTCACCATTATTGAAAGTACACATATCACTGAGATGTGGGAAAAACCTGAAGGGGGTTCTGGCTAAAGTCATTGTGTGAGTTTAAATAACCCAATATTGCTTTGACCTTTCATGGATCCCCTATGAACTGCATCAGTTAGCTGACCCAATGAAAGCGTATTTCTTTTGTCTCATAACAAAAGGTTAAATGGGATGGCAGCAGTAGTACTACAAGATGAGTCCTAATTAAGATGTGAGCTACAGCATATGTTAAACTAGCATGTGTTATGTAGAGTAGAAGCAAATAATTGAAAACAGAAGCAAATAGTTGAGAAATCTCACTGGGTAACATAGTTTTGATGCTTTTACATCTCATATTCAGCATTATATATTTTTGTGTACAGGTTGTATCTGAGGTGCATTCTGAGCAATGTAATTTAAGTCAAATAGAAAAGTCAAACTCAGCTTTGAGTTTGCAAGGGCGTTGTAGTCCTTTCAATGAGCACAGCAAAAAACTACCGTGTAGTGTAAGCAACTTCTCCAGCATAATGAAGTAATGTAACATCAGCCAGTTAAATATTCAAAGGTTACTGTAAGTTTAATGGGTAAACAATAGAGAGGCAAGTAGCCAGAGGAAATATGGTTATTTCTTCCTAGTGCCTCTGAGTGTAGCCCTGCATTTCCTTGTATAATTCAGAGCTATAAATGAAAAGCTCTACAAAAAAATATTATTTTTAATCTGAAAAGATGACTTTTAACCAGAGGAGGCAAAATAATAATGCCCACGGCTTCCTCTGTGCGCTGAACAAAAAGCTCTGTTGTGTTCTGAATTCGGCTTCCTTAGAAAAGGAGTTTAATGTGTTGACTGTGTCAGTAACAGTGCTGTACGTTATTATTTGCTTATCTGTGATCTCATTTGTGTCTTGCTACTTTCAAATTGCTTGGCCTTGAAACCGTGTGAAAAAGCAACAGCCTTCTAACTCAATAAGATGCAGAGAGTGAAGAGCTGAATAAAGGTTCTCTGTGATTTGATATGGACATCAATATCAACTGGTATTTGATAATGACATCACCAAAGCTGTGAAACAGTAAATGATTCCGACAAAATGGGAACTGGCTTGTATATTTTTCCTGCTTTCTTTATATGGCTCTTTGGTCCCACCCAAAGATCATTTTGTCTTCCTATTTTTTTCCCCATGTTCTTTGTGCAGCTCTTCATGTTCTAGTAACAGGAATAAGTTAAAATGGAATTGTGAAAATATACAGAGAACGTGATTTAGGATGTACTAGAAATCTCTTGCTATTGCCTGATTTCCATACAAACTATCCTTGTAAGGCTTGTGTTCTTAGCTACCATCACTGTGGGCAGACCACAGAGGAAATATCAGTAGCTACATCTGTTTGCCCCAGCATGCCTTTAGTTCTGAAAACCTACATCTGATCTTCATTCTAGCTTCAGCAATTTGTCTTGGTTCTAGACAATACAGCACGTTGGACCATTTCCTCCAAGGAAAGTTGAACATATCCTATGCTGTTTAGCTGTTCTGGATCCTCTTAGGTCTACTTGGAAAGCATTTGTTTGTTTGTTTTTGTTTAAAACATCAGAATCTCCCCAAAGGAGATATTATTTCTTAAACTTGTCCTTCTTTGTATGTCTGTTAAAAATCTGCAAGCCAAATCAAGCTAAGTCAGGCTATCTGTAGAGAAAAGAGGATTGCTATAACTACATGAAAGGATTTCTCAGTTAAATCCATGACTTTTGAGAAGAAAGACATGAAAGCTGCTGTACAATAAAATACAAATCCATTAAAAGATGACTGTGGTTTTAAAATTACATATTTTAAATAAAAAAGACCAACCACATATAGTTGAGAAATTGCATAGTGGGGGAAGAAGAGTACGAATTCAACTTAAGCTAATTCCCCATGGGCTAACGTTCACAATTAGTAAATAATCAAGTTGTTTACTGGCTGAAGGGTTCACCAAAAGCCTGAATTTGACATTACTCCTGCAGAGCAATTTTTTAATTTAGAAGCACTGATACTCCTATCGAAGTCAGCCCCTTCATTCCCTTAGGTTGGGAACAGAAATTACATTATACGACATGCATTTAAGTCAAAGAAACTTTTATTTTTGAAATGAAACCCTTGAAACATACTGTTCTATAAAAACTATTCATCAAATGTCTTCATTGAAATAATTAGCTATTGTTGTTGAATTATTCAGTGCTTAGATGAACAAATTCATTTGATGAAATCTTACCTGTTCATAACTAATTTACAAGCATGAACAGGAGCTCAGCAGATGTAGATCTTTCATAAACAGATTGTTTGCCAGTAATTACTAAAATGCCTTTGAATGCTGAGACCAAAGAAATTTTAAAAATCTAGCTTCTCTTCTATTTGTGATTCGTCTTATTCTATGTGTATCTATTATTTCATTAGTTCTATTGCGTTTAAACCTGTGAAGACACTGGTGGTGAGAACCATGGGGATACAGATGAATTAATCCAAATTTCATTTGTCTTGTCACTAGTTTCCAACTTTGCTTGCACTGAAAATGTTATGGGAGCATTTAGTAAATTCCAGTACCTGAAGGGAGCCTACAGGAAAGATGGAGAGACTGTTTACAAAGGCAAGTAATGACAGAACAAGGGCAAGGGGCTTCAGACTAAGAGGGTGGACTTAGATGAGGTATCAGGAAGAAATTCTTTCTGTCAGGGTGGTGAGGCACTGGAACAGCTTGCCCAGAGAAGTTGTGGATGCTCCATCCCTGGAAATGTTCAAGGCCAGGTTGGGAGGAGCACTGAAGAATCTGGTCTGGAGGAAGGTGTCCCTGTCCACAGCAGGGGGTTGTAATGAAATGATCTTTAAGGTCTCTTACAACCCAGACCAATCTGTGATTCTGTGCATACTAAGCCCATTTAATTAAACTTTAGATTTTTAACTGTTTTACTCTTTAAATGTCATCATACTTTTGTAACACTTCTGGGCAGCTTTTACTGGTTCATCCTTAAGATGGTTTCTGCAAGTCATTTATGGGCCAGGCTATGTGTACAGAGCCTCCACTAAACTGATCATAATGATGGCAAACAACAGTTGCTATTTCCTTATTCAGAATATACAGGCATGCAACCTAATCTCTTCCAATTTCCAGCATTTAAAATGTAGCTCAGTGCAGAGAGATTCCCATCAACTGGGAATAGGCAGGGAATGACAGAATAAGCTTGAGCCACAGCAAATTCTATACCTGAAGTGCCTGAAGGACTAAGGATGGAAGATTTCATTAGACTTAAATGCATTAATGAAATGGCTTAATGTAGTTACTCTGAATCTCATCCACCAGATTCTGTGACAAGGAACGTTTTTAAGTGCGTGGATGGAAAAAAGTACTTCAGTTCACATGTACAACATATGATTAAAAACTGATGCATATAAGATAAAGCTCAAATCTAAATAATGATTACTGCCAAAAGCTTCAGGCCAACCAGCTTCAGTCTTCATTCTTAATACTTTACCCTATCCCTAGTCAGAAATTTAAGATGACTGCAGAGAATTTAAATTGGTTTTAAAAACTGAGCCTGACTTCAAATCAGTGTTACGTTTACCGAGAAAAGGGCATTTTGTAAGATTATAAATCTGTGGCTCTCTCCAACTGCGTTTTCATTCTTGTTAAACTCATTCTGAATAGACAGTGTTGACCTTTTAGCTCTGATAATATCAAGAGTCCGTGTGCGTTGGGAGCTTTGTGCCAGACATTACAGTCCTGGTAATGAAATGTTCTGTATATGAACAAAAAGGCAAGTGTTATAAATAGGAAATTAGCACCACCTTTCCTCTGCCCTGTTTCTTTAATATTTCTGTTAACACTAAACCAATATGTAGAACACCTTCCTGAGATGAAAAGGGGAACAAACTTCTGATGGAATTACTAAGGATTTGATATAAAATTTAGCAGCTTTGTAAGGAAAATAAGTATTACTAATTAATAATTGCTTTTAATTTCTGATTCTTTATCAAAATAACTCTATTGCAGAATGGGGATTAATCTTGTAAAGCTTAATTTAAAAAATAAAAAGGTTTTATTTTTCTTGAATCATAGACCAACTGAACCATGCACATGCTTATTTCCTGTTCCTTCAGAAAGCCACACAGTTTTTGCAACTAAAAAGTCTTAGACTTTGTACCAGAGCATTCTTCTGGGGTGGCCCTGCATGTCCCCTGGCAGGAAGAAGGCAGGTGGGTGCTGACTGAACAGTGACATTCACTGTGCCTGTTAGTGAGTGTGGGACTGGGGAATGAGCCACGGCTTTGGAAACCTACTGAGGCTTTGGTTGACTGTGTTGGGAAAAAGGAACAATATGTAGTCAAATGTACAAAAGTCTGAATTGCAACAGTTCAGGGCATTATTAATGTATAACAACTTCCCAACCAAATGGGAATGTCGGTTGAATTACGTAAAGTACTTAATCATGCTTGTTTTCCAATTTAAGTGAAATTCCAGTTCAGATTTCTGATGGACTGATGAAGAGATCAGGTTTCCTCCAAGTGACTGGTTGTAGGTTGAGTATCTTAAAAACTAAAGGAGGCAGGAAAAACTAAGGATTTCTAGTCATTTAATTCTGCCAGGCTTTCTTTTTTAATCTGGGTGCTCAATCAATTGTATTTTGTTGCCAGGTTTTTCATCCTCATTTCTTATCCTCTGAATAGTGCCTGAATCCACAACAGGTTATTTTTTTATATACAACAGGTATAAAGCAGTCCTAGTTTATAACTGCAAATAATGTAGGTTTGTATGAATCTATTGACCCTATTACAACCAGGATGGTCTTCTGTTGCTGAATTGTTACATCCTTCTTCATCCTTCTGGATTCCTAAGGGTTATAACAATGTTGTAGATTCCTTGGTGAACTCTAATTCTCTGAGTTTAAGTCCATGAGAAATGTCACATAGCATATGCTGTATTCAAGGTGATTTTGGTGTCCTGTTCATATTGAGAAAGAAAATTACAGGTAGCCAGTGAAAGTTATTGGCAGTTTTTCTTCAGAATGGTGCAGGCTGAGACGTTGTCCAGTATCAGAAATAATAACTTTTAGCTTGATTTTAAAGGCATTCTGTGTATATTGCTTTTTAAGGTAGAGTGCTGCTGGTTATTAGAATCAGTCAAACAGTGTTTGGCAAGTTCCTTCAGATGTCAGTTATGATATCAGTGGGTATGGTGACAATGAGGCTCAAAGCCTGATGAATGCTCAGGAGAGGAAAATAGCTTTGTTCCCAAAAGGGCAAAAGGCCTGCTCACCCTGTTGCTAATGAACTTATCCAACAAGCTTTCCCCCAAAGTCAGGCAAAACTAAACATCTGAAAATGAGGGGTTGCAATTGCATGAGAGCTTAGCTCACACAGCTGCACTGCAGCAGAAGGGCTGTCTGGAGTTGCCCAGCAGTCCCCGAAATCCCCTTCTAGGCTGCCATCAGAGACTCACTGTGCACAGCAGTGCCTTCTGAAGGGTGTCTCCTGCGGGCTGTGGGGATGGACACCCCAGGAAGGTGAGGTGCTGTGCTCTGGCAGCACACTCAGGTGAGGTCATTTCCAGCCACACTCCTGAAAAAAATGAAGTGCTCACAGAAGTGAGGGCGGTGATGCATTGAGTACCTCTCTGACGTCTAAGCGTGCTCCATGTGCCCAGAGGCTGCAGACAGCCCCTCTGTAACCAAAATTCAGAGATGTCACAAGTGGCTGAACAAACAAATATCACTAGTTAATGGTTAAGCTCTCAATTTACTAAAGCATTTGTTACCAGTTTGCCAAAGACATCAAACAACCATGAATCATAACCTTGGCTACTAATTAAATCCTTTATTCCCTTCTCTCATCGCAGAAGCATTTAATCTTGGAGAATCAGGACAGCCTGTTGTGCAGAATTACATTTTACAGCATAAGCAGAAACAAGCTTACTGTAAGGCTTCCTACTGGAGCTGGAAATGGGAAGGATTAAAATGAGAATATTAACTTTCCCTCCTGGCATGGTAGTTCATGCTAGCACTGAAAAATGATTGATGGTGAATAGCTGCATTGGAAAATAATTTTGGTCGTGTAGCTTTGTTATTTCACTGAATGGCAAATACCATTTTTATTATCTGCCTGCCTTGCTTATAGATGGGACTTGTCCTCTAGATAGAGAATGAGGGATTTGGTGTGCTCTACTGGTGACTGGCTGTCCCAAAGAAAAATGTTTTACTCAGAAATAATGGACTGTGAAGAACACCCCAGAGGAAATGAGGCATAAACCAAAACACTACAAGTGGTTTTATGGCAATTCAAATATATTTCTATTTGTCAAAAGATGTTTTTGTGTGCTTTTATGTATAGGATGTATAGCTGCATGATATCATACCTTTGATATTTACTAGAAAATTAAACAGTATTTACCTTTTTGGCTCCCATCTCTGTGAAGCAGAACTTAAAAGCCCAAACACTTTATTTCCTTTGGGTTTGGGGGAAATCATCCAAGTCTTTAGCAGCAGAATGATGCAGCCCAGGCTCACAGAACAGGGATACCCTGAACTAGCATTAGGCTAACTGTCCACTGGGAACTGATCAAAACACACAGCCATTGCAGTAAGGAGTAGCAAATTTCCATTTTTGTAACTCAAACCGCAATGTTGCAGTCAGGTCTGTGGGAGCAGGAGCCTGGAGACGCTGTCTCTAAGACACCTCAGGAAGATGTTAAGAGGAAAAAGCTTCCTATGCAGATCCTGCTGCAAGTTTGGTGCATAATTATTGAGATACAGATGATTTATATAAATACACTTAGGGGTAGCCACCTGTAGACCTGCGGTGAAAAATGCTGTATGTTATTAGCTTGAAAAGCAATGCATTTTATGCTATTTCTGGAGGAAGTAATCCTTTCTGTCATTGCTAAGTCTGAACAATTTCTGTGACAGAAAGAACCCACCTGAGAGGCAATAGCTAGAAGTAGGAAGTGATGGCCTTTTTTTTTTTTTTTTGGTTCTGCTTTTGGTTTTGCAGAATGCTGTTTTCCTACTGAAAAGTGAGTTTTCAAAAGGGGAGCACCCCAGCTACACTTCTTCAGAGGACAAACACCCGCCATTTGCACATGCAGAACTTTTATTTGCTGGGGAGATCTATCCTGAGGACACACCTGAAGCTGACTAAAATTCCAGGTTATATGTAGCTGAAGAGGCTTGGGTGATACCATGCTATAACATACTAAAGGCCCAAACTTGCACAAACTTTTACAGAACTTAAGTATGACCTTCCCATAGTGAGTATGAATGCTGTCATGATGTGCATCTTGTTAAGATTAATAGAATGAGCAATCTGAATAACTGGCCTAATATTTTATTTTGATGTTAAGAAGGAAAATGCATCATTTTTGCAAGCTTTGAAAAGTTTGAAATAACTTTTGGTTTTAAGGCACTGTTTGAAAAGTAATGTCACATTATATGAAAATCTGTTATTTAAAAGCATAATGAGCAAATTATTTTATTTTTATTCTGTTGTCAGATCATATGCATATGCACAAAGAGGGCCATATATTTTTTGAAGACCTGTCAGATTATTTTGTCGTTATATTAAGTACAGTTCAGTTTGGGGATACATATGTATGTAGAAGTTACATTCAGCAACCACAAGATTATTTGGATTGTTTAGCATCAAAAATATTCCTAGTGGTTTTTTTTTTAAATAATCCTTTGGGAGAAAAAATTATGTAGGTGAAGAAACATACAGAAATTTTGGGGTGAACACCTCAAAAAACCCAAACAAGCCAAAAAGTTTGTAAAAACTGGACTGACTGTATAAAAGCTGTTCATGGCTGGATATGCAGGAACTTGAGAGTCTGGGGTGGTATTATCTGTGGAAATGAAACTGGGAGGGATGCATGGCGGTTTTCTTAGACACAGAAGGAGGTTATGTGGACACCTCTTTCAGATGTGAAATGGGTACAAACCTAGTGTGGGTCAGATAAAACCCTGGAGCCTTCAGAGCCTTTTTGAAAGGTGAGGAAGGTCAGCAGAATGGTGTGTTGCGCTGCCAGGCTGGATGACAGCTACTCCCACTGCACACTGACATGTTGGTGAAGGATTTTCTGCAGCCTGCTGTATTTAGTGTCTGGATGATGGAGATGCTCTTCCCACCCCTCACCCTCCTTGTTTTTCTCACAGGCTGCGGGAACACCACCGTGCTGCCATCAAGGTGATTCGGAGGATGCAGTATTTTGTGGCAAAAAAAAAGTTCCAGGTGAGTTGTGAATAGAAAGCTCCTTTTCTAAATAAACCCTTTTATTCTCCTTATTCATTGTCTCTTTTAGAAACTTAAGAGAGACTAACACAGTTCATTTCAGTAATGGTGATCTACACCCACTATTCTCTTCCTCCTTCAATAGGGTGGTTGTTTCGCAGCAGTTAGTCAACTATGGATGCACTGGAAATAGGCTAAACTCCTGAAATGCAGTCTGAAGTAAAATGTTATTTTCTGCTAATGGACTTGACCCTTAGCCCTCTGTTATCGCTGTCTCTTTCTGGCAGTGCAAACATTCTCGTATGTCTCCATTAATTCTGAGCTGTGTGCTACTTTCATGCCGAGTCACTAGGATTAGAGGTTAAAATACTACCTTAGCCTTGTTTCTGTCCCTTACCCAATGATAATGAAGTCCTGATAAGAAACCAAGGTGGAAATTTGTTAGTGTATTGGAAGGTTTCTCATTTCTTCTCCTTTCTCCCCTCTGCATTGCAGGAGATGTCCTTCCCAGTTAGTGGGATACTGATTCTCTTTCCTCCTCTGGCCCTCACTGATACATTTCCTGTGTGCCACTCCACTTGCTGTGGCCTTGTGATGCCATAAGCATTTAACAGCAGCTAATTAACCTTGTTTCCTGGTCTGAATAAAAAATTCTGACTGCAAACTTTCTAAAAATCGGTTTCATTAATCCAGTAAAAGCACATGTCAACAGCCTTTGGCTTGATTTAAACCAGGTGAATGTATGTATGGGTAATAAATATATAAACTAACTTAAAATTCATTAATAAGGGATAATCTCCAGAGAACACTAAATGCAAAGGATGAGAAGAGCTTAACTGCCTACGTCCATTTTCATACGTGACCTAGCTACTACTGCTTTGAATAGACCAGAAAACTATCCCACCTTAAATCTAGACTCTCCAAAAAGGGAGAATGTCTTTTCTCCTTCAAATTTGAAGGCTACAAAATTTAAGATCAAAAAGATGATGATGATGGTGATGACTAATAGTCCAATACGTCTGTAAGGCAAGGTTTGCTGCTACTACAAACCCATAATGCTGATCTCCTTGTAAAATTCAGAAGCATTGCCTGAATTCTTTAGCAAATTTCTGTTTTGAATATTTTTATTTTTACTAAAATTGTTGAGCCAATTTATGGCTAAGATTGCCTGAGCTTGTTAGAAAATTGTTTTAGTTATGTATAATGTATTCAGACCATCACCATATAGGCTGAAATGTCCCATGTCCAGAGTTTTCTTGAAGAGAGTACTTTCAAAAAGTTTCTGCTAGCACATTTCACCTTTTAGTATCATTATTAGACTAAAATTAAGAAAGGCGCAGTGTCTCAACTACTTGAAGATAATGTTTATAGTCAATTTTTTGAGAAGTTTTTTAGCACTTGCTGGTCAGCACTTGAAACTTGGCAAGGGATGTGGCCCATTCCAGTGATGTGTCTGCTGCTGCTGTGTGAATAATTGCCTAAATGTGGCCAGTTCCATTAAAATCTAATTTATTTTCTTTCTAAAACTTGATTGTGATTCTTTGCTCTGTGGTAATTACTGAATCATTGCTCTCATAAATTTAGATGATAAAGTATTTGCCATGGTATTAACTAAACTGCTTAGTAACAAGAAATCCACGCTTTGTAGATCTACCTCCCAAGTGGTATTTGTCAGAAACAGATTTTGGAAATGCCTGAACACTGTGTGCAACATTATCCACCTGGCAAATAAACGAAACTCCCCTGCGGCAGATGATTTGATAGAAGCTGAAAAAGCATTTGACTGAATAGAATGGGACTATTCAGTTCATACTTAAAACTTGTTTGTGCTCAGTATCTCGGTTGCTAATCTGGCATCTCAGTTGTAGTCTCACTTTCGCATCTGCAAAAGGCCCAGTCCTGGCCATCTACAAAATCCCTCAGCAGGGCTGGCTCTCATCTCTCTTTAGCAGTCTTCCTTCTTCCGGAGTGATCAATATTAGCTGCTGCTAAAGAACTGAAAATGTCACTTGGCTGAAGTGGGGTGCATCTTAGGTCTGTACTCTGCTGCTGTTTCTTCAGAAGCAGAATCTCCAGTAGGAAAGTAGGGAAATACCTGATGCTTCTCCATAATTTCTGAATATAAGGTTATGATCAAGCTTAGAAATTTGGAGAGCACTGAAGGTACAGCTTTCCAAAGCACCCAAGTAACTTAATGCACAAAGTCACCTTCAAATTCAAGCTACAAGGTGCTTTTGAAAATCTCTCCTGTAATTAAGCGATAACCACTGTCATTATTCTTTCATCAAAAGTATGTTGTAAATCTGTTCTATGCGCATAAAATAATCACAAGAAATTAAATTGTTTTAACATGTGCCCAGTAATGACTGCACTGTTCCTAATAAGCAGACTAATGTGATGTCTGAAAATAAGGTAAAGCAGGAGGTGCCTTTTAAAAACGTATCTTTCAGCATTTAAGAGGCCTGTACGGCTGGGTTTTAGTAGGTGTTTTTTTTCTAAGCTTTACATTTATGTAAAATACATGTTCCAAAAGAAAAAGAAAATTCAGATATTTTCTTCCTGTAACTGTTGAAAAAACCCACAACAACCCACAACCTAATTTCATCTGAAGTCTGTTGGGCTATTCATGCTTAAAATTAGCCAGCACTTTAAAAGAGTATTTTTAAGAGATGCCTCTAAAACTTTTGAGTAAGGCAGCAGAGGAAGAAGGAGAGGAAGAGGAAAATTTTGCAAAATAGGTCCCAGCATGAACCCAGCATGGTTCTTAAACTATACCAGCTGTTTGCAGGACACACCTGTAGGCCTAAATTTGACTAGATATATTTTTTAAAGGGCTCAGTTAATAACAGGGGGTGATGGCACCAGAAGGACAAAAGCCAGTTAGAAAGCAAAGCCTTCCTGTTCAAAACTAAATAAATAAATAAATGAAACAAATAAAAGCTAAACAGGGATACAAAGATTTTCAAAGGACATGAAAAGCAAGTCTCTGTGAAGTATCATTTCCTCTTTAAAAAGAAGACGAGAAAATGAGGTTATGTTTCAAAGTCCAGGTTTAAATATAGTGCTTATAAGGATGCCTATGTATAACCCATGAACCCAGCATATTATAAAGAATTAATAGTTTTTTATGGATGTGTTTATGTTCTCGTAAAGTCTATAGGACTGTTTCAAATTCTATACAAATGATCACCTTCAACACAAGTCCTGTGCATCAGTGAAGGTGAATGACTTACGGATAAGGAAGGATTTTGTAGATTATAGGGAAAACAGAAATTAATGCTTTTCTACACACTACCCTCTACCTACCAAAAAGGAATTTTATGTATTAGTTGTAAAGCAGATGTTTTTGACACAATCTAAAATTACAACTGAATTTCAGGAAAAAAAATGCCATACTCGGTCATCCCATTAGCTTGTTTTATGAGTAAATAACCTTTGTTTTCCAATTATGAAAGTTTCTAGAAGTCTTAAAACTAATGTACAGGGATACATCTGTGATATCCATCACAGATACAGAGACCAGGAATTTGTTCTGATTTCCCATTTTCATTTTGAAAACTTTTAAAATTTTCTTCCCTCTAAATTCTTCCAATTGAATAAATTAATTTCCTTCTAAAATAGCTTTTTAACTTGTGCTATGATTTTTACCATGGCAAATATTCTATACATAGCATAAATTAAAAATACAGGTTACAGTTCTACCGATGACATAACTGTTGCCTGATTTGTTACAATTTCCCTGGAAAATCTTACATTTATGGTCTTGTAGTTCATCATATTACGTGATTCATATGAATTGTGTGTGTAACCTTTTCTAATCTCCATGCTGGGCTGTACTAAACTGTGTATTTCAGTGTCCTGTGCTTCACAGGGTGTTTTGCCCATTTTATTTGATGTTACCTGGTTGCATTTCCCAGAAATTCCCTTTTCCTGGATTCCCTTTCCCGGCTCTGCCTCCCTGCCCATGCAGTTTCTAGGGAACCACAACAGCCACAGCCAGTGGCTCACATTTAATATTTGGCATTGGGTTTTGTGCCTTTTAAAAACTTTCATTTATGATGGGAGAAATTCTAACGGATTTAAGAAGAGTTTTGCCATGAGTTTTGCTTAATTACCAGAGTACCAGAAGTAAGGAAGAGAAGCAGCAAGGAAAGCTTTGGGACTGCCTTCTACTTTTGTCTATTCCATAATAATTTGCTGCCTGCTGCAGTTTTTTTATATGGTCAACATCAAGAGTATTTTCTCATAGAAGATCAGCTTTCAATATGAAGCAGTACAGAAAAATCACTACTGACTTAAATACCCAGTCATACTCAGAAGTTTAGCCTCATTCATAAAATATATTTACTTCAGGTTTTCAGTTTTTGTTTTAAAGAGAGAGAAACAGCCCTGTAAATGGAAAACAGGCAGGGAAATACCTACATTACTGTCAGACTCCTGTGTCAGAGCATGAGGATGGCAGGAGAAAGCTCTGCATCTTTATTCTTACTGAATACCTTTTCTGAACCTGCAGTTTTCAAACTTGCAGATTTCTGGTTTGCTTATTTATAGTACAAAAAGAATCCAAGAATTTTTTTTTACATGTTATAATGTTTACAGTACTAGTCCATGGAAAGATTTACAGGCTTATACCGTTGCAGAATCATATTTCTTTCTTTGTGGATGTTAGTTATGATTTATGAGTGTGTAAGCAGTTGGGATGCTCAGGAATTCTTCTATGCTCCTTGGTTAGATTGAAGCAATTCCCAGTCCTGCTTAACCTTCCACTAGAGAGTATCTCACGTTCACCCAGGGTTTGCAGTTGAGTTGGGGAATCTGGGAGGCTGAAATATATTTTGTTTGATGAGGTGATGTTATTGAAGGAATCATTCCTGAAATGTGAGAGCTGTTTCCCGGGCAGCTGCAGGGGACTGCATGAAGGTGCCACAGTCTCCACAGCCTATTTTTGTATGGTATCCCACTTTTCTTTGGCTTAGAAAAAAATTGTATTTATGGCATGGAATTGAGGAAATCCTGAAGTTTGGAAAATACGATAAAGCAGTGCAGAGACATCTGCTTTTGTAGTACAGATGACAAAATACTTCTGAAACTTCGAAAGGGATCCAAATTCTGCTATCTTAGAAGCTACCACTGAAAACTCTTTTCCTTGTTCTCAAAAGATGTAAGAAAGGAGAAGTTGTAACTCTTGGTGTTACCAAGGTTTTTACAAAACCTTGAAAATTATCTGCGGAGTTTCTATAAACAGCATAACAAATGAGTCAGAAATCATAGAACAGTTTGGGCTGGGAGAGACCTTTAAAGGTCACATAGTGCAACCCCCCTGCCATGAGCAAGGACATATCAACCCAGTCAGGTTGCTCAGGGCCCCTCCCAACCTGACCTTGAATGTTTCCAGGGATGGGGCATCCACAGTTTCTCTGGGCAACCCATTTAAGTGTCTCACCACCCTCACACTAAAGAATTTCGTCCTAATATCTAATCTAAACCTGCCCTCTTTCAGCTTGAAGCCATTTTCCCCTTGTCCTGTCACTACAGGCCCTTGTAAAAATCTGTCCCCATCTTTTTTAAGAGCCCCTTTCAAATACTGAAAGGCTCCAATGAGGTGTTCCTGGAGCCTTCTCTTCTCCCGGTTGAACACAACTCTCTCACCCTGTCTGTAGCAGAGGTGCTCCCGCCCTCTGATTATCTTTGTGGCCTCCTTTGGGCTTGTTCTAACAGATCCATGTCTTTCCTGTGCTGGGAACACCAGTTCTGGCACTGATTGGACTCTAGATTCTAGATGTAGGATTAAAATACCTCTGACTTGTTGCTACCCTTCAACATGTTCATTCACTTGCTTTCTGGTTAGTCTTGGTGTCTTATTGTGATACTATTGCCTTTATCTTGATACTATTGCCTCTATACTACACCAAAAAAGTTGTTTTATTAATAATAGGTCAGATGAAGTCTTTTCCATGTATGAGGTACTGGTTAAGACTGATAAAAACCAAAAATGTTTCTTTTTGTTTTTATTTTTGTTTTTTTTGTTCCCTCAGTAATACCTGAACTGTGAGCCTTAACTGCTGGCTGAGAACAGGGGTTTGTGCATGTGCAAGATCTCTTTATTTTTCAGTGGCCAAGGAGTATAAACCTCATTTCCAGAAGGAACTAGAGTGTGCACAGACTTCTAAACAAAATTCCAGATAAACTTATTTTGGCTCCAAGTTCTTCTGAGCTCCAGTTCTGTGCAGTATCTCTTGAAAGGTATACATACCTGCAGTAACAAAAAAGTGGATGGAATGAGAACTGTCAGAATTATTCCACCAAAAATGTGCGACCATGGCAACAATCAAAATAACTCATATGTTTACACAGTGCTAAAAGAACTTAATGTTTACTCTTCAAAAACATCTACATTGCCATAGACCATTCCTCCACCCTTGTGACTTAGGGGCATTTTTTTTGTCTCTTGTTTTACAGCAAGCCAGGAAGCCCTATGATGTCCGAGATGTTATTGAGCAGTATTCTCAGGGCCACCTCAACCTGATGGTGAGAATCAAGGAGCTACAGAGGAGGTATGTTGATGAAGCCATGCCTTGATCTTGGTACCCATAAACAGCAGCAGAAGGATGTTTGTAAATCAGGTAGTGATCAGGGCACATGCCTTAAAAAACTGCCAGGGTTAAAGGTGCCATATTAGCAGGGCTGTGCAAAATTAGGGAATATAAAATGGCATATGTGTAAAGTGTTCTTCTCACACAGGTAGGAAAAGGCAAAAAGCTTAAAAATTCGGGACTTATATGTATTACCTCAGTTCCTGCTAGCTGCTATAGACTGCAATCCCTATATGATAGGGGCTCTTCTACACTGGAGAGTGCAGTACTGTCATCTGATCTGGTAGAATTGCACGTAAGAGCCAACTAAGAGATGACAGATGCAACAAGAAAGCTGCAGAAGAACAAGGAAAAGACAAATCAGTGCTGAGCACGTGGAAAAGTAATGGGCATGGTAAAAGTTTACAGTGGTTAAAGAAGCTGTAGAGCAATCTAAGTCAAATCCCATTTTGCTACTATACTTTTCATTTCAAGCTACTCTTAGCACAAAGCAACTGCTTCACTCACAGGACAAACCAGAATTATTTGAACTTTTCACTTTGCTTGTTTGTGAAGAGGCCCCCTTGCTCCAGCTAGAGAGAGTGAAGATGCTGGTTCAGACTGATAAAAAAGAAAAATGTTTCTTTTTGTTTTATAGGTTGGACCAGTCCATAGGAAAGCCATCACTTTTTATCTCTGTCTCAGGTAAGTCAATACAAAGGATGTGTCTAAAATTAATCTGATCAACGTATAATTAATGGAAAATACTTGCTAAAATACTTTTCATTTTATTGCCAAATGTTTAAACCATGCCAACTGGTTGTGCTCTGAAGATTAAGCATTGGTAATAATATTTAGTCATCAACACTTTTAAATTAGGGCTGTTCTTATTTAGATTCTTAAAGCATTTACTTTCACTGAAGTCTTCAAAATGTTGACTCTAGTCTTTCTGGAGCTCACCATATATACAATAAATTGGTGTGATAAGATTACAGAGTTCCTGTGGAATTTGTTATATTCACATAGATCTTTGATAGCTTTGAAAAGACACTGGAAAAGAAGCACAAAGGACTAAGTTTGTTTGTGACAAGTCTGGCTAGTGAATACTTTCTGTTTATGTAATTTGAAAACTCATCTTTCTATATAGTTTATAATGGGGAAAAAAAGATAAAATGTTACCAAATTTGTTATTCAAGTTGGCTGTAGAATCCTTTGCATAGTGGCAGATTATTTTTAAGTGGTAATTAAAACATTAACTAAATTTGGAACATTTTTGCTCTCCGTAGTTAAAACATAAAACTAAGATTAAATATGCCTTAAACTGAGGGCTATTAAAAGCCCTGGCGTGAGCCAATGCTATAAAAAGAAACAGAAAACTACTTTTAAGGAATGGATCGATCAGCCCGGTAAGGGTGTTCAGTTACACGGTGTTGGTGGGCTAGTTAAACACACCCTATTGTGGTTTGCTGCTATTTTGTTATCCCACCATATATTAATTTGAAAATGTTTCTTGTTCCACAGAGAAAAGCAAAGATCGAGGAAATAACACGATTGGTGCCAGGCTGAACAGAGTGGAGGACAAGGTAAGCCTCAGTTGAACTGGCAGTGAATGAGGACATGGTTTGTGATCGAACAGTGCTTGTTTCATAGGATGTGAAGGAAAATTCAGCTTAAAATAGAGTTGAATGCCTGGCTTTTCCAGGTGATGGAGTCTAATTTTTGTTACAGATTGCATTTTTTGTTCTCATCATTTTAACAGAATAAGAAGAAAAAAAAACAAAATTTAATTGATTTCAGTCTCTTTTGGGACTCGCTTGGGTTTTTAATGTTTAATTGCATATATTACATATGTCTCAGTGCTTTACTTCCTTCCTCCACAACAGATAAAAGGCTCTGTTCCTTTAATAACTCAGTGTATTATAGTCCCTAAGATTTGCCTTTGATCTTTGCTCTGTTGTTTACATAAGTCCACCTACAATTCCTTAGAGAGGGAAATAGCAAACCTTGTTCCGTCCTGGTTTTCATTCCTTATGATAAGTGGAGTTTCTCCTTCCAAGTGACATGAATCCAAAAAAATCAGACTTGTTCTATAATCACAAATTAACAGTAAAGTGCTTTGTAAGCCTTTATTTCAATGCTGGCTGTGCTTGAGAAAATAGATGACAGGTAGAGGTTGTGTCAAAAAAATACAAGTTTGCCTGTGCTGGTATTTATGAAAGAAAGGAAGAGTTGGGAGGAATAATTTAAATCTTTTGCTCATCTCTTAGAGTTATTTGGTGGGGGAGTGAAAGCTTTTCTTTATGTTAGAGTTATTTCACTCATGTATCTGAGGTGTTGATTAGTTATTAAGACTGAAACTTCTTCCTGAGGAAAAGAACTTTCAGAGTGTTTCTTCCACTGCTGGAAATATGTGGTAACCTCATGAAAGTTTTGTTCTGAAGAAATATCGAGCAAATATTCTGCAGACTAAAAGAGGTGAGAGCAATACATCCCAAGGACTGCAAGCTAGCGTCCTGATCCGCATTGATTCACTTGTGGCATGCCTGTTCCTTACGCATTTCTCCTGAATTAGTTTAATAAACTTTGAATGATAGTACTCACTTTTCTGGAAATAATGGTGTTTTAAAGGAAACACGGCTTTTTTTGGTATATGGAGGGACACACAGGAAGAGTGAAGCAGAAGAGAGAAAGGTAGAGTGCATTTAGCACTAAAAAGAATCACTGTGCAGTGCTCCCTCACATCTGTAGTTAATATGTGTTCTTACACATGGAAGCCCTTTCCAGAAAGTTTGGATTACATTTATTTATTTTCTCTCCATAATGTCAACTAAAAGTGTGGAACACTAAGAAATGTCTTGTGACTTGTGACAAAGAGCAATGACTTTTCAGTGTGGACAAATAACTCTCAAATGGCAGCTAAAGCAGCTTCTCAGTGCTATTTGTAAAATCTCCAGTGAGCCTGGGAAAGCCTTGGTGTTGTACTGGCTCAGAGATAAGCTGTTTGGGGGTTATTAATTACTCTTTTTTACATCCTTACAAATAAGTACACCGTGAATTTATAGTGACTGGGTTTTTATGTCTTGTAATGGGACTGTAAAACACTCCCTGTATAATTTTAGTATAGCTGGGTTAAATTTTAGCCTTGTTTTAAGTAACAGACCCTTCTTTCTTTGCAGTTGCATGAGGTCATCTGTGGTTTCAGAGTTGTATGTTATCTGCCCTATACAGCTAGTCCTATCTGCAGGAATTTTATCTGAAAGTAGCTGAATGGCTAAAAATAGAGAATTTCAGTTGGACTCAGCAAACAGTGGTTAACATAAAAACACACTGGCAATGCTAGAATCACATTTTTGCTGCAGCTGTAGATGGTGGCCAAAGCTAATTTTTTGGTATTTTTGCTCTCAAAGATTGGCACTCTCATTCCCATAAAGTACATGGTGCTTGGTATGCTTTTAACATACAGTTAAATCCTTCCTGAGCTGAGCACTATATTGAGGATATCAGGTGGTTTTTAAGGTGACAAAATATTTTTAACAGTTTCATCCCATTTGGTTTGTGAATTAATTTTTAGTCTTGGACTTCAGGAGGAGAGATTTTCAGTGCTGCAGGCTAGTATCAGCTTCTAAACACCACTTGTGCATTTGAAAAATCTCTGAGTCAGACGAGGGACGTGTACAGCCATTAGTATAAAGGGGACGGTACGTGAAAGGGACATTTTAAAATAAAATGCTTGAACAGCAGTGTATTGACAGGAATTATGATCCTTTACAGCAAAACCCTGAATTTTCAAGTATTGACATCAGCAAAATGTTGTGTTTTCTTCTGTAAATATAGGAGTATGCTCATTTAAGGGAGTCTGGAGTCTGTTCATGTTGTGCACTGAGAGAAACTTTGACCTTGTGATATACACACTTTGCGATCCTGAACGCAAGGATTGTTTCCTAATGTACAAAACCCAAAGGGATGAATCACACTTGCAAGAACCTTCATGAAGATTCCTTCCCTCTTAATGCTGTAATTTTGGCAGGACACTGAAAAGGTGTTTTTGTGAATGTGACTAGAGACTGCACAGCCTGATAGGCCTTCATGAAAAGGAATCCAACATGTAATCACGGCATGTTTTGACTTTGCCATTGTTCTCTGTTGCTGACAGAGTTGAGGGTTGCAAATGCTGTGCTCTCCTAAAGGTGACCTGCTGTGCTGGGTGCAGGGGGCTGCCCACAGCCCGATCAGCTGTGGTCCAGGGAGAATGTAACAGCAGGAGTGCAGCACCCAGGCGGGGCTCACACAGCCTTGCCAAGTGCCCGTGGTCCAAGAGCGTGCGTGTAGATACCTCAGGGAATGTTGTTGAGCAGGGTTACGGCAGCAAATCAATTTATTTGTGGTGACCAGCCTTCTCTTTTCATCCTTGAAACATCTGTGAGTGACTATTCAGCCTACCCTCAAGGAACCTGGCCACAGCTGGCTTGCTACCAAGCTCAAAATCAAAAACAGTTTTTCCAGATGGGCCCAGCTGTGTGTGCACAGTGCCCTTCCTCCTCACACAGCACTCTTCATCCTCACGCCGCAAGCGCTGCCTGCCAGGGGCTTAATGCTGGGTGTGCCCAGCAGCTCCAGCCAGGAGCGAGCCCACAGCACACTTGGGAAATTCTGTGTCCTGGAGCTCCTATTTTCCTTTCACTGCACTAATTTTAGCTTGGCTATAAATGACTGCAATGCTAGCTTTTTAATTTTCACATTAATCTGTTCTTTTTCAGCCTTTTGCCAACCATTAATTTAGCTATAACAGGCGCAGTTTGAACTCCTCAGGTAATCAGCTAGGCTTGCTGCTTTGGCTGCCCTAAGGAAATTCAGTGTTAAATATGGGCACTGCACAAAATCATCTAGAATATGCAGTGAAGGTTTAAAGTGGCTAGTCCCTGGACTCTCCCTGTTGTCCCTACAAACCAGACTTCCCCAGATGTCTGTAGGTCTTGGCTGTGGACCTCCCAGAGTAGAAGAACACAATACAGATTTACAAAAAAAGTTTAAAACCATTCTGAGCAGAGGACATTATGCTCGCTTTCTGACAAGTAGTTTTAAAAATTGAACTTAATCTTTTTGCAATGATTTGAACACTTTAAAATTTATCTTTCAAGAATGTTTCTAGCAATCCAAAGTGGTTTTCTGGGCATCCCTTCTTATATACTCAGAATTGAAACATTAGGAGTTATGTTATCTGTTGCAAAATTTTTAATTGTAGAGATTTAAATGGAGATTTCAATTTGTACAGGAAATATGTGGTAGTGAGACATGTGACACCTTTTAATAATATCTGCAAGACAATATTAATTCCAAGCTTATTAATTCCATGCTTTTTGCATGCTTCTAGCTGAGGATGTGAACCCTCATATTCTAACCAGTACTAACCCAAAGAGCAACACAGACATCATTGCATTTTTCAGATTTACTTGGAAAGCAGATAGCACCACTTTTAAAAACAGATCTATGACATGAAAACATCTACCCTAAAATAGATGCTGCTGTGCTTGTTGAGTTGACTAGTGGAAACCTGAGCTGATCTTAGAAACCAAAGCTGGGAGGCCTTTTGAGTTCTGGTTATGCTGATATGGTTTCCTGTCTTCCATCTACCATGTCTGTGATAGTGGTCAATAAAATTGTAAGGATATGATAAATATTTGATAGATTTTCCTCAGTGAGTGCTGACTGTGTAACTTTTAAAGAGAAATAAGGGCCAAGGCTTGTTCAATGTGGCTTTCAAAAAGTG
Source organism: Bombycilla garrulus (assembly GCA_013400315.1). Taxonomy (NCBI): domain Eukaryota; kingdom Metazoa; phylum Chordata; class Aves; order Passeriformes; family Bombycillidae; genus Bombycilla; species Bombycilla garrulus. Next base: position 508,361 of record VXBU01003114.1, on the reverse strand, counting down.
ATGAAGATGGTATCATACATGGTACGACATTTTCTTCTAGTTAAATAATTTTCTGTAATTGTTTCACCGAAGTATTGATTTTATCCATAAATGTGTTAGAAACCAGTTTGACTGGGACCATGTTGAAGAACATTCCAGGGAACAGAATGACCGTCGACAAGTCTAGGTCCAGTTTCTGACTTGATTCTTGCTCTTTTCCACTCTTGCTTTCTATCAACTAACAGTTCCCCACTGCAAAAGGTTTCATATCTGGTTTATTTATCTTGATGGTTTGCTTAAAAATGTGTTAACTTGAGTTACACATTGAGAGGAATCTTACTGTAATGTGAATAAATGTGTTGCTTTAGTGTATCATAAGGCAAATTGTAATCATGCCATTTCTAACAATGAACTCTCAGCCCATCCAATGCAGTAAAGTTCAGGACATGCTGCAGAGACTGTTTAAAGGTGATAGGTCATTCCTTTGACCTGAGGAGCCAACATTTTAGTTTTCCATCATCACTGTAGGCAAAAGCATTAAGCTTTATTAAAGTTGTATGCTTTTGAGAGGATTTCTTCTTTTGGTTGTTACGACACAGTTTTGCTCTGCACCATGGATTTGTCACTTTAATTTCTGTCAATATAGACCTGTACCTATTTATGTCTTGTTATTTGATCCTCCATATTTATAATCCCACCAGCACATATTAGATAGTTTAACTTATTACTTAGAAATCTGTTATCTCATCTTCATCTTCCCGAGTTCTGAAATACCAAGTTTCACGTTGACAGCTGGTTCACCTAAAATAATTCTTCATGTGTGGCCAGTTTTTCAGTTTCATGTGAAACAACTGCATTATCTAACATAGGATCAAGCCTTGGTGGGTTTTTTCCTCTAATTTTTAATGTCATTCTGGAGCCTGGGAACAGTTATCGTGCTTCCTAAGGCAGCAGGACAATTAGTGCAAACTTCAAAAAAGCCCTTGACTGATGTTGCCCTTGTTGCACATTTTGGCTTTATTTTTAATTGGATAGAAATGGATTAATTGAATTTAATTGAATAAATATTGATGGTAAAAGACTGACAAACTACCCGACTTCCTGACCAATGCTGGAAAGCGAGGTTAAAACCATCCCTTGGAGAGATGGCTTCAGAAAGTGTCTGGCGTGGAAATATTCAGCACTTTGCAGGCTGAACATGCACTAGGCATTTCAGATATTAAATACTGGCAGCTTCTGCAATAGGTGTGTGAGGATTTGCCTTCCCAATACTGGGAAACAGAACTAAGAGCTGTGGGTTTGGCTGGAAGCTTTAAAAAATATGTGAAATCAATAAAAATCAAAACAAACAACACCAAACAGTTACTCATCTTGTATGTAGTTCTTGCAATAATGCAGAAGTAATAACCTGGGGGATGTGGAGGAATATTGAGGCATATGGAAGATTAAGTATCCCTATTAATTTAATCCTTAGTCTTTTTCCAGATGCTGAAGTACAAGCATACGGAAGCAATTTCCGTGCTGAACTTTGTGATGGAGGATGCCCATTTTCTATAAATTGGACTACAACTAAGCACATCCTTCAACAGTCTGGGTCATTAGGCAGCCTTACAGTTTTAATAGCTTTTCTCTTACCAATCTGATAACATTTCAGTAGATAAAAAATGAAAAAATACAGATTTCTGTGTCCATTGTCCTATACTCCCCATCCTGCCAGCTACAGTGATATAAAATTCTAAGGCACACATGGTAAAAAATGAAAACAAAAAATAATTGTTTGCTGGATTCACTACTGCCAGAAGCTTCAGTAGCTAGAATAGAAACAAACTGAGAGAGAGATTAGGCGAAGCCATGGAGAAAGACTCACTTGAGGATTATTAAACAGGATGTCTGTATGTAAACTGCAGTTTAGCGAGTACTTTAAACAGTAGTCAGGGATGAGTTGGTAAAAAAAAGAAAAAAGGAAAGCCATGATTTTATGCATATGTACTTTCTTACGCTTTTTTTTTTAAGACTCTGTTACAAGCCTTGCACTAGAAAGAAGACTGGGGCAGAGAAATTTGTTCAAGATACCCTTTTGATGCTAGGCTTTATACACAGCTGCTTGCTGCTGGGTTTGGTCACCCACACAGCCTCATGGAACATTGCTGTGCCATGCCTTGGGTCTGATCTGTTTACAGAGGCTGTGTAAGCAGCACCCTGTTCCTGTCTGGCGAGCATCCATGGGAGGGTTGGCAGAGCCATACCCTGAAGACCAGAAGATCTGGTCTTTGCACAAATGAAAACCAGTCAATTTTTGCATAAATTTTGAAATGGTTTAATATAAACTGTGTTAAGCGCTATCTATAACCCACAGAAGAGTTTCTAGGTGTAGTAGCTTGGGTGTAGTTACCTGGCCTGCAGAGCAGTGTTACAAGCACTTGTGGTGTTTTGTGGTCTGTTTCTAAAGTGCCAGCTTTTGGATCAGAGTAAATGTCATTATATCTAAAAAAAAAAGTGTACATCTAGTATTGAGCATAAATAGCTGCAGATAGTGAGAGTACTGCACCTTATCATCTTATTTGCTGGAAATGAGAGCGTACACTTCCTCAGCACTGAGAAATGAAGTTAAGGTATACAAAATGTGATCTTAACTCTCAAGAAGACTGGCTGAAGGTAGTTTAAGCTAGCACACAGAGGCTATGATAGTACTCAAAAGCAATGACTAATTAAGCTCTAGTGACTGATTTGCAAGGCTTGTCTGGGATACTCCTCTAAATATTTTATGAAGAGTAAAAAAGCAAATAAAAAAATAATCCTAAAGAGAATAATTCCTGTTTAAGTGAGTTTTGATAGATTTTGCTGCAAATTTCTAGCACTTCTGGATGCAGACAGCAGTTGGGAAGCATAATGCTGAGGACAGAGTGTAAACCTTTACAAATTCAGAGTGTTACATATATATACATACATACATATATAATTCTTAACACTGGCAGTGGCTGTGTGCTTATGATCCACACAGATACCTGCTTGCTTATTAAGAGAGGAAATGCCAGAGGAATTTTAGCTAACATGACATAGATCTTATAAAATCTAGGAATTTGGGGGGTAAGGGGGGATTGGAGAAATTAAATAATGCCTTGTCAGTTAATAATCTCTTAAACAATCTTCAGATTAGTTGCTGTTTTGGGAATCTGCTGGTGGTGTTTATATTTGAGTAGGTATGCAAGTTTGAGTAAGGTCTGGTAGTGGGGATGACTCGATCTTTTATCAAACCACATAAAGCGTGTTTTGTCTGGCATTCAAAGATAAACCCAAGCAAGATTTGAAACGTAGCCTCCATCATTCTCGTGCAGAGACTGTTTACATTTGATGTGGAGTGGAAATGCATGGTGCCTATGCCGAGAGAGAATGTGGAACAATTGTATGGACTAAATACCCTGTAGAGCTGATCAGAGAGAAAGGATTTAAGTGAACAACACGTGTGCACAGCATGCTACACAGACAACTTTTATTTGTCTTTCTTATAGGTTAAAGGAAAATAAATGACCATAAGATCATCTCTGCTTTTTCTGGGGGGGTATGTGTGTTGCAGATGAGTGACAAAAAACCAGTCCAACATAAATGGCAAATTTTGGGTTTGATACATTAAGATGAACCTTTACTGAAATTAGATGCATCGAAGCTGAAGTTTTTTCTTTTCAAAGATGTGTTTTTAGAGTCATCTTGCTGGAATTAAGATCCTTTATTTTCATTTGCAGTTGAGTATCAGGGAGGGAAAGTGGATGGAGCTGAAAGGACTCTATTCAGGCTGCAGTCTTTTCAGGGCTGGAATCTATTCAACTCCTGGAAAAGATTCAGAGAAAAGGGAGGTATACTCCCTTTCTTACTCAATGTCCATACCTTCTGATACCCTATCTGCTCCTCCTGTTCCCCCCACCCCTCCCCACCCTCAGCTAAAACTTGCAAACCAAAACCGATCCAGGAAGAGTCTTGCCTTTGCTGTCTGCTGTCTTGCCTTTGCTGCCCCTGCCTTTTGCCTACTTAGAGCTAGGGGTGTCAGAGGGAAGATAAGAAGAAAAATAGGCAGTCATTGAAAGTAGAATATGAGCACATGGTTCAAAATATACCTACCACTCCTAGAGCTCAGGCAGCCAAGAGGGCAAATACAGTTTCCTCAAATCCATTTCTGTACTTGTGTCTTACCCACTGGGGTTATCGCAAAACTACAATTCACCTTTCAGCAAGAAAATTAAGATTTGTATGATTAAAAAATCTATAGAAATCTAGAGCAAATATGATTACAGCAACAATTTACATGTTTTTTAAGCATCCCACTGTTTCAGCAGTTAGCATAGGGCTCCGAACCCATGTCAAAGACTCTCTTTCTGTCCCAAACTAAGTGATGCTCCACTTAGTGGTTCCTTCCAGCAGCCCCAGCTGGCACAGTGTGATTGACCTTGTATGCCATGGGTGTAACTGTCTGATCAGCTGCCTCCCTTTGGCTGTGGCAGCTGTTTTACTTCCATCATGGCATGAAAGCTCCTGCTCTGACAGGTTAAGCACACAAAATAGAGAAGGGAAGGAGAAAGAAAAATATTGTTTCCCCCTTTTATAGCTAAGGTGCAGGAAGTGACTTGCCTTAGATATCATAGTGGCATCTGTGGCACAGCCAGAAATTCAGCTTAAGCCGTGTCTGGGACTTAACCACAAATCAGCATTCCTTTTTTGTTGTTGTTTTTAAACACCACTCTAGTTTCGAAAAGTTATATTGGCCAGTGCAGGGTTCAACATAATCATATCCCATTAATACTAAAATCATCCAGTACTTGAGAACAGCATATGTAAACACATAAACCACATCAACTCAGCCAATATAAATGTACTGGGACTATTTTAGACAGTGCATTTTAAATCATCTAGAAATTAATCTACTAACATCATTTTGTAGCCCAGGAACCTAGGGGTGGAAAGGACTGAACATGCTTAAATGACACAGAAATTGTCATATATATATAGATAATTATGCATGTAGTTTTGAAAGTCAAATAAATTATAGATGCTATTTTCACAGTCAAGCAGAGAGCAATATTCAAGTGAGTTCAAATATTCACGTAAGTTTCTATTTTAAAAGCCTTGGATCCAACATTGCTCGCCATTGACCCTTCTGTGACATCTGTTAATCTTGTTTATATTTCAACTTCTTTCTCTCTCTTTTTAAACAGATGACTCCACTTAAATCAACACTTGGTTTCCATTAGACAGATAGAAAGTGATTCACTTAGTAACATGTGCATCTTTATCTGGTTAAATCCTAATAGCATTAATATATCAAGGAATCTGGTGTGATTAACAGCACTAAAGGCTTTGTCAGACACTTCACCTAATAAATACTGCCCTTTGTCCAGTCATAGAAAAAGAGTGAACAAATAGATTGTGTTTCCAAACTGAAAATGTGTAAGGCCTTGTTAAGTATTCTAAAATTATCCCTATAAAAATATATGTTGACAATAGGAGTTACATCTACATCTCTGTCTGTGTTTGTACATGTCTGCCAGTCTCTCTGTGCTTTGGCTCTTTGCCCTGCCTGGGCTGTCCTTTTTCTGCTTTATCATTTCATGATGCAGCCACCACTCGTGTATGATTTTCCTCCTGTTCACTTGTACTTGGGGCAGAGTCTTTTGACAGTTCTTTGTGTCTGGTTGTCATAGCTTATCTGTCCAGGGGTAGAGGGATGTGTGAGCATCAGTTTTGCCACTCCAGTTAATGCTGGCAACAGAGACATCTGACTTGACTGTCGTATAGGATAATCCTGCCAAATGAGGCCATCAAAACAAAAACCCCAAGAGTAAAATATACTCAAAAGATCAGCTTGAATGGAGATGGGATCCTTGCTTCATCATAGCTGAAGTTGCCTGAAAACTTTCCAGTTGTCCCAGCAGTCTCCATGAGTGCATGCTGTGGCTGTCAAGGGACTGAAGGAAGCCTTTATTCTGCCTCTATCCCAGGTTTCTAGAGAGCTTCAACCAGAGGATTTCTACAGCAGAACACCTTAGAAAGGAAACGGTCAAGGGGAAGTTTTGCCTCCTCTCAAAAAGAGGCTGGCTGAGCCATAATCACAGATCCTCTTCCTCTGTGTTTGCTCCATGTTACAGAATTTTGGCCAGGCTTTGAGGTCAAGCAGCGTTGGGGTGGCGCTGCATCCACGTGTGGCTTATTGGTGTGGGCATGATGCTCTGCAAACATCCAGCTGTTTCTGGACTTAGCACAGGCAGCTCTGGTCCTGCTGTCTTTGCAGCTGACTTGACACAATGCTCTCAATGAATGGGTCATTCAAAAGCTGCTCCATGATAGCAGCCAGCAAAGCTGGTTTTGAATCTGAGCCTTCTGAATCTCTGTGCAGAGGAATTTATGAATCTCATGGCAGCTAGAAAAAAAGTCAGTGGAAAGTAATTTCCTTTGAATAGAGAAAGGGGAGGAGGAGGATTATCAGTTAGTGTTGCTGCACTTGAGAATGAAAAGGACAGGGATTCCTACAAACAACATCTTCAAAGCCTTCATTTTGTTTTCTGTGCACTCCAGTTTTTGTCCCTCTTCAGTCCTGAAATGGCTGCATTAATAAAAACTGACCAAGTGCCGTACTTCAGTGACTTTGCTGGCTCCTTTTTTTCCACTGCCAGTGGAAGGGCTTTGAGATAAGAGTAGGAAAGCCACAGCCTTTAGAAGGCCGGTATTTCTGTATGGCATATCTGAAGGTATAATTAAATTAGGACACAAGCAAATTAGTTAGATCCATCAGTGACCACTGCATTTATATCATTCAAAGAGCAACATGTTAGAGGAGTGTAAATTATACTGTGAAACAAAGCCCTAAAAATGACTGACTTAGATTTTTATGCAGTGAAGTTCTCATCTGTACCCTCCACACACCCTTCCTGAGAGAGGCTTGTGCTGATTAATAACTGTGAAGTATATAAGGGTTAACTTCATAAGTGCAGCAGAAAAACTGAAGAAAAAATGAATTGTTCTGTCTTCAGAAGCACAGAGATGCACTCAGGGAGTTGAAGTCTTTAGGATCTATGGCCTCTTTGCAGTGCAGAATCATCGTAATGTAATGGAATTAATCTAGCTCTCACTTGATAATAACTCAAGTTAATTTTTCTCTCCAGCTGCCCTGTGTTTCCCCCCAAGCTTTGACCTGTATTGTAACCTTAAAGAGACATCTTCAAACATCTCAGCTCAGCTCCTGAGTAAAACCTGGGATGCTCATCTAGGCTGAAAGCTCTCAGAGCTCCAGCCTTTTCATGTGTGTGGGTGGGAATACTCTGGTTTCCAGTGGTGCTGGGATTTTGGATATTATCAATGACAAACAATGAAACAGTAGAGCAGAAGTGTGTTAGAAGTGTGTTACAGATTCCTAGGCTTTTTAAAATAAAATAAAAACAATGTAAATACAGTGGTAATGAAATGGATGTTTTCTATGCTAGATAAATTACTCATAGATAGCAAGGAGAACAGTAAAAACCAGTAAAGAACTTCAGAAACCATTGAAGAAAAATGTGGGTTCATTCATTTTTGTAGTACGATTGTAGTGAGGGGGAAAAAAAAGGAAACCAGTTACCTAAATGAGTTATTAGGGGTAAATTGGGTTAAATGTAAGTCCAGAAGAATATAATCTCTACATATACAGTACTATTTCAAACATTTTGTGTGATGTTTTGATCACTGTTTATTCTGGAGGAAGCTATTGCTAACCTTGGAAAAGACAGGCAGGTTAACTTTGAATTGAGATTCCTTCTAGTAAAAAAAAATTTAAAGTCTATTATTAGTTCACAATAAAAGTGAGTATTTTGAATAACTTCAAGGATGCCTGCAGATTAGGTAAATGCTGGTCACACTCAGAAATGCTTTCCTTTTAGGACATGAGCGGAAAAGTGTAGGAATAGGACCAATATTTTAGTCAGCAAAGCATCAAGGAAGCTCCTGGAAGAATATGGTTTAGATTAGTTTAAGGGACAGCTAGATACCTCTTTGAAATTATCTAAGAGAGTTAACACAAACTGAAGGTGGTATGAAAGTAAGGGAAGAGACTGGTTTAATTAGAGATTTAATTAAGGATGAAGTTGTATTAGCTGAGCTGAACTGGACAATAACTTCTGGAATGGGGGATCTTCCCTCCTTCAGCTCATTTGAGGCTGAGGGAGCTGGGACCAGAGCGTATCTCCTCACTGTGCTGTTGAACACTGTGCTGGTCTGTTGGACCCTGTGACATCTGTGAACTTGCAGCAGCTTGAACTTTGATTCCAACCTGGATACCAGAGCAGCTGGAAGGCATTGTAAAAAAAAACCCCAACAACTGATGCCAACAAATAAAACAAATCCTTTCCAGTTAAAAAAAAAAAATTGTCTGGGGAAGTGTCAGAGCACATCCAGAATCTCCCTGGGCGTTGTCCCGATTCTTAGTGATGCAGAAGGGAGAAGGTAACATGGAAAGCATTTGAGAGGGCTCTCTCTGGCAGGGTGATGCATGTGCATGTACATACAGACTCCTGCCTGCCTCTAGCAAACTTTGAGCTCAGGGAATTGTAAGCTTTTGTGACCCATTTTATACCCAAAAGAAGCAGAACTCCTTTTACAATGAGATACGCCATTTTCTTCTCCTTTGCTGTAGAAAATCCCCCTCTCCATTGAACCCAAGAAATTTGCACTCTGTAGTAAATAATAATGAGGTTTAGTGTAAAAGACTGGGTTTATTTCCTCCCCCCTCCCAAGCTTTCTTTCATTTATTCGGAGGTTTGTTTTGTACTCAAATGAAGCTGCGAGATACACATTGAGCAGGAATCAAAGTGCTGCTTTCATGGCAGTGCTGAAGCTAATCACTTGGCTTGCTGCTACAGGCATCTGCAGGCACCTTGAGCTGCGCTACAGTAGTGTACCGGCTCTGGAGGCCCAGCTATTTTAAATCATAATAGTGACACAGTGTGCATGCCTTCTTTCAAAGAGCCTGGGCAAGCCACGCTGAGTTGATTTTCTTGGCACGCTGTGTACCTATAATTTTGTCTTATGTTTTGTAATGTTGGTATCTGGGCACAGAATCAAAAAGCTCCACTGAATATATAAGAATTTTTTTTTTTCTAAAGAAAAGCACAACAACAAACACATTCTTTGTTTTTAGATTGATAATATTCCTTCCAAGAGCTATAGATGTTTAAGAACAAAGAAAGTTTCTGGGGAAGGAAAAAAAGGGAAAAGAAATACCGTGATTATGGGAAATATTTTGAGGCTTTTTTGGCAAGACTGTCCAGGTGTTTTATTAGTGTTTTATTTCTACCATGATTTTGGTTCTCCGGTAGTATTCTAAAGTGACTGGGTTACTCAGGACAGTGAGAAATAAATTATTACCTTCTGTGAAACACCTGAAAAGCCATGCATGGTCTCTGATAAGCTGACTTAGTCCAAGAGAATTGTCTAATGGTCACAGGTTATTCTGTGTTGATTTCCATTTTTTGTGCTGATCAAGGAAATAAAAATCAGACAGGAGGATCTAGTTCTGTTACTCCCCACTTCATGTCCCAGCAGCCTGATTTTCCAAGGTGGTGGCAGACACTGTGGGGGTTCAGCATCACTGAAAAGTCAGCCCCTAGCTCTGCTCTGGAAAGGAATTTGATGCCGTATTGCCTGTACAGGGTTGAAGAGGCAGCTGCTTCCCGCAGTGAGGACACTGAGCACCTGAAAAACTAAACCTACCCTTGCTAATCTCTATGAAAACAGGAAGAGTAGAGTTCAACAAGGTTCTCAAACAATCTGTAATTTAGGATAATGGTGTAATTAACCTCATGATAATAGCATGAAATGGATAAGCATGGATGGGGCTCCATTCAAGCACAAACAGAAGACCCAACTTCGACTGTAAAGTAACCAAGAGGGACCTTTCTGTTCCTGTTTTCTATTCATTGTATGGAATTGGTAAATGCAGCCTACCTATGCTGTTAGGGATGAGGCTCAGGTAGAACAACTTCTGAATGCAAAGTGAAAAAAGAGAATGAGTGAGCTGTTATTAGCATATTTTTTTTTTGCTTGAGATCCACCACAGTAATATTGAAGTATTACAAATGAGAAACTTCTTGTGCATGGATTTTTTCAGCCATCTCTAGCATCAGTAACCAGCTGCTCTTAAACACAATATTGAAAAATTGTTGTGATCAAAAGTGTCCCTGTTTTCTCAGTAACTTTTTATTTCTCAGCTCTGAGGAAAGGGCCTAGGATTCCCTACCATAGGAATGTTACCATGCTATGTTGCACCCATTTTTTTTCTCTTCTTTTTACTTTAGATTTGTCTATTTCCTGTGACTGCTGATGCTGATGCTTTCCCTAAGCATTCTAGTTTGACTGCTTCTGTCAAAGGTTTTGTGAAGTTATCCTTGGTTTCCAGAGGCAAGAAGAAGAGGATAGCTTGGTTTTGCATCATGGTAGACAGCAGATTCAAAGCTGTCCCAAAAGTGTGTTTTGTTTTCAGGCAAGAGGATTTGATTTCAGAAAATGAGTCTCTCTAGCTAGTTGTAGGCAGGCAGATTGGTTAAAGTTTACAGCCTCTTTTTGTTTAGCCCCTGGAGCAGGGCCATGGAGTCTCAAGTTTCCTGTATAAAGAGAGATCTGTACTCGGTCAGAAGGTAACCAGGCCAGGTACATGAAGGCTGCAGGGTGAATGGCTCTTTCAACAATGAAATCAGTTTGGGGTCTTTAAGATCCCAGCAGTGAGTTGTCTCAAGACAGTGTTGAGCAGGCAAAATTCATAAAACTCTCAGAGGGCCAAAATAACCACCCTTGAGAAAACAAAACAAAACTTCAGAAAATACTAAACAGCAAAAAAATTCCTACAAATCTGATAATCCTTATGAAGTTCTCTGGCTCTCGGGAAATCAGAGGAGGTGAGAGCTACTCATGTCTTCATTTCCTTCCCGGTGAGTCCTGTGTGCTTTGGCTGTTCACATGCATACCCATGGTAATCTCATGCAAAATATCTTGGTGCACTGTTGTTCTGGGAGCAAATGCACCAATGCACCTTAAGTTTGAGGATTAGGGATCTTAAATAGCCATTCCTGCAAACAGAGGATTCACCATGTTCCCTTCTTCCTGACGCTGAAGGCGTCACTATACAATTAGTAAATCATATTCATACGTTACTCTGGAGCTCTCAGGCAGAAAAAAAAAGACAAGAAGAAAGAAAACAGACTCTTAGAAATATTGAGTTCAAGTAAAAACAGACTTGACAGCATTATGAGAGATGCAGTAGTAAACCTTTAGGTTTTTATAATCTCGTTTTCCTGATTTCATCAAATTAGTGAGGAAATGCATCACTCGTTTGCTTTGCTCATTTATCTGTTGGTGCACTGTTGCCTTTCCAGTAGCATGCTATTTAATTCTTTTCTTTTGCAGTAATTTACAGAATAAATTCCATTGAGAAGTAAAAAAAATGTTAAGCATTTGATTTTGACCATCTTTCCACATGATTTAGGAAGTTTGCAAATTGTCTTGGATTCATGTAAGTCCATCCTTGACTATTAGCAAGTTAACTCCCCCAGCACAGCAGTCTAAACTTTGCCACTTTCAGTATGTAGCTTTAAAACATTAGAAAACTTAATGCTGAGAAACATTAGAAAACTGCACCTGAGCAGAAATGTCACCAAAGCAATGATGGTTTATTTAGAAAACTTATGAAACCCCCAGTATTTCTGGAGTATTTGTGGGAACTTTGGTTTTGGTGAAACCATGAGGCTGAATTAATTTCATGTAATCTTAGGCACAGTGAACCATAGCACTAACATCCCTTTCCAGGCAGCTGAGAAAGTCTTTATACACAAGGCAGTTTCTGCAGGGAAGGTGGGGTGAACCCAATCCTGCTGCAGTGTGCCATGGGGAGCAGCAATTGCTGGGTGTCTCTGTGTTGTCCTGGCAATTTTCTCTTTCTCTTTCTTTGAGCAAATTTCTTTTGCTCATGTTACAAGCATCACCATTGTGAGGTGGGTTTTTGCAGGGATCTCCGTATATGGTCATTCTTGCGATGAAACTTTTCCAAAAGTAAGCATTTCTTGTGTTCTTTTCCCTCTCAGTTTCTGGTTTTCTAAAGGTACATCTGATACAAAGCTGTTCAAATATTTGTCTTTAAACAAATGGGCTGGACAAGTGCTCAACATCGAGGAGAGAGCACTGGGTTTTCCTGATATTGACTGGTGCCTGTTTTGTTGTGATCTTTATGGAATACTAATTACTTTTTTTTTTTGTTTTGTTCTCATTTTAATCTAAGCAAGAACTAGGTATAAAGTCTGGTTCACTAAGTGTGTGAGGTGATGCCAAGCGGTGTCAAAGAGTTCTTTTCTGGCAACAATGGGCTGTTGTTCAGTATCCTCACACAGGTTAACCACAGAGCTGCTCCTGAGGATCCTTCTGATTTATGATGACATTGTTGGCAGCAGCAGAAAGCCCTCTAGCAGTGCTTTCCACAGCGCTGTGTCAGCAGTTTCTTACATATACACACACTTAATACACATATTTATAGCAGGGAATTCTGGCCCAGTTCTAAAATTTATCCTGTTTTTCTTTGCACTTGAGTGATGTTTATTCAGCAGTAATGTATCTACCTATGTCTCTGGTTGCAAATTTAGTGTCTATACAAATATCAAAACTGTTCTAGTCAGAACAGCCCTGGGAAATGAATGAAATTAATTATATTGATCCTGTGTTGCAAATGCCTTGCTGGGAGGAGTTCCCTGGGAGGGAAGGAGGCAAGGAATTCTGGTTCTGCAATGATACAACTTGTCTCAATCAAGCACATAGAATGGTATTAGAGAAGCAGCTCTGAATTCACAAATGCAATAACTGTAATACTGTTATTATTTGTAATCAGAACGGAGCTTCTGCTATGTTTGAAAGACATGACTTTTCTAAATTGAAGAACAAAAAAAAAAGGCCTTTGATCTGCATTTAGCAGAATTTGCATTAAAATGCCGATTTCCTGTAGTATCATTCTTCATACCCTCTTTCTACCTTTCCCTCTGTCCCCCAGGAATTAAAGAAGCTCTGACCTGCCTTGGCTTATATGTAATTTGTCCTTCATCTGGTTCTTATTGCCGTTCTCTTCTTGGTAAAAAAAATCCTGATAAAAACTACACAAATGTAGAACTCATGAGATTTGTATCTTCAACCTTTATCTGAGTGGTTTTGAGCTTGGTTTTTTTTTTTAGTTTTGGGAGGTTCCCCCATTCTTTGATTTGTCTAGAGCAAGCTACAGTTTTTTCTGTTCTGAGGCAGTAATGTAATTAAACGTTTTGCCAATACTGAGCTACACACTGTATAACACCAATTTCTAGAGCGCAGCCTGTGGGCTGTGCTGAGGTCCAGTTGAGATCAGGAACAGTCACACAATTCAGACTCTTAATCTTTCCTTCTAGTTTGTGAATGCATAAATAAAAATATTGAAAGCACATAAACAGCTTCTTTATTATTACATGGTATTTTATTGCATCCTGTAGGCAGTCGGTGCAGGTAACCAGGTTAAGGTAAATGATGACCAATAGGAGGGATAAATGCACATGATCACAGGTGGGATGGAAAGTCCTGGTGAGGATTCCTGCTGCTGACAGGGATATGTGGGAATAGCCAGGCTATAGCCAGACTATACCATATTTAGCTGCAAATTCTTCCTCTAGGGACAAGTCCCAAAGCATACCACATGCAGGCACCACAGGTCTGACCTTCTCTTCCATTTTCCTACTAGGATGTTGTCCAGGATCTTAATAGACTTCTCAAGGAAATAATTTAATACCACCCATTGAAGAAACATTTTCTTCTTAATTTTGCAAAGCTGTTGCAGTTAATATCTAGACATGCCTAGATTTGGGGTTCTCTGTTTTTCCTAAAGAAATTCTTATAGGGTATGAGTGACTAATAAAATTCTTTTGTTGGATAAAGGAAGGCCTTTACTGAATATCATTCTGCCTTTCTAAGGGTTTATTTTTAATAACTTGCTTGACACAGTAGGTTTTCAAAAAACGCTGAGTTCTTTCATACTGTGGAATTATTCCTGGTCACAAAGTGCATTAAATGCAACATAAAGACTTCAGTAAAGAGAATACAGTAACATTCTTACAGAGATCTGTGATGCAGGTCTCAAGCTCACCTCAACCATAATGCTTTTTTCCAGGTGCTTCCCACTCATCTTTCTTCTCTTGTTTTTCTCTTGTATACATTTGAATGGGAGGGGTTTTTTCTGCATTGTCAGAAAGAGCTCAGAAAGGATTAATTGGCAGTGCTGGGAAAGATTCCTGCGCTCACTTGTGTTGATCTCAGTCTTGGCATCACCCCCACCAGGCCTGAATATCACACAGAGTGAAAGTCCTGGGGTTTTGCTGCTTGGGAGCATAGGCTAAATGACTGCTAAGGGATATTTGCTGCTGGCATCTCTGTATTGGAAAGGTAAAACCCATCATTCTCCAGTCAGTTATACTGTGAATTTCACATAATTAGCAAGAAATCACATCCTTTGCCCAAAATCTTCTCTTTTCAGAATTAAGTTTTCTGCTTCAGAAGATGGAGGACTCANTTTTTTTTTGACAGAAATTCATTTTTTGTTGACATCGCTCTTAGAAAAGGCAATTTATTTGCCTGAGGTTTCAAAAGATCTTTGATATTCAGCATTAAAGAAATCAGGCCCAAGGGTTGTACTTTGGCAGAACTACTGAAGAGTTATCATTTCACAGGAAGCATGGGATAGACTATACAATTCCTAATGTATTTGTTACAACTTTTCTTATTATCTGAGAGAACATCTGATCCATTCTGCAATTTTAAATACATATTTTGATGATTATTATAAAACCTTTTACAATTAAGCACATGCTGAATCCTAACTGAATGAGGAAATGCAATGCCCTCTTAAGGCTTCCATTTTATGAGCATAGAAGGTGAGTTTTCTTGTCGGTCTTTTAAGTCCTGTAATAATTTCTGCTTCCATAAATGCACTTTTGGTGAGGTGATGTTACTTATTGGTGAACAAGCAGTTTGCTGCAGTGGGTAAATAGTGATGTAATTCCAGGAAAGCACAAGAATTAGGAAATTTTCATGAAATGAAAAAACAGCTCTCTACTAAGAGTGTTTGTGTGTGTGTGTGTATTACATGTCTGGCTAAGTGTGAATTTGGTTTGGATGGGAAAAATAAATAAATAAGTAAATAAATATAGCTGTCAGTCCCTAGAATCTGTCCTGGTCTTCTTGGACTGTGTCAGGCAGCATATCCCTGTCCTAAACACAACAAAGTGTCTGCCAGGATCCCTGTAGCTGCTTGTAATCAGCCAGACAGCATCTGCAGAGGAGGGTGAGATACAGCGCAAATTAAAAAGCAAAGGGGAAGCCAGGACATAAAAGAGAGAAAAGCAAACTTACCGTGAGCTACTGTTGTGGGTACTTTTACAACAGTTCAGCTGAGTTAAAGTGCCAGGCTTTTTCCTCAGGTTCACAGAATCCCAGAATGGGTAAAGTTGGAAGGGCCCACAGTGAGTGACCTGGTCCAACCTCCTCCCTCAAGCAGGGCAATCCCAGAGCATGTGGCACAGGATTGTGTCCAGATAATTCTTGAATATCACAACTGAGGGAGAATCCACAACCTCTCTGGGCAGTCTGTTCCAGGGCTCAGTCACCTGTCCCTTCATCCCGGTCATTGATGAATAAGTTAAACAAGACTGGACCCAGTATTGAACCTTGGAGGACACCACTGGGGACATTGATTCCAACCCTCTGTAATTTAAGGATGATGCAATGCAGTGGTGCTTAAGAACCAGTCAGCTGTTTTCAAGGTTGTTTTAACTCCAACTTCTCATGTGTAAATCTCATTAATCTCAATGTGACTACAACCAGACTCAAAAAAAGGCAGTAAGTTTGTGGAACTGGCTCTGAAAAGCACCAAGAACTGAGCAGCAATAGCTGTATTTAACCCTTAATCTGATGGAGACATGCTCTTCATTGCTTACTTCCCTGAAACATGAAAAAAATAAAATGCTCATGAATGGCAAAATTTAACAAAGGTAGAGAGCGGACATCAGCATAACACAGAATTCCTGGGCTTTTGCTTACAAGGTTGGCTGAAGCACAAGTGAACAATTACACATCTGTTTATTTAGGCTGCTTTAACCCCCAGGACTCCAGTGACCTTCTGTGCAGCAGGTTGGTTTCTCCAACAGGTGCAGTAAATTTAAGTTCAAGGTGTAGTACATTTAAGGTGTAGTACATTCCAAGGTTATTTGTTCATTTCTAAAAAGTTCGTTTGAAAGAGACTATCCCCAAATTTTATGTTGCACACTTGGCTTTAATTCATCAAGGTACTAAAGTATGTGCCAAGAGGAAGTATAAATGATTACTGTCCACTTCAGTTGGAAGTACTGTTGCTTTAGATTTACTTTCTGCTTGAGTAGCTTGGTGAACAAAGGTCCTCATTTGTAATTAGGGGATTTTTGTCTTTTTTTTTTTTCCTAACTTTTAAAACAACTCTGACTTTACTGTTTTTAAAAAGCTTTCAGCTTTTACAAGGAGAGTGGAATCATAACTGCCATGGCCTTTTGTCCCTGTATGTATAAATCCTGCTTAGTGTGTGAAAGCAGAGGACCCTAACCACGTGCCCAAAAATCCATGTATGTCTAGAAATTTTTAACTTTCTTATCTCTGGTGATAAGGACCAGACAATTTGCCAGGACAAAAACTTCAGATTCCCCAAGATCAAGTCACTGCAATGAAATCAGGGCTAAACAACTTCACTTTATGTGCCGATAAGTTACGTCTTATAGGGTTAACTGGTGAAAAGCAGCAGTCTCCTGTGTCCCATTCATTTATGCAGGACTCATGAGATTTCCTTCCAGTCCTTTACTCACATATCAGCACTTTTTTATAGGATTTAGGAAGTCACTGATACATCTCCCATGGCAGTACAGATTCATGAGAATGGGGTATGATTAAAGCTGGAAGTGCCTTTGAGGTGTATACAAGGTACACCCATGTGTAATTTTTCTCTTATGTAATGAAAAAGTTTTGTCACATTTTACTCTTAGGACTAAAGATGATGAAAATAAGAGTGAAGTTCTACTTAGAAAGAAATCCATTACAAAAGTAAGGAAGTCACTTTTCTGGGGTGTGTAAGCGTTAGAGTAAGATGAATTTTAGGCATCAGGATGGTGCTGTAAGATCTTCCTGGAGCCTCTTCTTCTCCAGGCTGAACAGCCCCAGCTCTCTCAGCCTGTCTTCCCAGGGGAGGTGCTTCAGACTGCTGATCAATTCAGTGGCTTCCCTCTGGACCTGCTCCAGCTGGTCCTGGTCCATGTCATTTTTGTATTGGAGGCCCCAGAGCTCCAGATGGGGTCCCAGAAGAATGAAGTAGAGGGGCAGGATCACCACCCACGACCTGCTGGCTGGAATTATTTGGATACACGCCAGGTTATAGTTGGCATTCTGGGCTGGAAGCTTGCACTGCTGTGTCATATTGTGCTTTTCACCCACAAGCAAGTCTTTATAGCTTGTCTTGCTCCGTTCTCCACCCAGCCTGTATTTGAGCTTGAGGTTGTCCCAACCAGGCGCATCAAATTAATGGAAATATTGTAGAATTAAGTTGTTTGATTATATGCAATCAATGTAAATTTATAGTGGGGGGAAAAACCCCATGAGCTAAATTATTGTGAACTTGATGTTTGAACACCAAAAGTCTTTAATTTAAAATGAATTCCCTATTTAATTGAAAATATGAGGTTCCTTCAGCAGCTTCTTCCTAAAGATACAACCCACAAAGGCCTGAAATACTGAAAATTGAAAACAGTAATAATTACAGCTATGAAATGGGAAATTCTGCATTTAATGTGATTATATCAATATCTGTCACTTCTTCCTAAGTCAACCATGACATGTCTTTCTATAGTTTTCCAATGAAAGCACTCATTTGTGTGCTTGTACGTAATCTGGCATTTCTCCCATCTGTTCTCTGGATAATGAGTTTGGCTTGGTTTTTTTTCCTAAATGTAGCAATTTCTTGTCCATCAAAAATAGTTTTGTTAAATATATACTGAGTAGGAGCTATGATGTTCGGTATTTTTCATACATGAATAGTATTACATGAACATTTTCATAGCTCAGCCTTTGATCTTTTATAGCTGTATTAGAGTCAAAAGAGAAAGATGGGAAAAACAGTACAGCTAATTTACTAACTGCTGACAAAGTCTCCAGATATGCAGAGAATGGGAGTTGCTTCAGGAAGGGAGAATTTCCATTTTTACAGGGTGTTTCCAAAGGCACTGCTTCTGCCGTTTTCCCCTTCCCGTAGTCACTTTGATTTAAAGGAGCTTAAGTATATCCATGATTGCTTTGAGCCCTACTTCAGCTCACATCAAAGTGTGTAGAAAAACTGGCAATTAACTTTAAGGTTGTAGGATCATGACCTTGCTTCTAAGATCAGAAGTAGGATCACAAGTAGCAAGTTAGGCAATGTTACACTTCAGGACAGTAGCACCTATAAAGCCAGTAAATTTCAGTGCTTGTATTCAGCTCTGAGGGGAACTAGTCACTGATTTTACATGTCTCAGTACATTTTTCAGATTTTAAGTTATTTTGACATTTTTTTCTAAAGCTATTTGAGAATTTTGTGCCAGGAAGTTTTAGTATGGTACTTTTCCCACCAGGAAAAAAATAATTGTGCATTGCCCATTTTGCAATGCATATTTCATATTTGTAAAAGTACATTTTTTGTTAAAGTGCTTAAATTTCACTTGAGGGATCAGTCTAAAATTCTGTTGACCATGCAACTCTGACTGCTGCTTAAGAGCCATTTAGAATGTGTCCAGAGGTCAGCTAAGTCTGTGCTGGCATGTGCAGGTGAGCTGCTGCCCTTTCTGATTGCACTTAGGAAGGCACATCATTCTCTCAGCCCATCAGGTTGACCTTATGAATTTTTGTGCTGTAGGGCTGGTTGTCAGGTACATTACAGTGAATATATTTCACTAAAGAACGTGATCTGTTTAAGATGATGGGGGGACACTGACCATCAGAAGTACTTTTGCCAAGGACAGCTCTGCTGCTCCAGGTGCACATCGTGTAATGTCTTGCCAATCTCAGAAACAGCATTCTGACAGTGTCTATTTTACTCATTCAGAAGGAGTTTGTATTCAGATGTGACACTGTGGCACTTTGTGTTCAGGACTGGTGCATATTTTACCTGCAAGGTAAAGGCAATGACAGTCTCTTTTCCCATGGAATTGTCATGAGTGGACTCACAATCGTTTTTGTGCAAGTGTGAGAGCTGCAAGAGTTAGATGCTGAGTTTTCAAAACCCTTACACTGCTGTCTTGAGGACAAGCTGCTTTTACTGGAGGAGGTGCAACACCCCTTGAAAAGCATTGGTTTCTTTAGTGATGTGCAGTGCTAACATCAAAAAGTCCCTCACTTGGGCTTGATGTGCTTTTTATTAAAGCTCCTTGGAGGTCAAATGGTGCCAGACAGGGTCCCAGAGGCACAGAGGAGAGAACAGAAGAACTCTATGAAGTTTACACGACAGAGAAACACTTTCTGCATATGGCTTTGCACAGAATACTCACTTTGAAATATTTTTCCTTACATAAAAATCACCAGGTTTTTTTTGTTTTTTCAAAGCGCAATCACTTCTAAGGAGCTGTGTGATTTATAGTTTGTCCTGTACATTTTCTTTGCTTTATAGAATATTTAATTAGCAAAGGTCCTTCTGTTTCTGAGGCTTTTGAAATAAGTTCAGGATCTCTCTGACAGCTGCCATTTTTTATACCCTGATACCATTACCTGCAGCAAATATCTGCTGCTCAAGCTTGCTTTTTTCTGATCCTATTCAGTCACGAAAGGCAGTGGTCTCCCTGCTTATTCCTTGCTTTGTCTGCCTTTTTTTTTTTTTGGAAGCCAGATGGTGCATGCCACATGTAATTTGTGTCAAAACTAGTTAATACTGAACTGCTGCAGCACCTATTTTATATAAGGTGGATCTCATCTCATAACAGTTGATGGATTTCTCAACTGTAGGAAGCGCACTCTGAAAGAAGCAGGTACTCCATCACAGAGACTCAATGTGATAAGACAGCTCTGTCTTACACTATCACTATAAAAATGGTGTTTACTTCAGTGTGGTTAGCCTTACTTTCTTCCCATAATCCCAACATAGAATGTCTTCATGAGAGTTGGAGGGAGGTGCTACTTCACTCTCCTTCTGGCACCTCAGTAGATGTTGAGAATCTGCATTGTCATCTGGTTAACAACAGCACCAGCATAAAACAGATTTTTTTTCCACTGAGCAAAACCTATAAAATTAGACTTTGTTTTCATTAAATCTGTTATTTGGGTTTGCAGCATGATGGATGACGGCTAATTCCAGTGCAGCTGAAAAGATGATTTTAAAAGACAGTGAACCACAACAAAGGCAAAAGCTTGTGTAGAAGACATGGCTGGCTTTGTGGCAGGAGTTGCATTAAAAGAACAGTATATTCATGCATGACAACATCCTTTTCAGAGAGAAAAGGCAGGAAGATTAAATAGAGTGGATGTCACAACGTGTGTTTAAAGTACTAAAGTAAGCTCCTAGCCTCAGTAACATACACTTTGATGAGAAGAATTTGAGATCATTTCAGACGATAGAAGGTGAAATGTTCATGGCAGAGACTACAAAGCAGCGACATTTCTTTTGCAGGTGCTTGAGCGTCAGTGTTTATTAGTCATACATCACAGGAAAATCCATTTTGGTAATGTAAATAACTGGTTGTACGTTCACAAAAGCAGAGTAAAGTTATAAAATCAAGATGTTGGTTGTAGCATTGCTCTGTGGTACATCTAACATGTTTTCCGGTCTGACTGGAGGTATTGGCATTTTTTTTTTAGTTTCAGTCTTTCATGTACTTAATTAGATGAAACGTTGCAGTTTTTTGTACAATTACATTATCTCGATTGTATAAAAAAAATTAAGAACGCAAGAACTTGTAGTGATGGTTAAAACCATTTTTCTACCAGTATATGTGTAATAGATGAGTATGGTACATTAAATTAATTGGTCTTGCAAGGTGCCAATCATTTCTTCTCTGATTATGAGAAAAGTGCCTTTCTTTCTTGCCTAATCTGTTTGCAGGTAAAAAAAAAAAAAAAAAAGCAAATTCATTCAGTTGTATCTGTTCTGTGCAGTTGGCCACAGAAGTTGTAACGGGATTAAAAAATGCAATATATGTGACCCAATGTGTCACTGGTGGAATAGACTCTAGAATCCTGCAGGACAGGATGCCAGGCTATGATATCCTTCCAAAACTTATTGTCCAAAAAGGTGTGTTATCAGCCTGAAAGAGGAAAAAAAATTCACAGTATTCATTGGTCACCAATGTTTATGAAAATGGGACCTTGAACAGGCAGTGTGTGTTTGACCTTTTGACTTCCAGAGAATTCCTGGCAGCTTTGTACAACCAAAGGACTGTTTACGCTGGGTGTACGAGGCATTCTGAGATTGGGCTGTGGTACTGAGAAATACCAGGACTTAATACGTAGATGATTCAGATTAAATAAAATAACAAAATGCCAAAGTAGACTTCAATATCTGTCTAAAATCTATAGCACACTCCTGCAGGTATCTGCATCTGCATCCAACTGGCAGAACTTATGAGTACCTTTTGCAGATAGCTGCATTTACCTGCATATATTTTTATAAAGTAAATATATTTTTTTAAAAAAATATATATATTTCAGTAATTGAATTGAGAACATTTGTGAGGGATGAAATTAGATATTGCTTCCAAAACAAATCTGTTTTTAAATCTTACAGCTTTGTTTTGGTAGTATGTTTTATGTTACATGAATTACGCTCTTTAATGTGAATATCTGGAAGATACATTCACCATTGGATTTAACTTGCATTTTGGAATGTCCACAGAAAAAGGATCAGCAGAGCAGTAATAAAAAACAGGCATTTAGTAATTTTTTTTCTGACACATCTGTGAGCAGTAAAGAGACACAGGGTTTTACCAGCCCTGAACATTCAATCATAAGTGAAACTTTACAACTGAAGTAACAACAGCGCTGTGAAAACATTCACTGGATTGCCACAAACTCTCTACTTACTACTGAAATCTTTAGATAAATATTGAATGAAATTTCTTATTGCAAGGCATGGCAAAGGAAAACAAACACACTTTCATATCCACTTTTTTCGCCTCCAAGGTACATCAGGTGACACGGAGGAACGTTAATTGAAGTTGATTTTTAAAGGCTTGATTTCCAGGCTCTGAGTTGCTACAGGTGTATCTCTCTTGTGGTTACTAGGAGTGAAGGACTGAGGTTGTCAACATAGCAAAAGAAAAACATCATGAATACACAAAATCTGTGTATGTGGCCACATACAGCTTCTGTATTTTTCTCTTTAGCTTAGCATCTCACAAACGCTGACAAGTTAATTTAAAAATTGGAGTCTGTTTTGTGTTTTGACAGTATTAGGAAAGGATGTTTATAAGAGAGGCTTTAAAAGATGCAGGCATTCCCATAGTTTGTAAAGCTTCAGCTCTGCATGTCTAGGTAAACAAGGTTTTTGCTTCATGGAACCACAGGATCATTTAGGGTTGGAAAAGACCTTTAAGATCATCAAGTCAAATCATTAACCCAGCACAGCCAAATCTACTATGAGGAATGTTGTCTTATTTATCTTTCTGTGGATTTTATTTTCTGTTTGGTTTGGGGTTTTTTCTGTTTAATCACATCTTCTGAAAGCGTTTTCAGCATTGCAGTAAATTTTTGTCTGACATGGGATGAAAATAACACCACAAAAAGAAAAGCATGTACTGAAATGAAATACTGATATGAAAAGGTTTCCTGTTTTATTGGTTGTGTTAATGCCATCTGAACCTGCAGAACTGAATCCAAAGTGACTCTATTCATGAAACAGTTTCTGTATGCTTCTACTTTTGTCCTTATGAAAGCCAAAGTATAAGAAAATCACCAGAATGTTGATGCTGTGCCCAGAACACTTAAATTTGCTTAATGCCAGTAAAATCAGATATGCACATCAGCAAGTGGTCAGATGGCAACACAGTTCACTGTTTCTACCAGTGAGACACTGCAGTGAGTATCTTTTATGGAAAGACATTTGAACAATAACCATAGGGTGTTCACTACAGTGTGTGAATTCGGGGGTGGACAGGATTTTAACACAGGTACTGCTAGGCTGGAAGCAAGTCATACAATGGCAGGAAGTGTGGTCAGAAATAGGCAATAAATATCATTCTGTGCATTAGGGCCTGGATTTCCAGAGAAGTCTAAGGGGCTTGGCTTGTTAATGGTCTCTGAGAGCAGAAGTGTGTATGAGAGACAGGGATCTGAGCACCACCTCACGGGCTACGATGAGATCTGTGCTTTGCGCTGGAACTGTCCTTTCTGAGTTCAAAACTAAACTCTGGCCTCCACAACATTCACCCTTCCCTAGCACTCAGCAGAGAGTCTCTGGCACACATCCTCTTTGGGCAGGCCTGGGCAGGTTGCAGTAGAGAGAACTCTTGTTTTCTGGCCCCAGCAGCGGGTAGCTGCAGTTTGAAGGGGTCGCATTTGTTTCAGGGCCAACATCAGAGCCCATGTGGTACATTAGGTCTGTCTGCTGCTCGCTTTCTGGAGTGATGTTGCTTGTAGAAGAGTTAAAACTTGAAGAGAATAGTGAGTGGGAATGCTAGAAAAAATGTCAGCCTGCTTTCTGAGGGAAGAGTACTTCAAGAAGAGGTTCTTCAGTGTCTCTGGGTACTCTTCAGGCTCCAGGCGTGGGACACCAGAGTTGCATACCTTGATATCAGCATTGTTTACTTCAGGAACAGACAAGTAATGTGCATGCTAGAAACTGAATTGAGTTGACGTGTTTTCTGCATTTAGCAACAAGTGCTGCAAAGTGGGCCAAAACCTCTACGTGTGCCTGGGGGCAGTGTATTCTCAAAAACAAGTATAGGTTTTTGTGAGTGCATTGCCCACGGGTGTCTGTCATTCACAAAACCAGTCACAATAACGGGCTCAGGATTTATCATAACAGCAAGAGCAAAGACCAGATGTAGTAAGGGTTGACTGACCCAGATGTCACCAATGAATGAGCAAGTCCCAGTGAATGGACAGGGCTTGCTGTGATCTTCTCACCCAAGGGTATGCTTTGGTTCTTTAATTTCTGTTCTCTTTGCCTTCCATGCTAGCCACAAGCTTTCACAGTCTTGCCTTTCCTTAGAAAATGTGATTTTTCAGGGCTCTGGAATAAGTGAATTGCAGAGTATGTAGTTTCTTTGGCATCCTGCCTATCTGCAGCATATAGTTTCCAGCCCCTAGATCAGGTTCCCAGGGCAGGATCACCTTCCTCCTGAATTGTTCCTGCTCATCCTGCACTCAAAAAACAGAGCAGTCATAAAATCTTGTTTTGAATAAAATCTTGAATAAAATCCTGTTTTTAAAAGCAATTTTGCATTAACATTAAGGGAGTATGAAGACCCTAAAGTAAGGTTATGTTTCGTTCAGTTTGGATGAAGACAGCAACTCTATATAATGTATTTTTGTTAGCATTTCCATATTAAGTCCGTCAGAGTATCAGGCTAATTTTGAAGATTTGTAAGCAATTAGCTGGTGATGATAGGATAAGTAAAATGTGTGACTGAACTTGTCTGGTCAATAAAAGGAAGGGATGAACCCTTCTGTTTGGTTTCCAGGTAGGTCAGAGAGAAGTAATTGCTGTGTTGCTCAAATTAGAAACCAGAACAGTTGTTTTGGAGTGTTTAACCTCAGCCGCACACAGCACGTCCTCACAGTAACCTCCCCATTTGCTTATGAATAATACCTCATCAAAGAGCCAACTGGCCACCATTTTATTCTGAATTCTAAAATACAGCATAAAATTAGCAACATCAAAGAGACCACTCAAGAATCTAAGGCTGGCCCTACCTACCGCATGCAGAGGTTGTGTTTCTGTTCAATCTAGCTTCAGGTGGTGAAGCTGAGTTTGCTCCAGAGAGGCTGCCTCAGCTCACAGTTTTTTCTGACCAGCATAATTCTTGGTTCTGAAAGATTTTTAATTTACCTGATTTTTTTCACGTCACTGAAAAAAAAAAATCCTTTTTTTCACCAATATCCTAGCCTTTACGCAGTTCATTTTCTTGTTTAAAATGGAAAAAATGAGCATTATTCTATACTTTTAGCATTGCTGTTTTATCTTCTTATAGAAGAGCCTTGCTGTGCAGTGTGCCAATCATGTCTTGACTTTCTAGGAGGATGACCTCCCTTCTCTTGATTTTGCCAACCAAGAAAAAAATACTTTCCTTGCTAAAACTAAATTAAAGCTAAATGCTTGCTGCTGTTCATTCTTTTTAATCTAGCTTTAAAACTACACCCCTACTTTCATCAGCAGCTCAGAGTTTCTGAAGGCAAAGACATTTTACATCATGATAATAATGAAGAATATTTTTGTAGTGTGTGAATGAGTTTTGTTTTTAGATTAAGAGTAAATGGGTGCTGTCATCTATTAGATGAACATAAAAATGAAAGAGACTAAATATTTTGCAACACTGCACCTACATTTGGCAACAGCAAGGCACAAAGAAACTTCCCAGCTGGTGTGTAACTCTCATGGAGTCTTGGCTGTTTGTAGACTTCCCTGTAGATTTGCTAGTCAGAGCTCTAGGAAGATTCAGAGATACTCAGTACATATTCTCCAAAAAGTTTTAGAAAAACAGGAAATTATAAGAAGTCAGTGGCAAAAAGAAATACAGGGACAGTACAAGGGAACTCCTTTAGGCTACATGGATGTTGAAAGGCACAAGAAACCATATTTTAGAAACTTAGACTTTAATAATGTGTGACAAAGCTATGGCCAAGCCCTAGTCAGTCAGATGTCACTGGTAAAACTCCTGTTTAATTCAATTACTTAAAATAGATTTCAAAGCTGAGCAAATAAAAATTTAGGCATATTTTGGAAAAGCGCTATAACATACTTTACTGTGTATTTACTGATCCATTAGTATTTCAAATCTCTCCCAAAACAAGTATTTTGTGTGTACCTTGGTGTCCCCAGGAACAAGAAAAGTCATAAAACCAACGGTAAGTGTATTACAGTCATATCTTTTTTTCCCTGGTGTGGTCATTTCTAGATTCCCATGCCAACTTGGTTTGCTGTTTGATTTTGGTATTCCTCCATGACCTAGATTTTTGGGTTCAGCAAATATAAAAAGGAGGAAATCTCTATCAAAGTATACAGGTACACCAGCTTTACCCCCTCATCTCTGGAACATTCTTCTAGCTCAGCTGATAACTTGGGAAAGAAAAGGCTCCAAGGAGAAGGTTCAGACCCAGTGGTCCTCCAGCCTTTGGTGTGGAGCTGGGATCTAAACACATATGATACAAGTTTTGCTACTCTTCTGAAATCTTTAATTTTAAAGGAGATTTTTATAGAAGGGAACTTTCTTGCTTTTTTTACCTGGAAATCCTTCCAGCTTCCCCTACCAAAACTTAGGTGGAATGAAGTGCCAGAAGAGTATGCCAGACACCAAAACAGTGTTTTTAAGTCTATGAAGGAAAAAATGAAAGGCCTCTGGCTTGAATGGAGAGGACTGGGGGAGAAAAAAGAGAGGTGATGGATTTACAATGTAAATTCAGCCCTCTGTAAGTGACCTAAATATAGACAAGCATTTCATATTTCCTTTTAAAAACCCCATGAAGTACTGAAGTGGTTTTGGGTTTTTTTAAACTTCCATGGGCTTGAGTTTAGCCCATCTCTTTTTGTATGCCAAGCCTGCGTGGAGGAGAGCTGCCACCTTGAAGAGGGTGCTTGGCCAACCCAGTCCCCACCCCATTACTGGGAGCTTTTTTTTCACCCAGAGGCTGTAATAGCAGGAAATAAAATCAATAGGAATGTTTCACGAGTGTGTGTACATACCAGTCCTCCAAGTGACTTATTTATAGTCTGAGCCGTAATGTCTATTCATTAAAATCTCACAGAAGTCGTCGTCCCCTGGCCCTTAAGCTGTAGAATTCCATTTAATACCCTTCTTGGTCAGAAATCAGCAGCTCTCCAGACCCTGTTATACAACACGAGTTATGACAAAAACTCAGCCTTGAGCTCCCATCTCTCAAGCTTCGGCACTACGAGTTTCGGCAGCATCGCTGCTGGGGATCAGGGCACAGCTCAGGGGCGCTGCTTGTTTTCCATGCAGGAAAATCCCGGAGCATTCCCCGCAGCGGGCTGAGCCGGGCACCGTCAGCCAGAGCACGTCATACATCACTGTCCTTGTTCACAGCCAGGGAACGTGAGCAGCAAAGGGGGAGGGATTTGAAAAAGCTGGGCTGGATTTTTGGTAGCTGTGGTCTAAAGAAAGGGAAATATCGGGATTTTGGAATGGCTGGGAAGATAGAAAGGCATGGTGTTGGGTTTTAAATTATTCAAGCAAGTAGCTGTTGTTCATGTCAGGCAGGTACTGAGAGGTATTTAAATGCCGTTGTAGTCAGCGTGAGTGGAACATTAAAATACCTTTCAGAGGTTAATGTCAGAGTTCAAGAGAAGGATTTCAGAGACACTGAACTTCGCCTCTGTAGAGCAAATGAGTTGGAAGCTTTTGTCTCGAGGTCAAATTGAGTGAGGTGCTTCTTCAGTCAGGCATCCAGCCCCACACCCATACCTGGCACTTGCCAAATCTGCACAGTCAGCTAGTTGCTAATGGCCACTGGGCTGGTGCTCCTTGTTGGAATCCCAAACTGGGAGGTTCCCTCAGGAATTTGCAGATGGGACGTATGGCACCATGAAATACCATCACCTGCGACTCTGCCTTTCCTTGAAAGAGCTGCTTATACAAATGTTGTAGGGAGAGAGGTTGGTTTTGGTTTTGTGAGGTTTTTTTGTGAAAGCAAGCCAAAAGTTTATATGTTGGGAGAGGTTTTCCTTTGACTCTCAGTTTAGTAATAAAAACTTTCTTAGTGTTTTGGTACCAGTGACAGGTCCTACATTTCAAGTAGGACAAAAATATCGCTAATGTTATCTCTGTGGTTCCCTTTTCTTTTAGTTACAATCCACACTAGAGGATTCTTCTAAGGTTTTTCAAGCTTCTAAATGCCTACAAGAGTTACTATTAACTTACCACAATGCTCTGCCAGCCATCTGTTGTGGTTTATATCATTAAATATCAGTAGGGGCTGTGTATTACAGAGCAGGGAGAAAAGCTCTGACATAATAGAACTTGTCTCCCAGAGGAAACGATGGAGAGCCAGAGGCTACATCTTTCGGGACATTTAAAGCAGCTCAGACTGAAGTGTAGCAGCTTGTACTGCAGGGCATTTTTGCAATCCTATCTGTGCAACCACAGAGGCCTAAAGTCTTCCTGGTTCTTAGGAGGCAGAAATGAGGATAAAGTCTGTAAACTTTAAGTTACCGCTTTCTAACTGTAGAACACAATATTTCCCTGTAATAAATTTGCATTGCAAATGAAACTGCTTGAAATATGTGTTTCTGGGACAAGTAGAAAGAATATACCTTATATGTATTTGCATTTCAATAGCACCTGAAACGTGTTGCAGGTCTTCTGTTTGCATCTGGCTGTCTTGGATAATCAGAAACCCAAAACGCAGAGGAATTGCTTTTTAAAGGAACAGTTCACAGCTGGGTCATGAGATCATAGCAGATTTCACAGAGACTGACTGATGGGAGAATTGCAGCCAGTTTTGGCTCGTGGAGTTTGGGCTCTGCATGGTGTGGTTTTATCTGCTTTACCCACGGGAAGAACATACTGAAGGTTTTCTTCTAAATAGCCTTAGCATCTGACTTTGCAAATGCCACTTCATTTCTTCACTTCAGTACAAATGCAGCTTCTCTGGTGTCTGTCCTGTCTTTCCCTACTTCTCCAGTGGGAGCAGGCATGGCAGGTAAAAAAAAATTAAGTGAAAGTAGTGTACAAAACACTCTTAGCAACTTGCAGTTAAACCCCAGTTGTTCACCAGTCCAGACTTCTGCATGCAGCTGTGACAGTGTCCTGTGGGAACAAAGGAATAGGCAAGCATCTAAGAAAGAATGACTAAGGTGGTGTAGCCTAGAAAATTCATTGCAATTCATTGTAATTCCTAAGGATGTGTTGAGACAAGGAGCCATGAATTGCCAGTGGGCGTGTTCATACACAAAGATACCGAGTATTTTATTCAGACATGCCTAAGCTTATACTGACAGTGACATATTTAAATCCAGTGAGTGTGCTCTGTGTCCACATGGTATTTCATATTCAGAAATATTTTAGTTTGTTTATTGTTAGTATGTCCTTTTTTTGTTTGTTTATAAAAGTAACCAAAACCAAGAGAAAGTCCAGACATTCAGTCCAAATATTCTGTGTCTCATTGCAAATCATGTCATGGATTGTTTTTTATGAAGGGAGTGTCTCTAGAAGGAATAGCAAAAAATGTCAATTTCATTTTCTAATATTTGGCCAAAATATATAAAAGTCCCTTAAAATTATAAAATAATTTTAAATATTAGCCTGCTATTTGATTTTTAGCAACACATTTAGTTATTTGGTGCCCGGTGTACTCAGAAATGCTCTAGAGTGTCAATTTCTAAGACTTTGCTCAACATGGCGGGAAAAACTATACAGTGCACAGATAAACTGAAAAAATGCTGTGCTTCATCTGTGGGTATAATCCATTACTACTTATCTGTCTTTATTTTGTTCCTGTACTTGGTTACTTCACAGATTCCTTCACTGTGTCCTCATTAGTACCCAGAAACACATCTTTCATGAATGTCACCAGTGTTCTTTGTTATCAAACACAGATGTGAAGAAACCACTGAGATTTTCTTGATACTTTTTCAGTCATTGGAAATTTCTTTGTTGTTCTCTTTGGTCCTGCTCCAGCACTGTAGGAGTCAGTGATTGTCTTTCCACCAACTTCAATGGGATTTGGATTTTGCCTTTAATAGTTCCACTAAATTAATTTTATTTTCAACCTTCAACTATGTCTCAAATTTATTTTATTTTAAAATTAATTATGTTTTGCTATTTGACCTTCATGGATTTTATATCTTTTTGAATACTGTCTTTATTCTATCAGTTGCTTCTTGTAAAATTTAAACCCTGTTGCAGTTTCTTTAGCCCATGCACTAACTCTCCTGCTCTCTCACATTCTTTCAGAATTCTGGTTTTGGTCAGCTAACAATAAACTACTTATGGTCTCTTCTTATGGGTGTTGAGTTTTAGGTTTCACTCTCCAGAAGTATCCTCCCAAGCCAATTCCACCACCTCTTTCAGCTTCAACAAAACTTGTCTGCTGTGCCTCTTTGCCAGTACACATTGCAAATTTCTCTCATGAAAATAGATTTCATTTAATCAAGTCAGGCTGTGTATTCACAACCATTTCTGACAGTGAACTTTTCATAGAATCACAGAATTATAGAATGGCCAGGGTTGAAAGAGACCTTCAAGATTATCCAGTTCCAAGCCCCTGGCATGGGCAGGGATATCTTGCACTACACCAGTTTGCTCCAAAGCCCCATCCAACCTGGCCTTGAACACTGCCAGGAGTGGGGCATCCACAGCTTCTCTGGGCAACCTGTGCCTGTGCCTCACAGTAAACAATTTCTCCCTAATATCTGATTTAAACCTCTTCTTTCAGTTTGAAGCTGTTCCCCCTTGTCTTGTCATTGCATATCCTTATAAATAGTGCCTCTCTATAGGGACTTTCATGTAGGCTCCCTTCAGGTACCGTAAGGCCACAATTCAGTCACCCCAAAGCCTTTTCTCCTCCAGGCCCAACAATTCCATCTCTCTCAGCCAGGAGAGGTGCTCCATCCCTCTGATCTATCTTGCTGGACCTGCTGTGGACTCATTCCAACGGGTCCATGTCCATCTCATGCTGGGGATGGCAGAGCTGGGTGCAGCACTGCAGGTGGGGTCTCACCAGGGCAGGATCGTCTCCCTTGGCCTGCAGCTTTATACTTGCGCCTCTCTGTTGTTTGAAAGCCACATCTCAGCAGGGCCCAAGACCAAATGCAGAGCAAGGGCAGGAGGACTCTCAGCTGCTAACAGCAAGAAAAGGTAATCTCCTTCAACTCGTGTCATGTAATGTCACTTGTTCGTGTTAGGAGAGGTGGGAAATGCATTACTGTGTTAGTTTTAATAGGGGTTTTATTTTTGTCTTTTTTTTTTTTCTTTTTCTTTTTTTTTGCTTTGAAAGACTTGGAGAAAAACTGTGAGGTTACACAAGACCTGAAAGTATAGGCAGTGCCAGTAATGTGGCAGGATGTAGAAAAATGGGAGGCAAAGCCGGCTATGAGACAGCCAGTATTGAGATAGCCAACATTTCTCTAAAATCTTGCACCTAGAGGAGAAATGACTGCCAGCGGAGGAAAAAATAAATTGGCCTTGTTCCCAATTCTAGTGGACACAGCACAAAAAAAATCATGATTTTTGCAGGTTTTTGTACTGCCCTTCATAAGAGGAAAAGCTGTGCAAAGGAAGTATCCACTCACTCTTCCATGCCATGGTTAGGATGAATCAGTGAAGCTCTAAGAGGGGATATGGATGCTGTTACCCAGGCTTTCTCTGCCCTGTGTAGAAACAGGGGCAAATTATTTCATTCTCCAGTGCTTTCAGTCCTGTATCTTCCTTGAGCAGGAAATTAATAAAAAAATGGAGAGTAGTTTGCCATTAACATGGCAGTGATTATCTGACGACCAGACTCGGCATCTATTGAAGTCAAAGGGGAAAAAAAAAAAAAAAGCATCAGCTTCCAAGGGCTTTGGCTCAAGGCCTAGGAGAACCTCTTCAAATTTCTGAGGATTGCTAGGCTACTGAAAAATAATGTACGTACAGTGCTTCAGTCTACATATGTTGCTTTGATTATTTCATGGATATCACGTGCTTTGATGTTGGAGGCTACATAAAGACCGCCAGAAAAGATCTGTTAACTAATGACTGTTTATGCTGTAGTAGGCAAGTGCTGAAACTGAATTTGGCCTTTTTTCCCCTGGGACAGAATCCAAATAAATGTCATGAAGTAACTGCACAAACAGCACTCACTGGAAAAAAAAGGCCTTTGTTTCTCTAATAAGCTCTTTTAAAGAACAATGGATACAGTTTCTCAGTTTTCTTTGCATCTGACAAAATAAAGCAGGCAAGAATTCTATTTTAAGGCCGTTTGAATGAAAGCAATGAAAATTGGTTTGCTTAACAAAGGTAACTTGACTAACTGTTTGTTGTCGTTAGGAAGATGTGAGAACCCCTATGAATGTTTCTTAATTCCTGAAAGAATTGCATGGCCGAGGAGGTTTGCTTGTTTGCTTGTCTGGTGAGGGCAGTTGAGTTCCAGCACATCAGGCAGATTTCACGGGCCAAAATACACCCTAGAGTTGTAAAGTAGTCGGAGGATGCTGATGCTCAGGAATTTACAAGAACGTGGGTTTTTTTGTAGGGAAGTTACACTGTCATTAATTTAATTTTGATTCTTATTAAACTGCAGGTTGGGTATCTGCTTTCTGTAATTCCTAGTAGCTTTCAATGTCTGTGATACCACTTTCGGGACAAATGCTCTATTCGTTGAAAGTTTTGGAGCCAGGTTCCTTCTGATATCTGGGTCACTCTGCATCCATTACATACTGGAGAAACTGCTAGTTTCAGCCATGGAAAGACTTCTCCAAATCTAGCCATGTCACCACAATAAGCTCCAGTATTTAGCTACTTGCTGTACTTCCCCTGCCAAAGGCTGCTGCCCTCTCCATCCACTCACACCACTTGTGCAGGAGCTCCCTCATTTGTTTTAAGCAAAAATCAGGTCCATTTGTTTTGCTCATCATTGGTCTGTACCCAGATAACAGGCTCAGGCTGAAGCTGCACCGTGTAGGAAGTGTTCATGCAAACTGTTCAATGAGCACATCAGTGGGGGTGATCCTTAATGAGGAGAGCATGGAATGGTACTGAGCAGCTGAGAGTAGTAACCCCTTCCAACTCACAGCAGGGTCCCAAAGAGGACATCTGTTCATGGCTTCTGTCTGCAGCTCCTTTGTAGGTCTGACCAAAGTGCTTCTGGCAAAAAAAAAAAAAAAAAAAAAAAAAAAAAAAAGTGATTCCTACTGGGGAGAGGGGGAAATAAATATAATTTTTTAAAAATAGGGGGGAAAAAGAGTTCTTTAAATCTTTTCTGTAGGGAAATGTTAATTTAGAAGAAATTCAAACAAAAAGTGAAGTGGTGCCTCTAGTGAAGGAACTGGTGTTTTATCCACTGAATTCAGTGAAGCTGGGACTTTACACAAAAACATCTGGTTCGAGATTTCTCACAGAAGACTTCTTTTGAATTGAGATTTCAATTTGTAGATTTATATGTTTTTCCTGACAAAAGAAAATTGGTTTCTTCACTTCTAACACCTACTGCTACAAAAAAAGCCCAAAACAAAACAAAAAACACAGAAGCAGGCTCTACTCCCACTAAGCCTATAAAGACTTCAGCTCCAGATCCTTAGTGTAGATTTTGGCTCTAGCTATTTAAATGGTAAACTGCATTAAAATTGGTGGGTATGATTGTAGCCTGCAGTCTGTAGTAGGAAAACCTCGTTTCCACGTGGTTCTGCTGAAAAGTGTGAAGAACAAGATGTTTACTGCCTGCTTTTTGCAGCACAGGAGTCTTGCCCTTGCCATCAAGTCAGACACTCAGTTTGCTGCCCACTCCAGCTCCCACTTAGTGCTTCAGAACCCAATGATGTGAGCGCACATCATTGATTTGCTAAAGGAATTCTATTTCTTAAAATAAACACATTACAGTGGGACAAAATCTAAGTTTTGCTGTTTGTGTTTAGCTCAGAGCATTGTAATTTTGAATTCCTTTGCCCTGTAAATATGTATAAAAAACCCCCAACATTCAGAATGCGTACTCTTAGTTACCATATTTCAATAAATATCTCTCAGCAGGTTTTCTGTGTCAAATAATTTTACAATCTGTTGGTGTAAGACTTTATCAAGAGAGTTTCAATCAGTATGGAGTAGATCCCCCCAAACTGCAGAGCTTCTCCACAATTACTCCTGTGTGTTGCTTAAAAAACATTTTCAAAATAAACTGCGTAGTCCGTCTTTAAAGCACACAATCTCTTATTTCTTCAAAACACGTACCTTAATGAAGGCATAAATCCTTGGTGCTTAATCTTTCTAAAGAAATGCAGTAGTGTTTGCACAGGGAGGAAATTATGAAAAAAAAATCACTAGCTGCTGAAAAAGCAGAGATTATCTCAATATCACCATTTATATAAACATCAGAAGCTGTTCGCTTTATAGTAAAGAATACAAGAAACTGACTTTTATCTCCTCCCCTACAGATTTCAGTAAATAGTAGTCTTAGAATGAAATTATCTTCAGTGTCAACTGTGAAACCATGCTGTAGATGCTGTAGTCATAAGGATGGTTCCAGCTTCAGTATACCTTGCAGAATAAGCAAGAAATATTTTATAAGTAGGGCCTGTTAAAAGAGGAAAGGACATAATTTAAAGATCAGTATATAAATAAGTTGTAACTTTTTTTTTACTCTATATTGCTTTTCCTAAATGTACTAAAACTGTAAAGTAATATCAGTGGAAAATTGCAGCAGAATTATTTGTTTTCATAGTTCATTTATAGTTAATTTCCTGTACTAGCAGTAGAGGGAAAATGATTTAGCAGCGAGTCTAGTGTGAATTCCTTACAAGAAACCAAAAGATAAATAGCTTACTCCCCACTGCCTAAAGGTTTGAGAGTGCGGATGAATTGAATTAATAAAATCTTTGGAGCCTTTGTGTGCTCCAGTATGGAAGGCATGAAAGGTATTCCTCCACTGTGCAGTTTATTTTCTGTACATGTTCTCCAAGAAGGCAGCCTTGAGATAATACAGGACAAATTACTTCAGCTTTGAAAATCACAGTCTGCTTTTAAGTTCTCATCAGGTGCAGCAGAGGGCTGTGGGCTTCCTACCCTCTGCCTGGGGAAAAACCAAAGGTGCCCCCGCACAGCTACGGCATTTGGCAATGGGATGAGGGCAGGAAGGGCTTTTGCTGTGCTCTTTCCATTCCTACAGAGATACGTGGTGTTGTCCTCCACGTACATGAGCTCAGCCATGCTAGCTCATCCTCCTGATTTCCTCTCTGGAAGCCAGAAGGATATTTACTGTGGGGGTTTCTCCTGTGTCTGAGTGCCTGACTGCTGTTACACAGGTAATTTTGCATCTTCTTGGTCCGCCTCTCAGCTGTTGCTCAGCACTAACGTGCTGGCAGCGTCCATTCGAAGGAAGGAAGAGGAGCGGGAAGGGGGAGGACTTCTCATCAGAACCTGGCAGGAATTTTATTTTGCTTTAATTTGTGCCTTTCTTAAAACATATATAGATAGGTACAGTAAGATGTATATAAATAATCTATTAAAATGTATGTGCGTAAAGAGTAAGAGACACAACACGTCCCACTTTTTTCTCATTGGTAAACGAATCAGACTGGCAAGTAGATATTAATGATTCATGGCTGCTCCCCACACTTCCTGCCCTCCAGCTGTCTGCTTTTGAATAACAATTTGCATTCCCTCCCAAACCTCTCCTAATAAAAGATCTCAACCTGACTGGTCCTGAGCTACTTTGGCTAGAGAGGACTGGACTGAACCTGCTAACCAGCTGCTGTTGTAGCTTTGAAAAACAAATAAATTCACCTCCCACACATTTACACCCACACATTTTCTTTCATCAGTTACATATGAAATACAGTACAAATAGGATGGTCCCAATTATGAAGATCAGAGGAGTTACATGATTAAGGCTGCTTCTCTATTTCATTGATATCCAAAAGTAAAATATACCTTATGCTTTCTTATCTAATTCACAAAGCTTTTCTATACTGGAATATATAAATCTAAGTTTAAATACTCAAATCAAAACATGAAGCAAGCAAATGGATCACTGTAATGAGCTACTAAAACTTTTTTGTTCATTTTGTAGAGGATAACTTTGGTTCTTCAGTATTGTGTATTAAACCAGATAGTTCATATTCTTGATTAACAAAATGCAGTTGAAGTTATTGATAAACTAAATGTGAACTGGTAACAGAATATTTTTCGTTGGGTCTGTTCTACTTTATCCACCTGGAAAATAAGGATCGACCAATCTGGTATCAAAGAGTTGGAAAGCTTAACAATGCTGGCAGCTCATTTTAAAAGGATGCTTAATGATGAAGTACCTTAAGGGATATTGTTATGTTGCTGTGGTGGATATTGACCTTCAGTCTAAGAGAGGAGCTCAGTGCTCACCATGGGATCACAGTGTTGTTGTGGAAGGAAAAGGCTGAATGTTGAGCTAAGCTAAGTAGCAATTAACTGTGATTGCTTTTAATCTTTTCTGATATGGCAGTTTGAATTAACGGCATACAGGTTCATTGCATGACTGTTAAGATGTTGGCTTAACTCTGAAGGGTACTGAGAGTTGTAGCTGAGCAGCTGACAAGTTTCACAGTACTACATTTATACTTCTGTAGTACTACTGAGAACACTACCCTTGAACTGAACAGAATAGGATCAGGTCCAAGTTTGGCTGTTGTCCACAGTCTTCACAGGCAGACATCTGAGAAAGTCAGTGAGACTTGATGTGTGGCTGGATGGGGATAGCAGTCAAGTGAGGAACCTGTGTGTGTACCTGCTTGGATGACCTGCTGTAAGTATTCAGTGTATTTAGCCACACATATATATGGTCTTACTAAAATTATGCAAGTAATTAGACTGTGAGGATAAAGAGATTTGCAGTGAATGTACAAATAAAAAACACTGACTGCTTCCTACAGAAACAGATGGCACTAATATTTGTAAATTAATTGAAATAAGTTGACGATGACTTCCTAGTGAAGGTCAAGGAAACTTAGACAGGTTTAGATTATCCAGCAGCTGGAGAAGGTTATCTTATTTGCACTGTTCCTACACATAACTATAAAATGACTACTGCTGAAATCCATAGCAGCCCTATTTATTTATTTTAGAAGTGTAAAACTGACGTTTGTATTATAGTAGGAAACTATATTTTAATGACTTCCCAGTCAGGGAGTAGTGTAATTATCCAATATACAGGAACCAGCACTCACATGGATAAGAGTGACCTATTTGAAATGCTGGGTATGGATTGCCAGAGGGGCTTGACAAGTTCCCTGCTACAGGACTCTTAAACCCTCTCAGAACAGTCTCATGGATCCCCCATGGATTTGAAGGATGGGAAGCAATGGCTATGAGTAAATGGCTAGGAAGGTAGTGGATTCCCACAGGGATCTGGCTTGGAGCTTGAGCTGTTCAACACATTCATGAGTGATCATATTCAATGGTGAGATGACAGTAGTGATCCAAGATTATTTAGCTAAATATAAAATTAGTTGTGTGTGTGACACTGAAGGGCAGATGAAATTCAGTGTCAGTAAATGAGAAGCTGCGCATACAGAGTGAAACCTTCTTGCTCTATACAAGGCATGCACTGAATTACCTGTTACCACTCAGGGAAGAGATAAGGAGTCCTTATAGATGAAAGCTTCCATTCATTCCCCAGATGCTATGTAGAGAAGAATTAGCAATGGCACAGAGAATGAAACAAACATCTGGTACGTAATAAATATTTTATTAATATGATACAGAACAAATACAGATTTCCAAAGCAGTGACATGGTGCAAGCATGGATGCTGTGTTTAATCAAGTATTTGAGAATCTGCCCTGAAGAAAGATCAGGGCTTTGAGCCATGGTGCTTGTACTGACAGGCAAATATCCCTGGAGTGGCACAGTGCTCCCTTCTTCCTATTTTGCTCTAGGTTCAGCAGTATCACCAGAGGGGGCAGTTAAGTGTAGAATGTTCTTCATCACTATGGCAAGACTTGTCAGTAGCCTCTGTCCAAAGGGTTTTTCCATGAGATGTACAATTTGCAGTTCTTGACTCCATTTAGTTAATGGTATGTGGGTTCCTGAGCATCTCTTGTTATTTTACATTACACATTTATATGAGTTTAGCCCTCAGATACCAGTTTCATTTAAAGGTACACATTATTTTACAAATACATTTTACATGTGTTACACAAACATTTCCATTATTTGTGTAGTGAACAGATAGATGGTGGACTGAGCAGCACCAGGCAGCAAAAGCAAGGCCCTGCACTACACTCAAGTATTCTGTCTTGTCCTGGAACATCACTTACTTGGAAAATGTTTTTCTCAAAAAAAATTCTCAATTACTTCTATTTAAATGCTTTTTGGGTTTTGGGTTTTTTGTAGTAACCTAGTGTCCAGCCTACCTTTCTGTGTAATACTGTTCTGTGCCAGCTAAGCACCCCCCTTACAGCCCCACCTAACTCAGCTTTCCCTTTCTCTCTTTGTTGATACTTTTCTAAGCACTGATTAAAACCCTCTGGTAGTGCCAGGTTTGGTGAGCGTGGAAATGGTTCCTGGTGTGTGCACACTTGAGCACATGAAGGTGTAGAAGGGAAAGGGGGAAGAGGTTTATTCACTTAACAAGCAGCATTTGGGCTCAGTTCTGTCTTGAGCACTCAGGAGAGCTGCAGGAGTTGATCACATTGCTGGTATGTTTATAGTATAGCATGGAAGGTGCTATGTAAGTGCCAATTACTCTATTAATACTAGTAATTAGTTTTTTTATACTCTACATTGCTCTTCACAAGAAAATGAAATCAGTGCAGACTACCTTTACTTTCAAGTGTCTAAATGTGGTTCATTCCAAGGGTTAACCATACTTGTAGTTTACTGTATTAGTCCCAGTTGTATTTGACATAAAAATGTTTTTATAGCACAACCAAATACCAGCATATTTGCGGTTGCAGTCAGATGTTTTTAACTATATTGGATATAGCCCACAATGGTTTCAGAAGATATTTCCATTGTTTTAGCCAGATTTAGAGAGGCTGGATTAAGCTATGGCCCAGTGGTGTTTACATATGTGAGTATCAGTCTTAAAGGGCAAAGAATATGATGTTCCATAAACCTTTATACAGAAATAAATACCTCGCAGCAAAAATGTTTTTCTAAGATCAGTTACTATTTCAACTACAATGACCTGCTTGGAGAAGGTCAGGGGCCAAATTCTTCTCTCATTTACACTGGCGTAAATCCATAGTAATGTAAGTGCAGGATTTGGGCTTGGGAGTTTAAAACTTTGGAATTAATTTTCCCCTGACCCACAACATTTAATGCAATCTATTCTGTTTGAGCTGTTAGTTTAGCAAACTGTTCCATTCCTGATAAAATACATAACATGAGAAATAAATTCAGTGAGAGCTTCAGGGCAGAATGTAGTCCTGGGCAGCCCTTATTTTAATTTTATCTTTCTAAAAACAAAACCCTCCCAGTGTTGATCTGCCAAAAGGCTTGTTCAGGTTGGAGATGTTACTGTTTTAGACACAATATAAATGTGTATGTATTTATATATGTCAGTAATTTACTGAAGTTCTGATCCAACTTTAGATGTCTACAGTCCACAGAAATCCTCAACTCATAATTTTCATTGGAAACATCCCTCAGTCTGTATCAATCTTCTGGTTGAACCAAAGCTCATTTCATGTATGTTCCTAATTTTTGCAGTTCAGTTTCAGTTTTAAACTTTATGGACTTTCCCCAAAGCATCTGTAACTTCCCACTGCAATTAGTATTTCTGTTCTTTACTGCTTCCAGTGAACCGCTTGTTAATGAAAGGTAATTTAGTACCAATTTGAACATCAAAACCTGTTAATATTATGTAAATATAAAGGATATTTTTTAAAAATCACGTACTTGACTTCTGCAAGTACAGTGCAAATCCAGTGTGTGTACACAATGCAGTCCACATTGCTCTTGAGAAAAGTAGCAAATGTTTTGTAGGTTAAAGCAGTCAGTTGTTTAACACAGCTGAATTCAAAACCAGATAAACAGATCCTATGTTAGAAGCATCCCTTGTAACAACCAGCTATGTGGGACTCTGAACATGCCCCCCTCTATTCGCTCACTCACCCCCCAACCCCAGTGGGATG
The DNA here is from genome assembly GCA_013400315.1 of Bombycilla garrulus. Classification (NCBI taxonomy): domain Eukaryota; kingdom Metazoa; phylum Chordata; class Aves; order Passeriformes; family Bombycillidae; genus Bombycilla; species Bombycilla garrulus. Next base: position 468,371 of record VXBU01003114.1, on the reverse strand, counting down.
GGGAGAGCATTGGGAAAGAGAAGGTGGAATCCACGAGCTGAGACAGAGACGAGTGATGCACAGTGCAGTTGCTCACCACCTGCCGACTGCTGTCCAGCCAGTTCCCAAGCAATGATTGGCTCCTCCCAGGCAGCTGTCCCCAGTTTATTTACTGGGCATGGTGTTCTATGGAATGGAATATCCCTTTGGCCAGCTGGGTCAGCTGTCCTGGCTGCATCTTCTCTAAGCTTCTTCTGCCTCCCAGCCGCTCTCTGGTGGAGTGGTGCGGGAGGCTGAAAAGTGTTTGACTTAGTGTAAACACTGCTTAGCAACAACTAAAACATTAGTGTGTCAACATTATTCTCCTCTAAATCCCAAACACAGCACTAGAGCAGCTACTAGGAAGAAAATTAACTCTATCTGAACTGAAACCAGCAAAGCACCCATCCCTTATTCTATACCATTTATGTCATGCCCAGGCCCCACACTTTCCAATGCATCCTTTCCTGTCTTTAAATCTATACACACAGGCATCATTCCCTTGTCTATGGGCCATCCCTTTAAAAATTTCCATTGAGTTTATTTAGTCAATGATTTTGGGATCCCTCTGTCATACCAGTGCAAAGGGCAGGAGAAATGTTCTGTGGTGTTGGATTGTTGTGCACCGAAGCCAGTTCTGGTTCCATCACCATTGTGCATGTCTGGTTCTAGTATTGCCAGAGTTTCTTCAAATTTCATTCTTCATTAATCTGGGCAATTGTTACTGTAAAGCTGTTGATACTGCATATAGCAACCATGGTAGGGATTGGATATAGTATTCTATAGAATTAGCATCATACACTTCAAATCATTTGCTGTTTCACCCAGAATCGAATCTCCTGGAGGAACGTGTCAGACTTCCTCATTGTCCCGCATCACCCATGATGTGCCTCCGGGTCCCGGAGCAAAAGCAACCCCATGGACGGGTTTGCCTTTGCCTGACAGGAATAACCCAGCCTGTCCTTCCACCATATTTTTTATGTGCACTACAGGGTCTTTATCCCTTTCTTTAGTATGTAATAAATTGGATTGAGCATGGCCAGCCCAACTGGCAGATGCCCTGGTGTTGACTGAGCAGGTGGCTTTTCCTAAATGTGTATCCTAATGTTTGAATGTCCCCCACACCCACTGCTCTCAGTGTAGTCTTTAACAGCCCATTATATAGTTACATTTTCCCAGAGCAATTTTCATGGAAGAACCCTCTTTTGAGGTTGTTTTTCCTTGCAACTCACATATCCATGCCTCTAGGGTCGAGGTAGATTTACCATTCCACTTCCTCATGAATGATGAAAGATGAAAGGTAATTTAGTACCAATTGAAACATCAAAAACTGTTGTAATAGATATTATGTAAATATGAAGGATAAAATTTTAACACTGCATACCTGACTTCTGTGAGTGCAGTGCAAATCCTTTGTGTATACACGAGGCAATCTACATTGGCCTTGGAAAAAAAGTAGCAAATTTTTTAGCTTAAAATAGTAAATTGATTAACAGATCCTGTGTTAGGAGCATCTCTTGTAGCAACCAGTTACATGGTACTCTGCACATCATCCAAATTATATTGGTCAGGCTACTCATACATAGAAAATGAAGGGCCAAAATATTTCAAAAGGCCTAAAAACTCCTCTGTATATCTTCTACCCATGTCTCATTCACACGTCATGAACCTGAAGCAGGATCCTCCTTCTTCTAGTGACGCATATCTGTAGCTCTTGTGTAGCCCAGCAGCTTCCCAGTATTTTACTTCTCAGGTGCCAGGGATTTCCATTGGGAATGTAAAGACAGCAAATGATTGTTTAAAGCACAAAATCATGTTAAGCTATCATCCTACCAAGAAGAATTTTACACTTTTTTTTGTGAGTTCTTGTTGTTGTCCTGGGCAGTGAGGGAGTTGATAAGTCAGAAGTGCCATTTCTGCCTGTTTTTGACATTGAGCAACACAGATCTGGCTGCATTTCCCCACTTGACCATGCGGTGTGTTAGTAGATTGCTGTTATATTAAAACCTGATGTGGTTTTGGATGTGCATTGGATTAGCTCCTCTCAAATAATTCTTCCCATCTAATTTGAGCGTTACACAAATACAGTAACAAGTGAGAGGACTTTTACTGTAGTTTTAATTCAACACAGAGCACAATATATATAACTACTGAAAACAGAACCAGAACTTGACAGACTCAGAGCTGGTGCTTCCCTCATTCTGCGGGCTCTGGGCAAACCCTAACGGAAAAATACCCAGGAAGGGATGGGATGAAATCAAACTCCACAGTTCTTTGGAGATGTTGCTGTCTTTGGAGAGTCAAAAGTTTGTCCCTGAGTCTTTGAAGGGAGTCAGGACCTTTTCTGAAGCTCCATGTTGAAATATCTTCCTTCTTTTCACAGCTCCCTACCTCGCATTCTGGAAGCAAAACTTACTACTGAGCCCCACTGTTGTTTCATGTTCATGTAACTGCAAAAGGAAGGGGACTCTAAAAGTTTTTGGTGGTGTTTGCTATGCTAAGCACCAGATGGATTCCTATCCAGATGTCCTAACAGCTGCTGAAAAGGCACGCACTAGAAACTTACTACTTCCCAGTTACACATGCAGTTCCTACAAGCGGAAGAGACATGGAAAGGCACTGGTAGAGCCAGCGGTAAAAGGAAGCACATGTTTTACTTCACTTCTTTCCCCACCTACTGTGGGAAGCTTGGGGCTTTTATTCATCTTTAGGTCACTATGGATTATACTTCTTTACTTCTTGTTTTCCAGTCCCAAGTTCTAAAGGTCATGTTTGAGATCAGACGTGTCAGGGAATGCTGCTTGTGGAACCACTACTGCATTTCAGTCTGACTTGTTTACGTGCACTTTTCAGCAAAACGTGTCAGTCATACTTTCACCCTCTGATTTCTCTAACATTTTGTGACTGGGAGATCCTAATGTCAGTAAATTAACTTAAAGGAAAAATTCCTTTAACTTCAGTTAGACCAGGATTTTACTCTTACCCCTTTCTCAGAATAAATTATTACAAGACTGTGCAGGTGTAAGCACCTACCACCAAAGGCCCACAGCTACCAAGCACTTGGCATGCATCCCAACATGCTGAGCAGTACCAGCAGTTTGCCTTTCTAGCGGGAAAGATTGCTCACAGAGTACAGTATTTGAGGTAGAATTAAAAGCTCTGGAAAAGGCTACTTCACTATGGTATGGGCTAAAGAAAGTTGATGCTGGGGGTGTCTTCTTTCTGAAAAGGAAAATATTTAAGGAATGTGGTATTAGCTGCTAACTAGATGCAAGCTGTATGTGAAATGGGCAGGAGAACAGGACTTGGTTACATTTTGCAGAGCGAGTGTGTTTTTGAAGTAGATTCTTGTAATCAAATACATTCAGATATATATATATATAGAGAGAGAGAGAGAGAGAGAGAAAGAGAGAGAGAGATGGACAGACAGACATATTTTTTTTTTTTTAATGAGGGGAGGATGGGAGACTGTGAGTTTTTTTTTTCTAGGATCCAGTCAGCATCAGAAGCCCCTAAGGAGTTACTCAAAGGCATAGAAGAAGCCTGAAGAAGCCCACAGCACACAGAAAGCTGTTGTACTGGTAGCAGAGAAAGTCTGCTCTCTTAGCACAATGGCTTTTTGCTTTCAGACTAATCGCTTATTTTTGGATGTAGTCTGAACAAAAAATATCAATTGCTTTTATTAACCAAATACTCAGCTACAACCATTAACTCGGTTTAAAACTCCATTTATTTTGTATTTTTGGTTTTGTCCCCTCAAAATAAATAATTTTTCCCCTCAAAATGAATAAGAACTAGCAGCTGTACTTCAAATGTATTCTATTCAATGTGTGCTGTAATTGCTTTTGTTCCTGATCGCATCAAGTTTTTTTTAAAAAAACAGCCATTCCAGTGAAAGTTCAGCCTTTTTAACAGTTGATGTATTTCCCTCTTGCTCCATTAGGAAGCTGATTCAGCTTCAGTTTCTGAATATCCTCGTAGTGTCAGTGCACACGTCTTCTGTCAAGTTCAATTAGGAATAGCTCAGATAGCAGTTGAGTATTTTTCCATTGCAAATCATAACTTCTTGACCTTTTCAAAACTTCTTCTGCAGATGTTCCTGTGATGGAGTGTCAAACTCCACTTGGGCACCATTCCCTCATTAATGTGAAAGAGTGTGACTGTCTTCTCTTACACAAGCAGCTTTGTTTTGTTTTCTCTGCTGTTATTTGAGTTTCATTCTGGAGTGTGCATATGCTCAGATTTCCCCTCTAGCAGCACAGCTGGCTATACCCAAGAGTGTGCAGTCTCGAGTTTACAGCTAGCACTGCTGGGTGGGGGCAGTGCACTGATGAGGAAAAGGGAAAGGAGGCACTAGCACAGCCTTCCCAATATGAACATCATGGATTTCTTCTGTTTAGATCTATGTATCTCAATAGCTTGGTCAGACTAATAAGAGAATGGTAATGTTGTGTTGTAGTTTAGTGTTTTAGTTTAGTAGTTTTATGCTGATTCCAGTGGATAATTACAGCTTATTTATGAACTGCCAAACCTGACCAATTTGCTCACTGAGAGCCCTTGGCAGAAGTAGCCATGTGTGTGCTATAGACCAGGTATATTAACTCCTGCTGTACAATGGAATTATTCTGAATCCTGTACTATTTTTTCTGATTAAAGGTGTTGATAAGTATTGATGCAAAAAGACAAATCTTCACTGTAGGTGAGCTGAGCCCAGGAGCAGCTCTGTGCAGGACGACATTAACAGCTGGCAAATGGCAATATGCTCCCTGAATTCTTACACCTTAGAAAATGACCCTGCATCTTGTTTGGCACAGTCTGCTTCCTGGTGTGCACTGCTCACACGTGCCTTCTGCTTCTGGGAAGGGAGACCCAAGCCCTGCTCAGATGGGAGGCTACTCAGGATCCCCAGGTGCCAACTTCTGGGGGCACCTCTTGTCCCCAGCCTAATGAGTCCACGTAGCTAGGATATGGAAGCAGACAAAGCCTTTTGAAGAAAGACTGAAGATAAAAATGATGATTTTGGGGAGCAACCAAATTGCTGTGTGGGGCCTCATCTTTGTGGAAACCTGTGGAAGTGCTTTTCTTACATACACAAGAATTGCTCTGTGATGTGTAGCTCTCTCAAATTTTGGAAACAAGACCAAAAAGACAAACCCCAAAGTCCTATTTCCATATTTTGGCAACAGCCCATTTACAAGGCATTTGACCATTTAGTCTCAGTTAAGACCTCTTTGAAGGCACTGTATAAGTTTGCATTGCCTAGATTTTCTCTGAGTCCCCAGTCTCAGCTGTTGATGGAAGATACGGTAAATAATGCTGGACACTTGAAAAACAGATTAAATGTATGAAAATGTCACACAGGTCAAGGGAGATTGTGTTTCATCTTATTTACTGATACAGGGCAGCATCACCACTGGAATTTGTCCATCCTATACTCTAACATGCTCATTTATTTGGCACTCCTTAATGGAAAACATGGAGCAATTATATGCAGACAATGCTGTAATGGAACATAATTGAAGACAGACACGGTTTGGGGTTTTGTTTTGTTTTTTTTTAAACAATGCATGCCAGATCCTGCATGCAACAATCCTTTTTTTTTTCTCCCGGCATAAATGCAGCCAATGCTTGAACCACATATGAAACCACAGTTCTGAGGCTCTAACTTCACAGCCAGCTAGAAATGACCAAAACAACATCTGCTACAGTTAGAATTTGAAAGTGCTTTTTTACTTCGTAGAGTTCCTTTCTCTGCTGAAGTCACCCTCAGCAGAGTTACTGTTTTGTAACTGTTTTATCCCAGTAAACAGAAAGCTCAATGGTTTTCTGAACTTCAGCAAAGGATTTGTGTGAATATCATGCACACAAAAATGGATGAAGTACATGTGTGCATAAATCTGTATGTATGTAGCATCTGAAGCATTTCTTGTTATGTCTTCCACAATGCTGGAACAGTTAAACTTCTTTTAAGTGAGTGTACACTTTGACATTGCCTTGCTTTCTATGGTTTTAAACATCAGTGTTTACCTCTGCGTAAGTGAAGCTGTCAACACAGCACTTCTGACATTAATGTGACATATACGCCTATTCTTGTTGCTCTTGTTATTAATAGTAATCATAATATTTGAGTTAGGTAGTACCTCAAGGCCCAGCCCTCTTCTCACTAAGTTTTTACAAAATAAAGTAAAAGGAGGGTCATTTCCTAGACGGAAGATCAGTTGAAAATCAGACATGGAGAGGGAGATCAGTGAGCTGGGGCAGGTCAGAAGAAGTGCTGAAGTAATGGCAATGATGCCACATGTGTCAGAGGAATCAGAAATAATCAAGTTTAATTGATTTGGATGGTCAAAGACATTTCAGTGCTCTTCCACATGCTGGAGCAGTAAATTATGGTTATGGGAGTGGAATGGAAAGCAAATAGCAGAGGACTGATGCTGAGACATAATAGATTTTCTTGTACTAAGTCATTCATTGTCATGTTGAAAAAGTTTTCACCTTGGAAACAGTTATTTTTTAAGTCAAAACTTTTTAAATGAAAAAGTTTTTTCCTTACTGACAAAATATGAGTATTTCCACAGCGAGGTCAGAAATCATGAAAAAGGTACAATATGAAAGGCTTTTCTGTTTGATCACTATGTCCTACTGCTACTGAGCCTTTTTTTTAGGGATATAAAGAGTAATTGTATGGCCATGTTTTAATTATTTGACCATTAGTGTTGTGAAACAAATCTCTCTGCTCTTCATCGTCACAAGGTTACAGGAATTGTGGGCTAGCAGGCATTAAGGAAGCTTTAAGTATTCTACTTGCACTGCTATATATTGCTGGAGTGGAAGGCAGGAAATCCAACCTCCTAAAATTACATATTAATAAACAGCATAATTTTGAGCTGGTGAATTCATGGGTTGTTTTTCTCCCTTCAAAATCTGACTTGCACACAACTGCTGAAGGAGAAAATGCAGCTTTGTTGTGCCTGACTGGCACAGATCCAACGTGCTAATGATACAGTTTTAAATTCTGCATGAGTCAAAGAGGCAAATAAGTGAAGATGGTCTGTGTTAGAAGCTTTTAGAAATAGTTGTATGTGGAAATGGACAACGGTTTGCAGATGACTTCAGGAGTGCTGCCTCCATCTGCCCGCCTTGCCGGCGTGATAATGGAGGCGATTAGTGAATTGACAACATGGCAAGTAACAGCTTCCCTGGTGGCATTGGCTTTGATTGATTTTATGCAGCAGTGAGAGGCTCCATGTTTCATTCCCAGAGACTCCACATCCCGGATCAGAGGTTATTGGGATGGGAGGGCAGAAGCAGTATGATGTCTTCATTACCCAGAGGAAAAAAGCCAATTATGCTGAACACCAGTTCTGTTCCCCCAACTGCCACTGGCATCAGCTCCTGAGACATGGGGCTGCCAAGTCACTTGGCCAATATCTGCTGTTCTGGCAACTAGAGCCATCAATAAAAATGAAAAGGAAAAAAAAATAGAGAAGAAGATTAAAGGAACTATAGGAGTGAAGAAGGAAGACAATTTTAGAGTCTGGTTCTCCAGCTAGTATCAAGTCCCTGTGAACAGCAAAGACTTCAACACTTTAACAAGATTATTTATGGACTGGACTCTTACAAGACAGCTTGGGAATACATCACTTTGCTATTAAGCAAGTATATATGTGGAGAGTTGTATTTGTGTGTAGCCAAATTACCTGGGAGTGCATGGGATTACCCAAACGCAGAGAATAGGAAATCCCTCTCCAGTTATCATGAGCTTATAGCTGCACACAGCAGAGTCTCTGTGGTGTTGAGGTGTACTTCTGTACTCATTAGGGGAGAGACAGCATTTCACTTCAGCTTTCCCTGCCAGCTCTTCCCACTGTGTAAAGCAATGGCTCTAGCCTACAGATGTCAGAAGCTTTTTTTTTTCTGTCATTATTCAGCCCTTCTCAAGGTTTTTGAGGACATATGTGATGGTTTAAGCCCAAAGGAAGTAGGTGTTTTCAGAGCCTGTTATATCCCCGTCCCTTCCTCCAAGAAACAGTGACCCTGAATCTGCCTGGTTGCCACTGAAATTTCTTCCCATAACAACCACTGAAAAGGGACCGTGCTGTCACTCCCTGAAAAGAAAGCTTTAACACCTCTGAAGGTATCTTTAGCAGCATAATAAGTTTAGTACACTTCAGGCCTGGGAGTTATTTACTGAATTTTTATGGGAAGCCAAATACATCGATAAGCATACTGGAAATACCTGCTGGGACAGTGGATTGTAGGAAAACTGAGAGTGCCAAGCTTCAGAATTATGAAAATATTTTGAACTGTGCAAATGATGAATGTGATGCCCTGTTATGCAGTTTGAGCTAAGGCATCCATTTATATGAGCTCACTTAATAAAGTATCATTTAATACAGTATGAAGAAAATAACCAAGTAATTATTTTCTTTTGTATAATGAAAGTGCTCTTTTTCCTTTTCACACTCGCGCTATGCTCATAAGAGCACATTTTGTGTTGTTGTTTAAAGTTTAAAAAAAATTAAAACAAAGGGGAAAAAAATTGAGGAAATTCAAGTGCTAACAGTATCTTTCTAAATTGTCTGTCATTTTAACTTGGAAGGAAAATACTTATTTTTCCAGTTCAAAATTTCCTCTTTATTAAAAAGAAATTGAAATTAGATACCTCCTCCTCCACTTCTTTCCTTTTTCCTTTACCTTTCTTTTGATGTAAGGGAAAATGGAGTGGAGAATAAGCAGCTTTCTCAGTTTTTAGCCCTCCCCTTTCAAAAAGTCAGTTGTAGCTGATTGCTCTTTCTCTCCATGCTGAAAAGTGAAAGTGTCTTCTTTCAGCACCCAGCCCTGATTGGGAAGAGGGCTGGTTCCTCTGGAAGAGTTTTCCTCTTGACTCGCAGCATGATCCAGCTGCTGTCTCCAGGGAGTCTCGTGCAGGGGAACTTGGGGGACAGACCGTGTGCCCCAGGAGATGTGTCAGGCTGAGCTCACCCTGAGCCACCTCCGCCAGGACTGGAGGCGGCCAAGAGCAGGGTTAGAGCCAGGCAGCTCCTCAGGGATATCTCAGACCAGTGCAAGATGTTTCCCATCTCCTCTGCAAGTGGGGTGATACTGTGTATTTAAAGATGTGAAGTGCCCAGCGTCGCAGCGAGAGCAGGAGCATCCAGACAAACCGGAGCTGGTTTTGTGGCTGGTGCTGTTTTCAAATTAGAAAAACAGTCAAGGGCTTTCGGATAAGATATGCATGTCAAAAGGCAATAAAGAAAACAACTGGTCTTAAAAGCTAATCGCCATGCACCGTTGAGATTGGGACCAAAAAATGTTAGCTAATATTTTAAATGTGAGTGAAGGGTCAACAGATGAACCGTATTGTAAACATACATGTCAGCAGCAGGGCAGGGTTGAAGATAAAATTGGAACCATGTGCTTTTCCATTTCTCACAAGGCACAGAGGTCACGACCCCCACGGCTTAAAAGTCCCTCAACAGGGAAAAATATAATAATGTCATATGTCACGCAGGGAGATGCTGTGCTTATTAATTTTGTAAGGTACATACAATTGCTAAGAATAATGTTTTGTGCTGTGAAGGAGAGAGTCTCTTTTAAGAACATCTGGTTTTTATCAAATAAAACTACTCTTGAATCAGGTCTTAACACAATACATGGAAATACAGTTAGAACTTACAATGAACTGTAACTAATCCCACAAACTGACGAATCAGCACAAATCACTTAATATGATATTTAGAGCAAATGAATGCAGTCATCTGATAAACCTTGGAACTGCCTCATTATTGCCATTTATTCAGTAATTAAAGAGCTGTACTCAAGTTAGCATCCACCCCATTTCCACCCTAATACCTGAGGAAGCTACAAGCTTTTTCTTTCATTTTTCTTTCCCCATTAATAAATTCTACCCATTTCCTTCCATGGTGCAGTTAGGTGATCACTGTGCTGGGTTTTAAGTTAGAAAGGGAAGCATTGACCATTGCACCCAACACAACTCCCCTCACAAAAGACAAGGATGGCAAGGTGGTGCTCTGAAGACAGAAGGCACTGTTGTGTTTGTGGCAGCTCCATGGATGGTTTATTGATGGCAATGACAGAGTGCTGTCACAAAGAGAGGAACCCTCACAGTGCCTGCCCAGAGCTTCAGCAACTTCTTATCCCAAGGAACATAAATGTGTGCTGCAGAAGTTATTCAAGAGTGATACTTTCCTGGAATACAGATGTTCATGGATCTTGCCTCTTTAAAAAAATTTTTTATATATGGTGGTTTTTAGCATTTATTGTGCATCTGCTCTTGTTAAACATTTACTCCACTAGAGGAGTAAATATGGGATTGAGAGAAAAAAAGTTCCAAGTTTTGAACTTTGCATTGGGTGATTTTCATATCTTGGTAGGAAAACCTCTCTGTTGCTTTGTCCTAACACTAAAATGAACATACCTGTTTCAAAGCATATCTCTGAATATAACTAGTTGCACCTTCTCTGTTTCTTTGAAGATTCAGAAAGGATATTTGTGTATTAGTCAGGCCCTTACTGGCTTTTCCATTCCTCAGGGTACTGCAGTTCTAGCCTCATTTCTTCTCTTCCCAAACCAGACTTCTCTCTCCCTCTTCTACTTCCTATCACTGTTCCACTTGTATTTCTTGCCTGCCAGATAGCTGTCTGTTTTATCTCCCTTTATACGCGTTTCAAAACTGAGGCTCTGAAACGTCTGGGATGAAAATTGCCCTCCAAGAGGCCAAAGTGAGGAAGGAACTGAATGTTCTACTTAATTCAGATGAATCCATGCTAAACCTGTTTTCAACTGTTTCTCAGATGCAATTACCAAATGCTACCAAAGCCAAAAAAACTTGTCTGTTGACTTTTTTCCCAATTCCTATGCTCATAAGCATGCAGAGCTTTTATAGTAAATTGTATTCAAGAGCATCAGGTTAGAAAGAGCCACCTTCTGCCTTTGGGACTGATCTCCCATGAGCTGCAACCATGAGACAGATTCCCAGTTCAGGACTGCATGGATCTTTCATTCCCGCAATCACAGCACACAAAACACCTTCAAAAATACATGTTTATAGTGGAAAGTCAAAAGTCATGCTATAATGTGCCAAAGGAGTATAACAGGAGAGATCAAGGGTATTGCAAAAGGAAATTGTGTGAAATACAGCTCCCAGATGGAAAAAAAAAAAAGCTGACTAATAACTGTTGCTTCTGAGGAAATAGGGAAACCCAGTAAAGTACCTGCCAGTATGACCTGAAGGAAGAATGTGTGCTGTTCCATTGAGTGCCAGTGGGATGTGCCAACTCGATGCTGAAGAGAATGTAATGCCTTGAAGATGAGTGTGTCTGCATCTTATTGCAGTATCCAGTTGTTCAGCGGAGGGAGGAAAATACCAGAAACAAGGACAGCAGGGTGATTAATTCTTCACAATGCATGAAATCCTGAAGTTAATTTGGTAAACCTGCACTACAAACAGAGGCACAGTCCCCTTGACTTCCTTGTATGTACCCATGTGCTGGATACCTACAGATCTGCATCAGATCACACTTTCTGGGATTTTCTCTCTATAAATTAATCATTCCCTTCCCTAATCCCCTCAAAATCCATCTGAAAGCCATTTAGGCAACTTGTCACCATGAGCCTCATGTGTAAGCAGCTTACAGAATTTCACTCTTCAGACAGCTAAAAACCTTTTTCTAACTTTTAACTACATTTATTCATGACCAGTTTATTGCAATTGGATCTTATGCTCTATGGTCACAGTTACACAGGGCTATGATATCTCTTCTTTGCCTTTCCTTTATGAGGCTGAACAGGGCAACTTCTATTTTCCTATCACAGGATGCATTCTCTCTCCGTTAATAAATTCTGTGATCCTCCTTTGAAACTTGATTTCCATGCTGTGGTTTTCCTTCAGATATACAGAAAAAGGGTATCTGGGAAACTTGAGACTATGAACACTCAATAAGTTGTCTGTGTGCATGTGTTAAAACATATAAATACTGCACTCTCACATGTATCCCTACACAAATATTTGGAAAAAAAAGTATCAAGGTTCAGGTTCTTGCCAGACTCTTCTGCTTGTGCTCAAATGACCTCTTGGAGTCCTCAGTTTAAGTACCAAGGTGGAAGAAGATGCAGCACAAAGACAATCAGAGCAGATCTAAATACAATAAAAAATAGCCACCTCCTCTTTTCTTCTGAGAATTGTACAACCTGACCAAGTTATGTTTTTAGAAAGTTGGTGTGTGCCCCTACACGTATGGCTTCCGGCATAAAGAAACCCTAGAACCAGGCATGTTGATATCATGTCACTTTTCATACTCCAGTCATCTTAAGGGATTTCATAAATCATAAGGATCTTATTCATATTTAAAACATTGTCAAAAGCACTTAACTGTGTTATGCCATTCTAATTTTAATTTTCATTATTTAAGCCTCTTATAAATGCATACAGCTTAAATGCTCGTATAGCTGTCAGTACCACCCCCCCCCCCAATTTCATTACCTGCAAATTCGTGACAGAAAGCTGTGCACACTGTGTTGTGGAAGACTTAAAAGGGTATTTTGAATTACTTCTCCTGGGTCACCTTGTTAAGGCAGTCAGCACTTACTTGAGGTACCAGTCTTGTATTTTAGTAAATATCACTGTATTCTCTTCTATACTTAGAGGCTATCCAAATTCTGGGCCGGATTCTGCAGTCACATCTGCACAAGCCTAGATGTGTACAACTGCAGAGCATCTTTGACTCGAGCAGTGCCTTGAGCAAACAGCAGTTCTGTAATCTTGATTAAATTTAATAGCCAAAAGAAGAGGCTAACCACAAATCAGTGATGGTGAAACATAAGCCTTGCCCACCTCACGGAAATAAGAGGGTTCTGTGTTCTCATACCCTACCCCAATCATACTTAGATCTGTTTGAAAGCCAAACCAAATTGTAAATGAATCCAAAACCAAACCGCAAATTGGCTTCTGGCACTTTAAATGCTTTTATTTAGGTGCCACCCAGCTGTGGAGGCTCCACAAAACCAAACTGGTGTTATTATCATCCTCTATTCTACTTCTGTGACTGCCTCTGGCACCATCTAGGGCAATTTAAAGCATAATTAACCAAGTGAAAAGCAATGAAATTTTGACTGAAAATGGTGTATTACTGTGATCCCGTAACTTTTCTTTCCTGAATACTGAGTCAAAATTTTTCGGTAGAAAGCCATTTTTTCCTCTCGTAACTTTCCTTGGGCTTTTCCTTAGACTTCAGTCCTCACAAATTGTTCGCATTCAACCCCATTCACAAAAGCTTTGATAATGAATTTTGGGGAGAATAAGAATAGATATTTTGATTATATAAAAATTAGTCTGTCTTCATGTTTTTTTGGAAAGCTGTCACAAAAATGGCTGTCCTTTGAAAGTCCACATTTGTGTCTCACTGCTGCATGTAATCTGCTCCAGCTAAAGAGCTACCAAAAGCCAGATTCTTGGAGATATTAGAAAGTTGTGTTGGTGAGTGTTCCTGTAACAGGGAAGAAAAAGGGTGAGCACTGTAAGCTTCTTCAGTTTCAGCTGAGATGTAAAGGTTTGGATTATTGGTTTTGAGAGCTGTGATGTTTTAACCTTGGCATTGACCCCCTGTTGTTGCCTCTGCTTGAGGTCCAGGTCTGTAGGAACCACTGCCTTAGCCAAGGCAAGTTATTATTGCTAGCAGCTCGTCCTTGTTCCCATCCAGGTTAGGACATGCTTATCTTCCCAAATGGAAAAGCACAGCCTCCAAAGGTTGTTGACTCAGTCTGGTGGCATGGTGGGTGAAATGGAGACAGCAGTGATAAGTTTGATACTTGTTTCATAACAAAGTCAGTGGCAGAATCTCATCCACTGCAGCAGGGCAGTGGGCTCAAGCCAGAGGGAAGGTGACTCATCTTGGCTCTTGGGGTGATGATCTGGATCATCTTGATCATCTTGACTCCTCTAAGTGTTGATCTCGGATCTTACCAGTCTAGACTCACTGTTTTTTGGGGGAGGGGGGCAGGAGAAAAGTAATATCTAGAGCATGATGCATCTCATCCTAAAACAGACATCTAAAATAAACAATGTAGATTATAATGAAGTTGCCCGTTTCTCTCCTCTGACTATAAAAAGCATCGGTATGGCTGGCTCCAAAACACACATCTGAGTTGACACTGACAGAAACATCATTTGCTGGGGAGGATTAAAATGACATGGAAAAAAAAATCCCTGGTATTTGGGTGGAAATCCACCTTACCGGTGTTGTTACCTTATGGGCAACAATTCAGTACATATAGCAATATCCTAAAATACTCCTCTGTGAGGCCCGGGAGTGACTCAGAGATCAGAAGTGGTTTTTTGTGGTTCCTAACCCCTCCATTTGAAATCTCCTCTGTGCTGGTAAAGTAGGAGGGATGGGAAGGAGAAAGGCATTGAATTGGTCTTACTGCTTCCTCCTCTAACTTTTTGCTTTCATTTAACTCTTATCTTAGTGTTGTGTTTGCCCATTTCCAAATGTTTGGAATTTAACATTGCAACTTCCAATGAAGAGTGCCATTCCCTCAGTCACTTCTGACTAAAATAATGAAAACACTTTAATTAATTTAATTGATAATTATAATGCACAGGGTAGCTGAAAAGTTTTGGTAGAATATCTGTTTAGATATTCACTTTCAACAGTTTTTAAGCAATTGCTTTTACATATCATTGTTTTACAGTGACAGACTTTTGTACAAAGTGAAAATAGCGCATTTTACATTTCCAGTACAGTTTTGCTCTTTCCAAAAGACTGTAATTTTTTTTTTCTGTGTGAGATGAAAAGTTGATAGTGGTTTACCATCCCCAAGGCTTTAGAAGACATCAGGATATTTCACTGATGTGATGCCTGTGGATGCAGAGGCACCTTATTATTCTCTAGCTGTTATTGTCAGTTTCTGAGACTTTCTGGTTCACAAGAAGTGTTTGCCATAGCACCACATCAGCAGTTTACTTTCTGATGTCTCTTTATGTGAAGCCTCTCAAAAAAAAATTATTTCTGAGATCTCTTATGGCACAAGAAAGGAAGATGTCTGTCATTCTGTCTGCTCAGCACAGCCTGATTTGGGGGCATACTGCCAGGTCCAGCATGCTTAAGGCCTGTGCACAGCATTTGGGCTGCTAAAATACACTCTGAATTTAGAGGGAGAATATCTGCAAAAGTAGTCTGACATAAAAGTATTTTTGAAAGGAAATAAATGAATTATTTAGATTTTACCATGCTTAGGGAAGTATAGTTTGCAACAGAATTTTTGCTTTTGAGATGCTCACGGCTGCTGTGTTGCTACTGCTCAACATGCAGGCTTCTTTTTTTAGTAAGCACAGGGGTTATTTTCTGGGTTTCATTTTCAAACCGTAATGAAACTGAAAAAGCAACAAGGGCTGGATATAAGTGCAAATTATGAAGGCCATAAAATACTTCCAGCAGACAGAACTCTGTGTGGCAGAGCTGACAGTTCACATCACTTGGTAAAAACTTAGCACTACTACTACAAAACAAACACTGGGATTAATCTCAAGAGAAGACTGCAGGTTGAAAACCTTGAATGAGCAACTATAAAAGGATTTTCAGAACTGCTTCAGTCTGTTGATGTATCTCACCATAAAATCTTTCCATATTCATATTTGTTTTTTGGCTGAAGAAGTTAAACAGTGGTCTGGCTGCTAGTACAAAGTGTTCTGTCTCCCTTCCCCTCCTGCCTTCCTGTATTGCCATGACTCCAAAGTGAGGGGAGGAGTCCGGAGGCTGAGCAGAATCAAATGCAGGTGGGGATTGAGTGCTAACCAGCCAAGACAAACAGCGCTCCTGCTGTCTTCTATCTTTTTTTTTTTTTCCCTTTTTTTCCCTTTTCTTTTTTTTCTTTTTTTTTTTCCCCTTCCCCTGAGCTGTCCTACATTTGAAACTCTCAGGCTGTTTGTGGCTGCTGGTGCGTGCAGTGATACCTATTGTTGTAGTGCTGTATCTCCCTCTTGCAGGCAAACACAAACTCTTGTTTCTTTTACATTCTCTCCTCCCCCTTCAAAAACCTCTTTTCCCTAATGGTTCAGTTTTGGAAAAAAAAAAATAAACGCAGAGAATAATAGATCTGTGCAAAAAAGGCTGGTAACAAAGCCAGGAGAAACCTGGCCAGCTTTCAGCTTTGTTACAGACTCAAGGCTCAGTCCAGGTGTGTGGAAAATTTTGCGACTGTTCTCCAGGCTGCTCAGCAAAACTGGGCCCTCTTGCACTCAGACTGGAGCTGATTTCTGGATTCACATGGCAACATGAGGAAAGTCCAGGTCCCATGTGATTTGTGGTCAAAATCTCAAACAAGGGACGCCCAGCCCTCAGCCCACAAACCCGACCAGAGCAGATTTACACAAAGGCTGTGTCCCTTGGAGCTGAATTGGACAGATAACAAAATTTCCCTGCAAGCATCAATTTTTAATTACAACAATCTGATTATTGTTTTTTTTGGTCAGAAAATTATACTGAAATTTTGCACCTGAAATACCATTAATGTCTTACATCATCCATAGACATATGGTGAAAACATTAAACTGTAGCAGAAGAAACTAAAACTAATCTCATCTTCTGGTGGCTAATTTGTTCCTTTAGGCAGCATTTTGCCACATGATCCTTCTCTTGGGCCCAGCTCAGCCCCTGCAAAGTCCGTCTTTCTGGTTACTGAGTTAACCACACATTGCAGAAAGTAGTTTAACTGGGTCCCAACAGCAGTGGACACAGGAGCACAGCTCCCAGCACTGTATGTGCGTGCATGTATCAAATTCAACCCTGCAGTCACTTTTTATACATTCTATTGTAAATATCAGGTAGTCTGCCAGGTATTCTCTAAGCCATTCTCTCTGCTCTTGGAGAGACCTGCCATGCTTTGTTACAGAGGATGGTTTCCCTCCATCTCTTCGTTACCTCCCTAAATTTAAAGTGCGTGCCATAAATTCTGAAAATATGAAATCCGCCCTGGCACTTTCCTTGTTTCAGTGGCACAGGATGGAAGTAGAGTCGTTTGGGCATGGTCTGTGAGTGGTGCCTCCCATCTGACATCCTGCCCACCCATCCTCTCCCTGCTCCCCATCAGAGGAGCTCGGCACAGCTCCCTGCCAGCTCACCATGGTATCTCGGCCACTCCCCAAACAAGATTAAGTGAAGCTGAGAATCACCTTAGAGAAACAGAAGGCATTATCAGGTTGTGTTTTTTTAACTCTGATCCTCAGAAAGCCTCACAGGCTTCCTTGTCATCAGCTAGATAAAAAAAAAAGCCTTTTGCCATCATAATGTACTTGTTGAGAGGTGATAGTGGATTTAACTTCTGTGGGTGCAGAGGAAAGCTTTTGCCAGCACTGAATCAACACCCATCTTCCATGCCAGCAAGAAAACGCTCCTGCACAGCCAGCACCCACAATCTGCTCAGCATTTCTTGCTAAGACTCAGAAGCCAGCTGCCTTTTGGGCTGCAGGCAATTAAGGAATATGGTTGTTCCTCCCCTTTTTCTCCTGGCTGCGTAGCAATTTATAGATTAAAATCTATATCTTAAAAGTTTTGCTCCATGAAAAGCTGTTCACCGCATAACCAGTCATTTTCTGCATTACTAGAGGTACTCAGAGGCTTTAAAAGTACAACCAAGGTGGAGCACAGGGTGCATGCCCAGCCTGGAAGTGCACTACATGTGTGGCAGTGTCCTTACATGAAGAGAAGGGTCTTGCTGCCTTCTAGCAGGTGCCAAGAACAGTCCTTTTTAAAAGAATTCAGGCATGTCTAGTGATAGCCTGACAAGCAGCAAGGATTGCAACACTAACTGGCAAAACGTAAAATAAATAAAATACTGTTAACTGAGAGCCAGAGATCTTTTGTAAACTCTTGCTGTTGCTTTTGTCAGGCTGAGTGGAACGTTAGGATGGGCAGCCCAGTGTATAGTGACACGGAGACGTAAACTTCCCAGCAAGATGTACCACCAGTACCCATAACTGGGGCATTCTTTTCTTGTCATATCCTGGGTTAATACAGTTTTAAATCTTGTTTAAGTTTTTCTGCTTGCTCAGTTTAGGAGAATTTAACTTGTCAGGCTTTATTATAGTGAAAATCCTCTTTCCTGCTTCACAATTTACTGCAGTGGGATTGCGAAAGCCCAAGGGAGAAAGTCAATTAAACGAGCGATGAAAACACTCCTAAAGATATTAAGAATTTGGATTTTGTTTGCTTTCTGCTTTTAACAAAAACCTACTGTCAATTTGAGTGCTAAATTACTTGATATTGTTTGGTTTTTAAAAATTAATGGTTCTAGTGCTCTGTAGGTTTTGCTGGTTGCCTTGGTGCTTTAGCTCAGAGCAGGAATGCACTTTTGAAACAATCATTTGACGATCCCCATTTATTAGGGTTTTGTTTTTGTTGAGAACAGTCTTGGAACATGGGAGGGTTATGAATGAAATAAAACTGTACATACAGGAGTACACTTAGCACACTCCTGCCCCTAA
The DNA here is from genome assembly GCA_013400315.1 of Bombycilla garrulus. Taxonomy (NCBI): domain Eukaryota; kingdom Metazoa; phylum Chordata; class Aves; order Passeriformes; family Bombycillidae; genus Bombycilla; species Bombycilla garrulus. The sequence continues at coordinate 449,848 of VXBU01003114.1, read as the reverse complement.
GTGGCATTCCCTGCCTGGGTCTGGAGTTGAGCTGGTGTAGAGCAAACCCGCCTCCAGAGGGATGTGGGGATGATGGTGGCTCTGCCTCACTGCAGAGATCTTCTTCACCTGCACTGCCTCACTTGCTGGGGCAGAGACAACCCCTGGTTCTCAAATTCGGGAAACTCACTCTGAAGGGTAAGAGAGAGAGGATGAGCATATTTGTGTCTTGTCTTGTCAGGTCATTGAGCACACCGGGCATCTAAACCTGTTCCACGTCTGGGTAGGATCAGTGCAGGCCTTGGTGCCGTCATTTCTCAGGTCCCTGTTTACCCTGAGACATGAGAGAGGATGGATTGATCAGAAAGGAAATCCATCCAGCTGACAGCCCTGCCTGCAGCAGGAGCAGCATGGAACAGAGCAAGCCTACAGTGAAAGGTTTGAACTACACTTGAATTCATTAGAATATATGTAATTTTTCCTGAGGTTCTGAAAAAGCAGTTGTTAAATAACCTCAGCTAAAATTTTGAAGTGACAAAATAATTTTTGTCAGCCTGAGTAGAGCACATGTATCATGGAATACAATGGACATCCTTGCAGTTTGAAATTTGTGGCTTCACGTCAGATTACAGCTCAGTTATTCCACATGACAAATAATGCCTTAATTGTAAAACAGTTCCTTTAACCTTTAAAAGATGGTGGCTCTTTGCACATGCTTCTGCATCTGCTGAGTATTTTTATGAATGCATGATACAGAAAGGGTTAAAGTGCATTTGGCCTCTCCAGTGAACCTGGTATCCAGCAAAACACAAGAAGGCAAAGAGTGCCTCAGCCTTTGGCCAGATGAGCTTATACAGTATTTGGAGTCTGCTTGAAGCAGGTATTTTCTCTAGTGCTCAGTGTCAAGTGTATTTTAATGTAACTTTCTATCCAAAACATTTCTGATGTGAAAAAAAAAAAAAAAAAAAAAAAGAAGAATAATTCTGCATTTTGCTGCTGCCCTGAGATTGATTATGTCCTCGATGAGCACAGCAGCAATGACACCCATCTTGCAGTGCTGGTGAACTCCTCCTGGTCTCTTTGTAGGAAACATGCTCAGAGTAGTTATAAAGCAGCAGTGAGTTGCACTGAAGTTGTTGGAGGCTCAGCAAGTGATTTAATGGTCACAGCTGTTTGTTTGCAGACAGAATTTGGACAAGTGGAAATATACTGACCTGTGATGTGAGACCTACTCCGAGCTCTGCAAGTTCTTCCTGTGTGACCTTGGGCAAATCACTTCTTTGCTTTTTCTCCCTCCTTTATCTGTCTTGTCTATTTAGTCTCTCAGGAAGCTTCCAAGAGCAGAGACTGTATCTTACTCTCTGTTTGTACAGTGCCTAACATAACAGCGCCCCAGGCTTCCTGAGGTCCCAAAGATGCTGTTGCAATGCAAGTTGTAAATGCTAAAGAGGTGTAAGGATCTGGCCCCGTGCACCATCATCACCATCTGTTTTCCTATGACAAATTAGTAGTAGGAAAGCACACAGCTGAGTGATTAGAGCTGTGACCATTCCCAGGTCCTGCTCCTGGCTTTGGCACCACCGTGCTCTGTAACAAGAGCTGTTTAAAATTTTCCAGCAACATACTCTTGATTTTTCTTCCTTAGAGAATGTCAAATTAGTCAAAACTGAAAATAAGGGGAGGAAAAAAAACCCAAGAGCATGCCAGTTTTGACAAAGCTTTACTGGGAAGATGATTTGGGGGCCCAGATTGGAATTCCTGGAAAAAACAGAAAGCAAGTGATGTCCTTTTCTCACCTCTTCTAGAAGAGCCAGTATTGTACTCATGCACTAGAGGAGGCTGTGGTTGAAATCTCTGCTCCGGCAAAAGTTTTGCATAAGGACAAAGTTGTGCTACTGGGTAATGTCATGATCACCGGGGCTATCACCCGGGGCGCCAAAAGGTTGGTTCTTTTTTGGGCCTGCACAGAACACAGATGGGGGGCCTGGCTTCCCCACTTCTTGATAATTTCCTCACCAGTAGACTCTGCTGTCACAGGGAGAAAGGGGTTGAGATTCTCTCTGTGGCTTTGCATTCACAGATTTGTAAGGTTTTGAGGTTGCTCTCAGCAGAGAGGAAAACAAAAGAAATATTGTATGTCCTGAAGCAGACAGGAAAGCCATTTGCTGCCCAGCTCCTTCTAAAAGTGGCGTAATTTCTTACTGTCTTTGTGTGTCCTCTAATAAGTGGGTACACTGTTGCTTTTAAATAACTCCTGTAACATCTTTTGTGATATTCAACCAGTTATCACTTCTCCTTTGGGGCTGGTACTTCCTCTGATCTGACTGGAAGTGTGGAAAGGCAGCTGTATGAAGGTGCTTTGTGCTCTGGACCTGGGGGCATCACAGGCAGCCGTCAGGCAGCTTCCTCCAACCTCAGCTGCAGCAGCAGCTATGGAGCTGTTTGCTCCATGGGAAATAACTAAATTTTGGTTGTGCTTCCTCCACACAGCATTTCCCTGTAGTGATATAAACAGCTATGCCAACTTTCTGCACCTCCCAGGACATTCCTGGAGAAAGGGAATCCTTCAGCTGGACTGGGAATGCCAGCAGCAAGCAAGTATACACCGCTGCTCCAGAATTTAATTCTGTCAGGATGGAATATACTGAAATCTTATGAATTTGATTATTTCTTTACCATGGAAATTTTAAAACATACCCTGCTATAAGTCAAATTGTTCTTGGCTTCTCTTTAGTAATTCCCCATTATTTGTTGTAAATTATGTCATCCAAAGGACTGAAACAAATTGATCGTGGGAAGTCCACTTTTAGTCATAAAACTACTGTGTTTGAGCTTTTGTCTGACATACCGGGTGGGGCAATGACTGGTGATGGTGATTGTTGTGTTAATCAAACCACTGAATTACTAAATTATTTCTGTGCTTTTATTCCACTTTTCTTGGAAGAGGTTTCTTTGACAAACAGGTGTTTCTTTTCAAGATCATAATCAGTGCGGAAACATAGGGTGGCTCGGAGCTGTCACATTTCCACCAAAAGTATTTCATTACGAATATGTTTATGTCTATGTCCACTTAATGAGATTTCTATAGATCATGAGACCCACTTAGAATGTCCTTAACCCCATAATGATAGGAAATGGTGCTCTTGACTGCCAGACTGATTTCCCTCATGAGGGCCATAATGTTAAAATTTCCTTTCCAAAACCAAGAGCCATATGTTGCCACATGGAACTGCCGTCGGTTGCTTGAATGAGTCAGTGCCCTGAATTTTATGACAACTGGAATGGCTACTATGGTAGAAATGAAACTTTTCAACTTCAGGGGTTGCAGTCACAAAGGAAGTTAGTGTCTGCACTTAGGTGGAGCGTGCCGGTGCAGAACTGAGCTCATTTCCTAGCTCAGATCTGGCATTTCTTCAGAAGCTGAAGGAAGAGGATTTTGCATCTGTTCCTTCTTGCCTAGAGGAAAGCATGCTCATTAACTGTATTTCTTCACTGAAAGAGTTGTCAAGGGTTGGAACATGCTGCCAAGGGAAGTGGTGGAGTCATCATCCCTGCAAATGTTCAAGAAATGACTGGATGTGAGTGCCATAGTTTAATTGATACAATGGTGTTAGATCAAAAATTAGATTTAATGATCTTGAGGGCCTTGGTCAAAATTTAGATTCAATGATCTTGAGGGCCTTTTCCAACCTTTATGATTCTCTGAAAGGAGTAAAAAACCTTGAGCTGCAGTGATGACCAAGTCACTTTGTTCACTGAATCCTGTAAGATGCAGTTTAATAAAATCTGTCACTACTGCCAATATTTTCACAGAAAGAAAAAATGTATTCATGGGAGAGATATATCTCCCTTTATTTGCATTAATATCAAACTGAGATATTTCAGGATGAGGCAAAGATGGGGGAGTTGTTTGTTTTGGGGCTTGATTTTTTGATTTTTATCTCTCCAGGCTCAGGCAATTTTGTGAGCTGCAGCTGTAACTCCAGGAAGAAACAGGTGAAATGAAAAGTAAATTGAAGTAAATTGTCAAGTAATGTAATGATAACAGAGCATTGTTTGCCAGCCCCAAAGCAGGAGTCTTGAAAGACAGATAAACAGGAATGAAGTCCTCCAAAATAGGTTACAGCACCTGTCTATTGTGGTGTAATTGACTGTTGTTATATATTCATAGGAGGTGTAGGAAAGCAGTTAGTATGTTTTCGCCATTAAAAGAACTAATGATGCAGATCCCCCTTTCCCAGTAATTAATTGCAACTCTTTTTGCTCTGGAATGTTTACAAGGCTTAACTGATATCCCAAGAAAGGAGAAGCTTTGCACAAAAAGTGACTGAAGAAAAGTCAGTTTTATCCAAGGGTTTGCTTTGCCTTTTGGTTTGTGACGTGTAATGGGGCAGATTTGGTAATGGTTTGTTGCATAAAGATGGTGCGGTACTGACAGAACCTATTTGACTTGAGAAACTCAATTCACTTGTATTGACTGACTGATTGTCAAATCCAGCTTTTCACAGGTTCAAAAAAAGAAAAACTCACACACACAAAAAAACAAAAAAAACCAAAAAACACCCAAAGCTTCAGGATTTTGTTTAATCCCTGTAAATACATAACCTTTAGACTTTTCCACCATGACTGGTTACTGACTTTCAGAGCCCACTGTTAATATTGTATTTCTTTATGTATTTCAGGCCACTGGAGGTTTTTTCCTCTTCCCCTCTTGCACTCCCAGTCTCTCAGTCTAACTTTCAAAGTGTCTACAATATCAAAAGTAAATATATTGTTGTTTTTGCATGTCATAGCTCTAACTCTAAGGGCCATGAACTCAGTAATGTGTTTCCCTTCTAACATAAAAGGATGGAAAAGGTAAGAACTTGTATGATCTCTGAGGTGAGCTTTGTGGAGCCATGCCAGTGCTCTGCTAAACAGAGGCCTGTAATGCAAAAATGTATTCCTGCAGGTAATTTTGTGATTGGGGGAAGACCAGAGATTGATGGATTATAGGTCTGACTCAAAATTCATTGAAGTCAAAGGAGAGATCTTCAATGATTTTAATAAATGCTCTTTCTTTAGGTATGGATTGATGACAAGCTAAACTTGGGCTTGAAGTCTCTCAGAATTTGGGAATCAGTTGAGATATGATGTAGTTAAGCACCATGAGTAACATATGACTGTAGAGCCCTAAATTAAAGAAATCTCTGTGTTGTTCAGCTCTAAAGCTTCCTTTAGAGCCTCTGGTGTAAAGACCTGTGATGTTTTACAGTGTTCAGTCCTAATTTTACAATAGGAATTTGAAGGATGCATCACAATCAATTTATTTCAGATGATAAAGGGATAGAAGCTCAAACTGTCAGTAGGTTGGATTTTTTGGGTAGATAATTATGTGACTTTGTCTGTCACTTGTCTGAATGGCTAAGTATTGTAAATAGGGCACATAAAACAGCCTGTCCAAACTATGATGCTTTACCCTTGTAAGTAGTTACACAGATTTTCAGATCTTCACTTCCTGTTCCAGGGCTGATTTTCCATGTGAACTGTAGTAGCCAGTGTGGCTGGAAACACAGTCTTGTAAAATGAACAGAGGTTACTTCAAGGTAATCTCAATTTTAAAACAAGTTCCACCACGCAAGAAGTTGCATAGCTTGTGCTGTAAGTCATAGTATCAATCTTTTTTATTTAAGTTTGGGGTTACTGAGGGTACAGCTTTACACTCTCGAATGCTGTGTAATTCAGAACTAGGTTATTCTCCAATTCCGTCTTGGCAGATCATTCACTCTTGTTTATAAAACTTTGCCAGCAATCTAGACATTTCATATAGCACTGCCCCAAAGGTGCTGAATTCCGTCAGATTCAGAACAAATTTCTAATGTACTGAATAGAATCCTCCACATTTTTGTCTGATGGATGAATCTTTCAGTGTCCTCAAAAGTGTGGCAACAAAATAATTTCCTAAAAGCATGCACTGTACAACATTCAGAACTGTAGATTTGTGAATATATTTTTAACATGTGTAATACTTATTAATTTATGTAAAATTAAGACATGCAACATCTCTGGGTGTTTTTGTTAAGAATTTGAGAAGTGGGACGGGAGGTGTTTCTTCAGTTTGAAAAGTAAGGCTTTATGGGACAAGTTTCCATAATTTATTTGCAAGTTTGTAAATGTTTGGATGGATTAAATTTGTTCTACACTTCAAAAACATCAGGGTTGGTGTTTCTTCATAGCTGTTTCATCTGTGGAGCTTTCTCAGTTAATTTGGTTTGACTATTGGTGTTTTCTAAGTATGAAAAAGGATACTATTTTTTGATTTTTTAAAGTAAAATAGATATTTCTTTAAACATTAACAAAAAAACAGTGGGCAGAAACATTTGTTAAAATGTGCCTTTAAAGGCCAATACTAATTCACTGTAATGTATTAAATCCAATCTTTTTTATGGAATATATTGTCCTGAGACACAAGTATAGGTGATTTTAAAGACTGTACTTAACCTGTCACAAAGTACAAGCCATGAAGAAGATGATGAAGTCTTCTTCAGAGATTCAAATCTTTTACAACTGACCTTTCAGGTTAGTAGAGAGTACCTGTGCCATTTCCTGTTAAAATCCAATTCATTATGAAGAATCCATGGGTGATTCTTTCATGCTTTCATCTCCCTTACTAATAGCCATCACAAACTGGGTAAACTATTGATGAAAATTTTATTTTTCTTTCTATGTCTTACTGTCAGTGCTAACAGCAATCAGTTTCACTGTAAGGAGGAAAAAAAAAAATAGAGGAAAAGTAAATACAGCTGTAATTGTAAACATTTGTAACATGAGTTATAGACATGGGATGCCAGAATTTGTACTCTTTAAAGAGTATGTTTTTATAGTACAGAACTTAATACTGCAAAACTGAGTAACGGTAATAGAAGCTGATATGACTTCTCTTCCACAATGTTAAAAGCATACTCAGCCTGTCCACTTCCAAGCAAGACGGAGTAACTTCTTAAAAAGTTTGATACCTTTTCGGAAATGTTCTTATTTTGCTGAATTGTGAGAACACAGGTTATTTCTGTTACACCATTTACTCAGTGAAAATAATGTTTTGGAAATAGCATTTTGTTTTCACTTGGGTAAAACCATATTAATTAATGTTCTTTATTAATAGCAAGACTTGTCTAGCTGTTGCAATCAAAATCTCCATTATTGCAACATTATTTTATCTGATGATAAATGCAATAATTTCACCCTGTCCTATTTCACTGAGGTATCTGTTGCTGTTTCCAAGTTCCCAAGCTGTTTCCCAAATGCTCAGCTTTGAGGTTTCATTATTCTCTGCATCCTTCTAACACTTTTGCCATCATACTGAGTGTATGGCCCTTAGATAATTTTAAAGATCTTTTATGATCCTTCGTGTCTGTCACCTTGTTGGCAAGCCCATTTCTACTTCATCCAACACACTATTTTTTTTATATATATATACATATGCATGTGTATCTGCTCAGAGTAGGACTCCATATATATCTTAAAAGGTTTTCTGCTTTTTCAGATCCATCTGTAAAATTCATGCCAGGATAAAGGCATGAAAATGCTGCCTCTTTTGTCCTTTTTGTCCCCTATTTGTTGTCACTCTATACTGCTTGGAGTAAAAGACACCTGAAGCAGGGTTTCTCTTTTCCCTTGTTCTCTTTCCCTTTTTAGTATGGAGTGTAGCACACATAAAATCCCGATCAGATTAATCTTTCCTGAAACTGTGATAATGAATACATAATACAAGTGGTTATAATGGTTGTTGATGCTCATGCATGTGGTGTAAGTGTGTAAAGGACTCCTCCAGTGTACATTCACACTGTGTTTCCATACAGCACTTTTTCTGTGCCTTCTTCAGCTTCTCCAGGTTTACTGTTGTTGGGAACAGGCCTGCCAAAAATAGGAGGTCATTGCAGTCAAAAGAAACTAAGTTCAAAAGAGAGCTAGGTTCGACATTGACACATAGTCATACTTGTGAAATTAACTTTTAGGAAAGTACTTGAAATCTAAAGTATTTGTCACTGACAGCATCTTGTAGTTATTCACTTATGATTAAGAAGGGGTTTTCCTCTGTGTCTTTTAACTAAGATGAAAGTAAATCTACCTTTGTTTTGGGCTATCAGGTGGAACCAGAACAACTTCTGAACCTGTCTCTCTGTCCTTTAGAAATTATATACCCTGTTGTATATGCCTGTTATGTTGCTTAATGTATGTACTCACTGCAAAGTTTTCTTCCTATATGGGTTTTTCAATTATTAATTTTAATTTCCTACTCTAAGTGTGGGGCTACAATTTAATTTCCATTAACTTTGCTCATAGCTGGATTAGACCCTGTGAAATGGTCAGTCAGGGGTGCTTTGATTAAAGGAAAAGTAAATTTACTGCCAGGCCAGTTGAAAATCTGAGTGGAAGGGACAGCATGCTCGGGCTTGTATGAGGTTATTGCCTTCTGTATGGTTTAAGGAAAAGATTGGCTGGAGGCTGTTACTTATCTGAATAACTCCCTTCGTAATGTCTAGCCATTAGCTGTGTGAGCAGGGAACTCACACGGTTATTTCGCACTCTCATATTTAGTTAATGCAAGAATTTACAAAGTGGCTTGTTCACGACATGTAAGGATGTCGAAGGCAGTATTTGGTGTGAAATACACGAGCATTGTTTGGGGTGGTATCCTGTCCGTAAGACTCAGGACTCAGCCCCTGTGTCTGTCACTTCTCTGCTCCTGCAGTGGCAGTATTTTCTGCCTCTCTAGTCCTGTGCTATGGTTAAACAGGAATCTGTTTGCTGATGGATTCCTACATCTGTAAAATGAAGCAGGACCAGAAGCATCTCCAGAGAAGTGAACGGCACTTCATAAATACAGAACAGTTTATTCACAATCTCTCCAGCAGCTGATGAACCTATCAAGCACAGGAGGGTTTTCAGAACAGGAAACTTCTGCGCAGGACAGAAGCTAGTTTGGGATCAGCGATTTATCATTGCATGTTGAGTAAAAACAGCAGCATGCTGACACATCTGCAGAGCCCAATATACAAAGCTGTTGAACAATTTTTCCCCAGAAAACCTAAGAATAAGAAAATATTGATCTCTAGTTGAGTTCTGCTTGCCTGTGACTCATATCTGGGTAAGCAAGGAATCTGCTGGCCCAAGAGATGTCACAGGAGGGAGGTCTGGTCAGAAGCCAGGACCCTGGGCTGCATGTGGAAACAAAAGCAATCTTCCCCGCCCTCAAGAAATGTTTGTCAGCTGCATAGTGTCTGATCTGCTCTTTGGATCAGCATAAAGGGATAGGGACATTAATCCTCTCCCAACCTCTTTACAGAAGTTGTGAACAGGAAGCTGCTATCAGCAGCAGTACAAACTGATGCATTCCTTTGGCTCCAGCTGAACGTGAGCCAGCAATGTGCACTCACAGCCCGAAAAGCCAGTTGTGTCCTGGGCTGCATCCAAAGCACAGTGGGCAGCAGGGCAAGGGAAGGGATTCTGCCCCTCTACCCCTCTACTCTGTTCTGCTGAGACCCCCCTGGAGCACTGCATCCAGTTCTGGGGTCCCCAGCCCAGAAAGGACATCAACCTCCTGCAGCAACTGCAGAGGAGGCCAGCAAGATGATTAAAGGGATGGAGCACCTCTCCTGTGAGGAGAGGCTGAAAGAGATGGGATTTCTCAGCCTGAGAAAGAGAGGGCTCCAGGGAGACGTCATTATGGCCTTGCAGTATCTGAAGGGAGCCTACAAGACAGAGAGGGATTATTTACGAGGACATGTAGTGACAAGACAAGAGGGAATGGCTTCAAACTGAAAGAGAGTAGCTTTAGGTCAGATATTAGGGAGAAATTGTTTACTGTGACAATTTACACTGACACAGGTTGCCCAGAGAAGCTGTGGATGCCCATCCCTGGAAGTGTTCAAGGCCAGGCTGGATTGCTCTGAGCAGCCTGGTCTAGTGGAAGGTTCCCTGCCAAAGGCAAGGGGTTGAAACAGGATGACCTTTAATGTCCCTTCCAACCCAAAGCATTCTATGATTCTGTGATCAGTGCCAAAGGTCCTTGTTACTGTCACACTCTCTGTTTGTGGAAAAAGGTCTGTGTGCATCAAATGTCCAAAAAAAGCCCCTGAAGTTGTATGTGGCTATTCCTTAAAGCTGTGAAATTTTTTCTGGGTTTTGGAGTTTTGGATGGGTTTTTTAATGAGTTGGGAAAGTGAAAAAAGAAAAAAATGCACATAAGACTTCTTAGTAATTTTGAAGAAAATGAAAGTAAAAGCTTTTCAAAAGGGGTTTATGAATTTCCAGATGAATCCAGACTATTGGGACATATTTTGTAAAGGAAGATTGTGTGAAGTTTCTTCATTATGTGGTAGATAATTTTGTCTATGAGGCCCTATCTCATCCTGCCTATTTTTCCTTAAATCAGTAATCCACAGAAGTAACCGATTAATTTGATTAAGGATTGATGAAAGATTTATTTTCTAGATATATATTCGTCTCTATCCCATGAGGAATGCTAAAGATTACCTCATACCTGGTTTTAACCATGTGGAAGTGCAAATCTCTGTCCTTGAGATAAAGAGCAGAGAGGATCTAAACATATTCTTCTCTCACCTCACCAGAGAGACAGAGTAACACACACACACACAGAGTAAATTTCAATTTTAGACAGTGAGACAGTGCAACCTGGCAGAGGCACGGTAAAATGATGAAGCTCATTGCATAAACATCTTATGGCTGCGCATCCATTTAAATTGAAAATTCCCTTTTCCCCCAAGCTAACTGTAGTTTTCCTCTGATTGTTTGGTTGGATTTTTTTGTTGTTGTTGTTGTTTTGGTTTTGTTGTTGTTGTTGGTTTTCTCTTCTGATATGTCTTATAGAGAAAAGAAACCTTATGTAACAGAGAGCCTAGAATAGGATCCAGATTAGCAGCATGGATACCTTGGAGATTAGGTTTGTATTTTTTTCCTTGGAAAAATATCTAAAGTGGTGTAGAAGCAGATTCAGGGATTGTTATTGAAAGGATTAAATTCAGCTTGTTTCTAGAACAAACTTGAACAAAGACCAATCTATTTTGTTCATCTTTCATAAAAAGATTAAGCAGACTGCTTTATTCTGCATCACAGTAGTCACACATTAAAAATTCTTTCCAAAGCCAAGGCACCATTTTTATTCTATTAAAAAAAATAATTGAAAAATGTGTAAGCAGGAATGGACAGGAACTGCTACGTTCCTGGGCTAATCCAGTGCGAACACGTTGCTCTGCAGTTTGAAGGCGGTTGGCAACTTTTTGGCAGGAATATTATTTATTTAATTAATTAGTGTGAAAAGAACGGTTTGGCTTCTTGGCTTTGTTTTTTTGGCTCTCCTTACAATCAAGAGCTTTTCCCTGCTGGATGCTCCATCTCTTCTTACATACCACTTTTGCAACCTATTTTAAGCTAATGCACAATATCTTTCCTTCAATTTCGTGAACCAAGTTAAATCATGAGTAAACGAACTCTCTCTGACTGTCAGATGCTCTAATAGATCCCATGGTTTTTATTGCTAAGCCATTAAGAGGCTTTTTTTTTTTCCTTAAACCTTCCCTGGACTTGGTTCTGGCCAGAGACAGTTTCCCCAGCTCGTAAGTTTCATACTTTGCATGGAAGAGAGCCTCCAAATAAGCACTGGCCCTCCCCTCTGGGAGCCCCACAGTCCATCAGTTTTGAATACAACAGCCTGATCAGCAGAGATTGTCAGCTACACTGGGACACTCCATCAGTTTAATGTGGAGACAGAAGCCCCTTTGGGACTACCTGGTGGTGGTGTGGGAGAGGATTACAGAGACCAGATTTCTGTTGGACTCGATGATCTTAGAGGTCATTTTCCAGCCCAAAGCGTTCTATGATTCTATGAAACCTAGGGGGGAAAAAGCAAGTGTAGTGAATGTATTCCTGCAGGGAGGGTCTTTTCTTCAAGAGTTATCTCGTTCCTAATGGGCACCAGAAGCAGAGGGGAGTGCTCAGAGGGTAGGCACAGCAAGCAGAAGGAAATCATTATGGTGGATTTTTTTTCTTATCACTTCTGCAACTTAAAACTACCCTGAAGAGACGTGTTTCGACAGAGCTCTTCACACTTCCAAACAAAAGAGCTTTTCTCTCTTCCTGCCCCCTCCCCCTAGTTTGGATGTACGGCTGGAGAAAAATGATTGCAGGCATTGTCTGGCAACAACAACCGCAGAGTCTCTTCTGGAAACGTGTTGGGTCAGGTTCATGAGCGCGCACAGAGAGAGAGAGAGAAAGGGGGAAACAAAATCTCCCTGGCCAGATAAATAAGTCACTTTTGGAAGATGCTTCACCAGTGTTCCTGCTGTTCTGTAGCAGCCTCAGCCAAGATCCAGCTATGTCAGTTGTTTAGTCATTGGTACTGGGAGAGGTGATATGCTAACAAAAGTATGCAGTAACAAGCATTTAAAATGTGATGTTTTATTAGTTTTTCAGTAAATACAGGGAGATGCTAATGACTAATTTCTGTTCTTAATGTAATTCATGTTGTGAACATGAAAATGAGTGGAGAAATAATTTCTTGGAGTCTGGATCCTTTCACTGACCCTGTGCATGTTTGCATTTAAACAAAAGAAACTGAATTTCTGCCTATGCACGGCTGAAAAAATATATCTATAGTCTTGTCTGGGTAATGTGACAAAAGACTTTAACGTAACCTAAAGAAATAATTTGAGTATAAAATGGAGAGCTGATTAGAACAGTAAAATAATCAGATGTTTAAAGGAGCAAATACAGGAGAGTGTAACGGCTAAAAGCCCGGGAGTGGGAATCAGGCCAGCTGGGGTTCTGCTTCCATTCAAGCATGCTGTGCAACTCTGAGTAAGTCAATAAACCTTGCAGTGCTTCAGCTCGACCATCTGTAGAATGGAAATAATAAAAATATTATTCCCTGTCTCCCCAAACTGCAGTGAGGCATTGAGATGAGTATTGAGTCAGAGTGCTGTGAGTTGAGAAAAGACAGATTTAAACTTTTGCAAAGTTCAGAAGTTTGCATCCCCTTCCTTTCTATTTGGGAGGCTCAACTCCATTTCTGCCATTGTCAATCTGTTCTCCCAGCTCTGTAGCCGGTTGGAGTCTGTTTGCCTTGTGTGAAGATGCATTTGTGTCCACAACAGTGTCACTGTGAGTCAGAGGTGTGTTACACTTTGGGAGCTGTGGCAACAGGAAAAACGTGCACAGTTAGGGATGAAAAATGGAACAGAAACCATGGGACTAGTAGTTAAATTCTTTACATACTTGAGAGCTCTCTCTCTCAAACAATCCACTCAAGACCCAAATCTCATGAGCCCATGCTGTATACTTTTAATTATGACAGCATCTTTCTTCTTAGGTTGTTTTGCAGCTGTGAGATGGAGTGTGCTCTAGAGCCCAGGCATCACCAAGACATATCTTTGTGCTTGTCCCCCTGCTCCCTGAGAAATGGGATGAGGAATGTTCTCAGTGCACGTCTTCGCTCTCAGCCATAAGTCTTGGTTAGGGCTTAAGCGTGTGCAGCAGAGGGACAGTTGGGACACGTGAAATGCTGTACAAGGGAGCCTTGCTAAATTAGCTTTGAGTTGTTTCTAGCTATAAATTGTTTTTCCTCTTAAATTTCATCTCTGATTCTGGGTCGTAGCTGGAAACAGAAGTGCTGAAATACAAATCCAGGCTTCCTGGTGTATTTAGCTCAATGTCGGAGTCTCCAGAGGTTGAGATAAGTTCCAGAGATTATTCCAATGGTTTGTTTGCTCGTTGAAAGTAATTTCCAGATCTCTGAGTAGTTCAGAAGGTGAAACAATCAATTAAATACACTCATGTGCATACTTACATGCACAGAATATCCCCAAGGTGGTTAATGGGGCAAAATGTTTAAAAGGCACCAGGAGCCCAGTTCAGGAAAGCTGCAAAAACCACAGCAGTTTGGACATCCAGTCTCTTTGGAGGCTGCAACTGGAACGTCCCACATCTTTTATGTGTTGCATGCAAGCCAAAAAACAAGCAAAAGAGCAGCACAATTATTTCATCAGAGTAAAATGTACATTTTCTGTGATATAAATTCATTCACTTGCACTCCAACGTAATTGTAAAAATAAATATACACATGCAAAATATTTTCCTTTTTCCTGTGTTTGGTTGGCAGTGGGTTTTTTTTCACATAAACCTCACTAAAAGTCAGCCATATGGGAAGGGCTTACAGTGTGTTGTAAACAGCAGGTTCAAATCAAGGCTAAACCAGTGCTCTTGCTCCAGCCAAAGCCACAGGGTGCTTCAAACTCCCATCTATTGCAATATTGGAAACAAACTACTGTGCAGTAAATTGTGAAGACTATTTTTTTTATTCTGCTACTCTTATATGAATTCATTTTCTTTCAGCTATGAAATCCGGTGAAAAATCTAAGACAAAACAAAAGGAAGAAGGAAAATCTTTTTCAGTTACTTTTCCAGTTTCAGTTTTCTTAAGTTCACATGGCAAACTAGTAACTTGAAAAGATAATTTATTTTTATGCCCTAAAATTCTTTTCTTCTTGATATGTATTTTATTTTATGTTTGGCAAGATGGCAGGTGGGTCCTGAAAATCAGCTTGCCTTAGATACTTCAAAGTAATTTTATAGTTCTGAAGTGACTTTGAAAAAAATTCTGCCTTTTTTTCTAATTCTGTGAGCTTTAATCCTGGTCTGTACTTGCAGATTCTGTAACACTCAGCAGAATCTTTGGGAATTCTCCATCTATTAAGTTTCCCATGAAGTTCTGAAAGCAGAGTTTTGCCTTTCTTATCTTATTGTCAAATGAGTAAATGTATAATTTCTTTTTTAAGTATTTAAGACAGTGGACGTTTATCACCTAATCATCTATGTGCCACTGAAGTTGGGAAATATTAAAGCTCATGGTTTGCTCAAAGACATTATCTTTTCTGCTTTAGATTGACAAGACTTAACTATCAATCTCATTGCCTGTTTTTTCGATGTATGTCTCTGTCACTGACAGAGCTCCGTGCATCCTGTGTATTACAGTGGCAGGACTCCAAGGCAGTATTTGGCTATCAGTTTATTCACTAGATTTTTCATTCAAAATCCCTCTTGAGCTTTTCAGTATGGCTCAAATAAATTATTAGTTGGCTTAGAGTGCTGGCTGTAAATGTTTGGGCCTTTATTTGAGCATTAAAAAAGGTCTGGGAACTATTTCAGGGAAAGTATTATTAACAAATTCTGCATGATAAAAATCTGCTATTTGTTTTGGTTTCCAACCAGGATTTTTGATTTTGGGGAAGAGGCAGGGAGGAGATTGGTGGCAGGGAGAGTCATTCATATCAGAAGCAGTGTCATAATTTCACAGAGTAGAGGGCCTGTCTAGAAAACAGGATTTAAAAAATTATACAGAAATCTTTATAGCCAAAGAGGGAGATTCTTATGGATGGCTGAGGAGGGTGTCCAGCTGCTGGGTCAGCGGCCAGGTACAAGAGTCGTGCTGGAAGCAGAGGTTAAGGTTTCATTAAGAAAACATTTCAGACGGTCAGCAGGCACACCCTGATTTCCAGGAAATAAGTATTATCCTTATTAACTCTTTTAATGCAAGGCAAGGTGCAAGTACTCCTGGAAAGCACGCAGAACATGCTGGAACACGAGCAAGGTTCCTTCAGAGGGCAGTGCCCCTCCATGTTTACCCTGTGCAAGTGGATTTTCCTTGCAGTGATCCTCTCTTAAATTCCTTTTACCCAGTGTTGCTGGTGGTACGCTGGTCTTGTCAGGAGCGGTTGAGATTCTCCATTGGTATTGCCAGGTGTGTCACGGAGTGGAGTTTCCCTGTGCAGCCTGCAGATCTCTCTGCATTCCTTCTTTAGCAGGGAAATCCTTCATAAACCTGAGTTTCTTACCATCCTCAAGAGGCAACCAGGGCTAAGATTTTTGATCCATGTCTCATAAAATCACATGACCAGCTCTTACTGTTTTCTTTTCCCTCTGTATTTTCCCTGGTAATCAGATCAATGTGTACAAGAACTGGCTTAACAAATTGGGCTATAGGGTCAAGATGGTTTCTTGTATCACTGAAACTGAGTAAGACCAGAGATTAATGGAAAATTTTCACCTCTAATCACTGAATGGATTTATATTTTCCATCCATTTCTACAACTAAAAGTCTTGGAGAGACTTTTTTTAGTCAAAATTTGAAAAAATAGACTAGTACTGACACTAATTGACTGTGCAGATTGAAGCACCTCCAGGGCCAGCCCTGACCTGAATGCTCCTGGGAGTAATCCTAAAGTGTGTTGTTGATAAAAATTAATTACTCTTGACTGTGCTCCTGCTGCTTTTAAAGTCAATGGCAAATGTCTGGCTAGCTTTAGAGGACCTCCATCCCATTGTATTTTCACAGAGTGATCCCAAAACACAGTCTGCATGTCAGACTCTCAGGTAAAACATGCTACCTCTTCACCTTGAGCGAAGCTGGAGATCAAAAGGTGCACTTCAGCCATCCTAAAACAGTTGCAGCTCTGTAGAGGGAAAACCAGTTTGTCTCCCCAGGTATTTCTGCTGGAAAGAGCTAGTTAGAGCCACTTAGAGAAACAGGAAATTCTGCAGTTTTGTACGTTATTTTCAAATTGATAGCCCTCGTGGCAGGTGGTTCTTCAGAAGCCTCTCCAAAGTGCTTCCCCAGTGTGCAGGTACTTGGGGCAACACCTGAAGGGGGCAAGCTGCTGGCAAGTAAGGACTGAGAAATGGATGGGCTTTGTCATGGAGAGGGGATGTTATTCAAATAGTGAAGAGTCCTAAACACCTTGTTTTAGTTAAAGATGGCAAAAATCAGCCTTTTTGGGAAAAGAAATTCCATTAGAAACCTCTGTATTGTCTTATGTGAAGAAGACTACCTGAATAAAATTTTCCATCAAACCTTCTTGGAATCATTGATTTAGACTTTCTCATTGTGGTCAACATTTTAATCCAAGAACATAGAAAGGCTGTACTTAGTCTGCTTTGTTGTCTTTTTTATTCCTTTCAGACCCTTTGGAATAGTGATAGAGTTTTTACTTTTTCATGGAACATTTCAGTCTTGTCAACATTCATTATTAAGCTAAAGTCATTTATGTGTTTCCAAATTAAAAGAGTTTGCCAGCTTCACTCCTTGAAATACTTTTAGAGGTTAAAAAAAAAATTGTGATATGCCATAATTTCCCATACAACAGAAATGCTATTTTCTGACCAAGGCATGAAATGGCAGCCCTTTTTTCTGTAAAAGTAACCATGAAGCCATGTAGTGAAGCAGTTTGTCTTCCATTTTCTGTATTTTGGGGTTTATTATGCACAAATATCTCTTTTTTTTT